>CM053597.1:78021427-78052850 GCA_028646575.1 Pseudocheirus occidentalis
TGTAATTCAAAAATGTAATGAAAATGAATAATGTAAACAAGAAAACAAATAAAAAATAAATACATAAAAAAACAAGTCTTTGAAGCTTCTTTGCAAACAACACTTCCTGGCCTTCCTAGTCAAATGTAGAGTGTACTAGGAAACGAGGCAAATGGAAATACTAAACAAACTCTCTCTCTGTCTCTCTGTCTCTGTCTCTGTCTCTCTCTGTCTGTCTCTCTCACACTTTCTTTCTTATACACACACACACACACACACACACACACACACACACTGATCCCCATTATCGCACCTACAGTACAGAATGATGAAATTTTCTTTTTATTTCAAATTTTGATAGTCAAATAAATTCTTTTGAATATAGCATGGTGAGAGGATGTCTATTTTTACAGTAACAGGTAACTTTACCCACAGTTACCAGATATCATGAGGATTTAAAAAAGCCTTGGATTTATTTTGCCTTATAATACAATTTTCTTATCTTCAATAAATTACGTCTTATAGATAGCTTTGTGGATATTTACTTTACGTATTATAGCAATATTACTGTAAATAAAATGAAGGTAATGAAAACAAAGATTTTCTTTAGTTTAATTGCATCTGGGTTAGTTTGTCTAATATATGGGGAGTTTATAGTAACTAAAAATACTGTCATTCAATTTAATAATAATATACAAAGTGTCTACAACTATAAGTACAAATTCAAGAACAACTTATCTCCTAAGAAAGCCTACATTCTACTTGGAATATAATTTGTATATACAAAGTAATTAAAAAATATAAAAAAAGATTTATAGCTAATAGAAGTCTATAACTAACTAATCCCAGAATCATCAAACAGGATAAGAGGAAACTTGCAGAGGTAATTTTCAACATTTCTTTCCTTTTAGAAGAAACATTATCCAAGACATTATTATTATATCATTATACATTATCCAATAGATACAAGCATCTAGTCTATTCTGAAACTCTATTACTCTGCTCACATTTACCTATACTTTACTTTGCTCTTTTGCAGAATTGAGAATTATAGCAAATATTTACAAATACTTTTAAAACAGATAAAAAGCTTTACTAAATAGTAATTAAATGCAGTGCATCATTATTTTTTATTGCAGCTATGGGAAGTTTGCATGCATTATCTGTAAGATTCAGGGATATACTTCACTTAAAAAGCCAAGTCATTATAGCACTGATTGGACTATTTTTTTTCTTTCTAAGCTAAAATTTAGTGCTTTTTCTTTTACTTTAGAGGTTAGCATTCTAAGAAAACATTAAGTAAAATGCTATTTTCAAATGATCTACAATGGTAAGAGAATGTATTTTTGCATTCTAAAAAAATTGCAAACATTCTTTACAATTAAAAAAAAGCTTACACTTATAATTTCAGATTTTGTAAGTGTTGCCTATCAATGGGAAATGAATGTTTAGCTAAATTTTGAAAGTGACCAGAAAGAACATCTTGTTATTAAGAAAAAAATAATAAAGTCTGATTCCTGCTTTCATTTTGGACACTGGTTACCTATCTATTCTCAGAAACAAAATTACGTTTGCCAAATACACATTGAAGGATTTGAAGTATCCTTAGGAAAAGATTCTCCAAACTCCTGATAAAACAGAGAGCAAAACAAGAGACAGAGACATTCCATCCATGTGGGGCATGGACAACCCAGAAGAAAAGACAGCTTGAAAATCAGTCCCCAACCCACCCAACTTTTTTTTTTCTTAATACTACTTCCAATATGGGCTACAAAATATTTTAGTTGACTTAGCAATAAAATATGAAAAATATTCTCAAAATTATTTAATATTTTATTAAATTGAATCTTCTAATTTAGACGCACCTATGGTATAGTAGATAGATGGCTGCTGTCAGTAACAGGAAGACATATATTCAAATTCAATTTTTGATACATCCTGACTATGTGACCTTGGATAAGTCACTCAGATTTTTAGAGCTCCATGAAACTCTCTAATACTTTGAGTTACAGAGTAGGTGCCAATCTAGATTGATAAAGAGAGTTTATTCACCAAAAGTATTCTGTATCAATGAAATCTTACATCTGATCCAGAAAACTTTCCCTCTCAAAACATAATTTTAGAATTGAATACAACCATAATTAATGAAAATATGCTAGTTCTTTTTTTTAAAAAAAACTGTAATAATACAGTATTTTGTGGGGGGTTTTTGAGGGGAAAAGGCAGGGCAATTGAGCTTAAGTGATTTACCCAAGATCACACAGCTAATAAGTGTGTCAAGTATCTGAAGCTGGATTTGAACTCAGGTACTTCTGATTCCAGGGCTGGTGCTCTATTTACTGTGTCACCTAACTGCCCCAATAGAGCATTTTTAAAATCCTACATCAAGTGGGGAGATCTCCACTGTTCTCCTTCATCAAAATCATTTCTATCCTTCCTTTTTTTCTCCTAACTTAAATACTCTCCACTGTTTCCAGGTTCCTTAATTTCCACATAGGTATGCATCAGTGTTATAGCTGCTACTGGTTTATCACCTATTTGATAAACTTTCTTTTGATTTTAATATACTCTTCAAATAATATAGTCTTGAATGTGTCTATAGTGGTCACGAAGCTGTAGGTCGCATAGGTTTCTAAAGTCTTTGCAACTTATTTTCCACAGCTCATTTACAATTCAAAAAAGACACACACACACACACACACACATCCTTCACCTTATATCCCTGGAATGATTTCTTTCTGTATTTGAAGAATTCAAGTGATCCTTACTTTGCTTAGATAGGGTCTTATTCTTCTGTTGAAATTGGCTATGTCTTCATGTTTACCTAGAACTGGTTTTTGATCTTCAATGACCATTCCTCGGTGTTATGAGTTGTTTGGGCATAATGTCTTTTTTTTTTCATTTGTTTTATTTTTTGGTTATCACTTCCTCCTTACTGTATTAGCTCATCTACACAATAACGCTTAGGACACTCTAACCCAGACAGTGGTCTCAAACTATGTGAAAATCTGCTAAGGAATTGCTGAATGTTTCAGTCATTGTGTCATTACATATCCCAGAATTCTGGAATTCTGGAATCTACAAGCGGCAACATTTTTCTTGACTCTCTACCCAATGCTTGGATGAACACATCAATGAATGAATTATTAAATTTATTAATGGAAAGACACTTATTAAGCACAAAATGTGTGTCAAACACTGTGTTAAACAATGGGACTACAAACAGTAAAACAAGACAACATTTACCCTCAAGAGGCTTGCTTTGTAACAGAGGAAAATGCTACAGATAGGGGAGCAGTGGCCAAGATGGAGTATTTTGATCAAAGCCATCAATTAATGATGAATTGAATCAGAACAACTGAATAAAACATCCTATTCCAGGATTGATATTGTAGATTGTATTATTTTAATGAGGTAGAGCTTTTGGGGAATGTGGAAAGGAGGGAGGCATTACACTCTCAATGAAGATTGCCAGAAATAGCAGTGTTGCGACCTGGATCAGACTAGAAAAGGTCAAGTTTCACCAATCTAAAGCCCAGGAACCCATGGTGGTTTAATGGATTGTCTGATGGGAGGGGAAATCTCAAACAAAGAAATATTTTCTTGAAGATGGCTGGGGAAAAGTCAGAGTGGTAAAGCATCCCAATTAGCAGTACCTGCAAAATATTGTTTATCTTCTTATGTTAACATTTCTAGTTCAATGAATTTGTTCTGCACACCAGTATCTCTACATCTGAGGTTATAATTATACTGTCTAATCAATTTCCCTTTTGAGAAATGACTGGGTCCTACCTCAGCCATGTATCTTCTTTCAAAGTAACCTAATTTACCCCATATATTATTTGTCAGTTGTTTTACCTTTTTCCTTTCAGTTTTATCTGGGCTTTTTTTTTTTTAAATCATCCTTTTCCTTCAAAATCCTAATTAAAGTTAGCTTGATCACACTGGTCTCTTAACCAAAAATATTTTTCCAATAGTCTTCATGAAATTCACTCCATCCCTCAATAGGAGTCCATTTTTATTGTATCATAGTTGATTTATTTTTATTCAGGATATATCTTAATCCTCAAATTGAATCACACCAAAGTCTTAGAGGTCACCCAAGAGATTTCAATTTTTTGTTGTTATGTCAATGTCCAGTGGCATCACAACATGTTCCAAATAAGATCCCTATACCCCTAATAGGAATGTGGTAACATTTATTATATTCTGCAAAGCCACCCCATGCTGTCAGCAGCTGGCTCACTAAGCTGCCACTAGAGTCTTCCTATGCCGCAAGCTGGAGCTGCCCTTACTCTATGCTACATTACAAGAGTCACTTGCCTCAGGCTTCCCTCAGGCATCACCAGGGAGCATTTTGGCAGTGAGCCACAGATCTGGGGAGCACAAATGGTGCCTAAATCAAAAACATAACAGAGGATCTCCTTTAGAAAAGGGTAAGTCAGATCAATAGTTTAACAGAATCCTTAGGAACAAACCCATGGTCTGTACTATTTTTTTTAATACAAACAACGAAGTTAAAATCCCTTTCACACCCCCCCCTCCCCCACAAAAGGTTTGAGATATAGACCTAGTTCTATTTTTTCATATATCACTTTAAGAAATTTTCCCCAAACAATGAATTTTATGTCTTTGTGATTCTGTCTGTTGACACAAGTATGAGTTGTATTTATTCATGATGTTTCTAAAATAGTCAGGTTGTTTCTATTCTATTACACAGTTTGACATGTTTGCCATAAGTTCAAACTTTTTGGTCAACATATAAAGATACATATATGTTAATAAAGGTTTCATAAGGCTTGAGAATTAACCAGCAAACATGGGGAGAAATGAAACATTTTCTAAAACACACACACACACACACACACACGCATACCTCTAAAATACCATGCAGACAACTCTAAAGGGATTTGGATATATAAAAATGAAGGAAATCGTTGACTAAAGATTTGGTCGAAACATTCTTAATTAGGATATTAATCTATCTAAATGGCACTGCTTTGAAAAGGAATTTAGAAATTTGCCCTATCTGATCATTTATATTCCTTTAAAACAAAAGCAAAACTAGAAACCAAACATTATTGCGTTCCCCACATCTCCACGTGACTGCCTAAAGGAAGCTCATCTCATCCGTCTTTTTTTGTAAGCATGAATTTAAAAGGTTCAGGTTACATTAATTATAGCCTTATCTGGATTCATCAAAGGCTTCATACTAACTACATGTTCTTCTCTTAAATCCTTCCTTGAAGCTATGATGAATTTTTAATGATAAGATAGCCTCTTGTGTTCATCATTCATGTGGTCCCTTTTGGAGAACATTTGTGAAAGTTAATGGATCATCTGGTCTTTTGAAAAGAAAGCAGAAATAATAATTTTATTCCTCCATCTCCTAGAATTCAAGCAAGTAGTGCTGATATTCTATTTTGACTAATGCACTGGAGATGAGATATTAATGAATATTTATATATATTTTATAATTTAAGGCCAGATTATTCTAAAACAAATGGAAAACATCCTAAATATTGGGTATCCCCTTTCTGTCAAGTAAATGGAGATACACATTGGCACCATAACAATTTCCAGCATAGATAAGCCAAACATGTACATAAATGCTATTTCTCTATGCATATATAAAATGTAGAAAAAATCAATATGACTCAGCTGGAGCATCCTGAATAGAGATCTGACTTTAGAACCACTATATCTTTGTTCAAGACCTGTCTCTCACACATAAAGACTATAGGAACCCAGGCAAGTCACAGCTTTCAGTCTAACAGGCAGCACCTAAGGTTTTAGTTGAAGAGCAGGTACTGATCTGTGTTGACAAACAGTGTTTCCTCTCCATGAAATCTCAAGCTCATAAAACATAAGTCCAGTCCCCCCTCAAAAAGGTGTGCATATGTGTGTAGGTATACACACAAATATAGAGTAATCAATAACTAAGCATTTATTAAGAGCGTACCGCATGACAGATACTCTGCTAAATGCTAGAGATTTGAAGGAGTTTCCACTAAGTTATCTAGGTGGTACCACGTATACAGTTCCAAGTTTGGAGTCAGAAAGACACACTTTCCTGAGTTCCAATCTGGCCTCAGGCACTTGCTAACAGTAAGACCCTGGATAAACCACTTAACCTCAGTTTCCTCATCAGTAAAACTGAGAAGATTGAACTCACTGTTATCTAATTCAATAACCATTTATTTAGCACCTACTATGGGGGGACAATTAAGTGTCATAGTGGATAGAGTGCCAGGGTGGAAGTCAGGAAGACTCATCTTCCTTAGCTCAAATCTGGCCTCGGATACTTACTAGCAGTGTGACCTTGGGCAAATCACTTAACCATGTTTGCCTCAGTTTCCTCACCTGTAAAATGAGCGGGGGAAGGAAATGGCAAACCAATCCCTTATCCTTGCCAAGAATACCCCAAATAGGGTCACAAGGAGTTGAACATGACTGAAAATGGCAGAACGACTGGAGAACTGGACAATAACAACAGAAAGATGTTCTAATGGGGGAAGACAATGGTGTGTGTGTGTGTGTGTGTGTGTGTTGTACACATATACATATATATAGAGAGACATAGACATGCATACATATACATACATATGTAAATAGATAGATAAATACTTTGGAGAAGAAAGAGAAGATGAAAGGTAGTTTATAAAAGGGGGGCACCAGTAGCTAGGGACAGAATATATCCAGAATATATTTCAAGACAGCCAATCCTTTAATGAAGTAGTTTCTCCACAGTATTTGATCAGAAAACCAGTTTCATATAGAAGATGGTACTTCCAGTGAGTCTTAGTGAGAAATTCTAAGTGGAACAATAAAATCATAGCATTCTTTAAAGCCAATACTGTTAATTATACCTGATTTTTCTTAATGTTTGTGATTTATATAGATCACTTCATTTGATAGTAACAACAACTCAATGAAATAATTTCTATAGATATTACTCTCCCTATTTTATAAATAAGAAAACAGAGGCTCAAGTTCTAAGTGAACTGAGTAGGGTCATTCATTTAGAAAGTATTGGAGGCAGGATTCAAATAAGCATAACTCCCAATTCAAAATACTTTCCATTCAACACAACTTTAAACTTGATCTATTCTTGCTTGAAAACAACTGCTGCATTTTGGCCAACTTTACTAACATTTATACTAATCATTTTACCTTTGACCAGTTTCTTTTCATATTACCCAGGATGCTTAATCATCAATATTTCTTAAAATGTACCTTCCTCTAACTCCTAGGTGAATTAAAATTAGTGTGTAGTTTTCAAAACTGCCTTTTCCCTACATCTTTCCTCTGTAAAACAGTAAAAGAGTCAGAATGAGGGATAGACAAGGCAATACTTACTAGTTGTAGGACCCTGTGCAAGTTTTTTTAACCTCTATCTGCCTCAGGTTCCTGATATGTAAAGTAAAGAAAATGAAAGCAACTAATTCCAAGGTTATTGTGAGAATAGAGTGAGATATGTGTTAAGTATTTTGTAAATTTTAAAGGGCCACATAAATGTAATTTAAAAAAGAAACATGAAATTGTTTATGCCAGAAAATGCCACTCTTCAAAAAGTATAGGTATTCATTCTGTGGTAAGTCAAGTCCCTTATATTATAACAAAGTTCCAGAGCCTCTGATTGGAAATAGCACATCTTTTCTTTTCAGAATTAAATCTGTATTCATAGATTCAATGGGGGTAGGGTGAATGTTAAAATGCTAATCCTTAACTAGGCTGTGACTTTAAAACAGATTTTTTTTCCCCCTTAGGGAAGTTATATTTATAGATAGATATACATATTCAGTAATCCAAAACTAAATAACTTGAATAATGGGAGGGTTTCCTTCATATAATAAAGATCATAGCCTCTTTATACATTAGTATATGTTCTTCAGGAGTTGTCATAGCTGAAGATGTCATAGCCCTGAAGCCTACTTTGGTGATGATCTTTTCTGATTTTAGTTAAGCTGATTCTCAGAAGATGAAATTACTAAATGAACTCATATTCAAATCTTGTTAGGATAATAGAGACTGCCAGAAGTGACAGTATATGACAAGACACCAGGATCATCTTCTTCTTAAATTATGCAATCAATAATACCCTTAAATTTAAAAAGATGTATTAACTGAGTCTCTTAATGAAAGAAAATTTATATTTGTATATATAGTTTTACCTTTTGGGGGATTTTTTTTTGATTCATGTTTGAATATGTCTACTTTTTGGGAAAATTTAGCATGTGAAAGTTTCGGGGTAAAACCAAGATGGCAGAGTTGAGGAAGCACTTAGCTAGACCTTCTCAACTTCCTCTCCAAAGAATTTGAAACTACTGCCTCAAATCAAATTCCGAAGTGGCAGAGCCAACAAAATGTTTCAGTGAGATATTATTTCAGCCCAAGATAACTGAAGAAGCCTGAAAAAAAAAATCTGTGATGCAGAGGTAGGGGCTGATCCAGAGCCCAAATAGATGAAACACCAGTGGTGGGACTGGGGTGGGGGGTGATGAGAGAGACAGCATCAACTTCAGGAGCTCTAAAACTAAAGATAGGAAGTGGATGTGGCAAACACAAAGAAATTACAGGGGACCTCTTTGCTTCACTGAATACAAGGTCACATACAGCTTTGCAATTCCATTGCCTATACCCAATTCTAGTTCATAGCTAAAGTACTGAAAGGAACACTTTTTTTCAAGAGGGAGCAGAAGTTCTGAGAGGCACTATCACTTTTGGTCAGAAGAGATCAGGACTCCAAAATTTCCATTCTCAAGGAATCAGGTGCCTTTCCTGGGTAAGGACCAGAGGGCAGACAAGGAAAGCAATGACTACACTTCTCCCCAGAAAAAACAACAAAAACTTCCACATACCCAGAAACATACATAGCTTAGAAAACAGTGAAAAAAAACTTGAAGATTAAGATAATGCCTCACACCCCATTATGCTAGGAATAGAGCCCAACATTAAGATAATGTTTTTTTTAATAGGGTGGGAAAAAAGCAAAAAAAAAAATGACTCTAAACATAAAAAGCTAATATGGCGACAGAGAAGATCAAGACACAAATTCAGAAGACAATGGCATCAAAAAAGCTACAAGAAAAGCCACAAAAGAAAAACAAAGTGAATTGGACACAAGCCCAACATAAATTCCAGAAAGGGATAAAAAAATGATTTTCAAAATCATATGGGTGGTAGAGGAAACATCATGCAAATAAATGAAATCAAAGGAAGAATATTATGAAAAGACAATTATCAGTTTGGTAAAAGATGCACAAAAATGCTGAAAATTATATAGCATCTTATAAAACAGACTTGGCCAAATAGAAAAAAAGAGGTTAAAAATCCACAGATGAAAGTAACTCCTTAAAAAAAAGCAGAATTGGTCAAATGAAAAAGAGGTACAAAAATTCACTGAAGAAAATCAGATCTTAAAGAAAAAAGAACTGGGCAAGTGGAAGCTAATGCCTGCATGAGACATCAAGAAACAATAAAACAAAGTTAAAAGAAAAAAAAGACGAAAGTATGAACTATGTGTTCAGAAAAATAACTAACCTGGAAATACATTGAGGAAAAATAATTTAAGAAATATTGGCCTACCTCAAATTCATGATCAAAAAAAGAGCCTAAACATAAAATTTCAAGAGATTATCAAAGAAAACTGTCCCAATATTCTAGAGCAGAGGGTAGAATGGAATTTGAAAGAATCTGCCAATTACCACCTGCAAGAGATCCCAAAACAAAAACTCCCCAGGAATATTATAACCAAATTCCAGAGCTCCTATGTCAAAGAGAAAATACTTCAGACAGTCAGAAAGAAACTCTTCAAATACTGTGGAGAAACTACTTCATTAAAGGACTGACTGTCTTGAAATATATTCTGGAGGGAAAAAAAAGAGCTAGGATGAAGACCAAGAATAACATATCCAGCAAAACTGAGTACAATATTCCAAAGGTATATTTAAAAAAAAGATTTTCAAGCATCCCTGATGAAAAGAACAGAGCTAAATAGAACATCTGACTTTTAAATACAGGACTCAAGGGAAGCATAAAAAGGCAAACTAAAAAAAAATCATAAGAGACTCAATAAGTTTAAACAGTTTACTTTTCTATATGGGAAGGTCATATATATAATTTCTAAGAACTTCATCATTATCAGGACAGTTGGAATTATTTTATAAGAAAAAATAGGCTGGGATGAAGGGAAAATATTGTGATGATGCAATAATAAAATAATAATTAATTTACTTGTTCAGTGCTATAAAAACTGCAAAGTAATTATTTTAAGCTGCTAAAAACAATAGCAAACTTCATCTGGAAGAAGAAAAGCTGAAGAATATCAAGGAAATGAACAAAAAAAAATGTGAAGGAAGGGAGCCTAACAGTATGAGATACAAAACTATATTACAAAGTAGTAGTTATCAAAATAATATGCTGCTGAATAAGAAGTAGATTGGTGATTCAGTGGAATAAATCAGGTACACAATATATAGCAGCAAACATCCACAATAATCTGATGTGGATAAATTCAAAGATATAAGCTTTTTGGGTAAGAATCCAATATTTGATAAAAATTCCTTGGAAAACTGGAAAGCAGTTTGGCAGAAAGTAGGAATAGAACAATTTGTCATACCACAAGCCAAGATGAGGTCAAAATGGATAAATAATTTAGACATAAAGAGTGAAGTCATGAGTAAATTAGAGGAACGTGGAAAAAATGTACCTTTTAATACTATGAATAATGAAGGAATTTATAACTAAACAAGAGACAGAGTGAACTACAGGAAGTAAAATAAAGAATATGATTACAAGAATTTTAAAAAGTGTTAGTACAAACAAAATTAATACAGCTAAAATCAGAAAGAAAACAGGAAACTGTGGAGAAATTTTATTACAAGTTTCACTGATAATGTTCTTATTTCACAAATATATAGAAAACTGAGCAAATTTCATAAAAATAAGGAACATTCCCCAGCTGATAAATGCCCAAAGAATATAAAAAGTCACTTTTCAGAAGAATCCAAAGTTATCAATAGTCACACCAAAAAAAAAAAATTCTCTAACTCACTACTGATTAGAGAAATGCAAATTAAAACAACTTGGTGATAGTACTGCATACTGATTGGATTTACTAAAATGAGAGAAAAGGAAAACAAATGCTGGAGGGAATGTTGAAAAAATTGGGACACTAATATACAATTGATAGAATTTCCAACTTGTCTAACTGTTCTAGAGAACAATTTGAAACTATGCCCAAAGAGTTAAAAAGCTGTGTATACTCTTTGATCCAGAAATAGCACTACTATTTCAAAGAGGTCAAAGAAAAGGGAAAAGAACCTACTTGTACAAAAATATTTATAGACTTCTTTTTGTGGTGGCAAAGAATTAGAATATGTAATGGGGAGCCCATCAATTGAGGAATGGCGGAATAAGTTGTGGCATATGATTGTGATAGAATACTGTTATGTTATAAGAAATGATAGGGAGGGTGGTTTCAGAAAAATCTGATATGGCTTTGATGAATTCATCCACAGTGAAGTGAGCAGAACCAAGAGAACATTGTATGCAGTAAAAGCAGTATTGTAAGGATAATTAACTGTAAAAGACTTAGCTACTTAGATCAATGATCCATGACACTTCCAAAGGACCTATGATGAAAAATGCTGTCTACCTCCAGAGGCAGAACTGATAAACTAAGAATGAAGATTAAAGCATACTTTTTATTTGCTTTTTGGAGGGGGGAAGGTAGGACAGTTGGGGTTAAGTGACTTGCCCAAGGTCACATAGCTAGTTTTTTTGTGTTAAGTGTCTGAGGTCACATTTGAACTCAGGTCCTCTTGACTCCAGGGTTGATGCTCTATTCACTGTGCCACCTACCTGCCCCTAAAGCATACTTTTAAAATTGTCTTTATTGTCCATTATTTCACATGTATAATCAATATATTTTGCTTGTTTTCTCAAGGATGGGGGAGGAACAGAAGGGAGGATGAGAACTCAAAACTCAAAATTTTATGAAATTATTATCTAAAAATTTACATGTAATTGAGAAATATTTAATGGAATAAATAAAAACATATTTTTAAAAAGTTAACTTAGCATGAAACAATGAAGCTACATGAAGATATAACTGAGTCTGACATAGGAATTTTGCAACTTTGTGGCTCACCGTGTATTGTCCAAATCTCATTTCAAGATATTTCTTAACTTTATAACCATAGGCATGCCATTTTAACCTCTCAGACTCTCACTTTTCCTCATCTATATAGAATAGAGAGAGAATATCATATTATCTACTCCATAGGGTTATTAAAAAGAAAATTCTTTACAATCTTAATATATTACATAAAAACTGAGTTATTGTCTAATTTCTATGTTAAGATATTTTCTACTGATAGAACCTCACATCTGGAAGAGACTTCAAAGTTCATGAGATTTTGCTTGAAAACTCTCAGTAAGGAATAATTTCCTACCACTCAATGCTGTCCATTTCATTTTAGGATATCTCTAATTTCACAGAATAAATGCTAAAATTTTCTCTGTGCAACTTCCAACTACTGCTTTAAATTCTGTCCTCTCCAGCCAAACTGAACAAGTTGCCCATAGTATAATTTTGAAGGCAACTAATATGTTTTCCATATCTTCCTTTCTCCAAAATAAAAATCTCTAGCTCCTTCATTTGTTTTCAAGGGTAGAAACTTGAAGCCATTCCCTGTTTTCACCTGATCAAGTGTTCTTAACCTGACATTCATAGAGCCTCACAATGTCCACAAATAAAATTCAAAGGATCTATGAACTTAGATAGGAAAAAATATATTTTTTCAGTAATCTTTGGATTCCATTTTAATTTTATGTATTTTGCTCTATGTATTTAAATGCGTTATTATAAGAATGGTCCCATGGACTTTACCAGACTGCCAAAGATGTCTATGATAGACACAAAATAACGTTAAGAACACTGTTCTATATGTTCTCCAGGTTACTAATATTCTTAAAATATGGTAATCATAAAAGAAGACAATTCTCCAGATCTAATATGATGAACATAAACTACAATGGGTTTTTCATTTTCTATGTCCTCAACACTATGACTCTTTTAATGTGACTTAATCCTGCATAACTTATTTTTTGCTATTATATTACACTGTTTACTGGTATCAAGCTCATGGTTCACTGAAACCCCTGATATTTTTCCCTGTGAAACTACTTTTATCTTCATTTCTTATACTCTGCATTTTAGAATTTTTTTTTAAACTAAGTTTAAGAGTTTATACTGATTGAAAAAGAACTAAGGTTTTGGGATAAGAATGCACTATTTGATAAAAAAAAAAACAGAAAACTGGAAAGAAGTCTTGATGAACCTAAGTATAGACCAAGATCTCATACCATTTACCAAGATAAGGTAAAAACATATATTTGATCTCGATATAAAGGGAAGCTTCATAAATAAATTAGAAGAGTATGGAATTCATTACTTACCAGATTTATGGATAAAAGAAGAATTTGTGGGAAAAAAGAGATAGCACTGCAGGATATAAAATGAATTCAATAATTCAATGATTATGATGAACTAAAAGGAAATAAAATCAACAAAAATAAGACTATAAGGAAAACAAAATTGGAGAAAATTTTTATGAACAGATTCTTAGAAAAAAGTCCTCAAATGCTGAATATGTGGCAAAAATTAAATATGAGTTATACCCTATGAAAAGAAAGTTTTGGGAAGAAATCAAAGGTATATATTGTTTTAAAATGCCCTAAATCACTACTGATTAGATAGTGCAAATTAAAACAACTTTGAGGTACCATCACATATTTATTGGATGATTGGAAAAAAATGATAGAAGAGGGAAATGGCAAACGTTGGAGGGCATATGTTAAAGAAAGTAGTACACTGCTGGGGGAAATTGTGAACTGATCTAATCCTTTTGGAGAGCAATTAGGAATTATGCCCAAAGATTTATAAAATTGTGTATACCCTTTGACCCAGCAATAATCCCACTATTAGGTCTATTTCCCAAGGCAATCAGGAAAAAAGGTAAAGAACCTACATTTCCTAACATATTTATAACAGCTTTCTTTGTTGTTGCAAGGAACTAGAAAGTGAGGGGGATACCCATCATTTGGGGAATGACTGAATAAAATATGGTATATGATTGTGATGGGATACTACTGTGCTGTAAAAAATGATTAGCAGGTTCATTTTACCAGAAAAAATAAAAGCAAAAACCACAAGAGAACACTGTATGCAATAACAACTAACAATAGTTCAAAGATTCAGTATAGATGCCTAAGCTATTCTTTTTTTTTTTTGGAGGGCAGTTGGGGTTAAGTGACTTGCCCAAGGTCACATGGCTAGTTTTTGTGTTAAGTGTCTGAGGTCGAATTTGAACTCAGGTCCTCCTGACTCCAGGGCCTGTGCTCTATTCACTGCACCACCTAGCCACCCCTCTAAGCTATTCTTAGTAACAAAACCATTCAAATCAGCTATGAAATACTTATGAATGAAAATATTATCCATCTCCAGAGAAAGAACTAACATTTGGAAGTATGTTTTATATGGTGGGGGTTTTTTTTGCACATGTGTGTAATGTTGATTTTTATCTAATACAGGATTGGGAGGGACACTTACAAAAAAAAAGGTATCTAAAAAACTTTGTATTTACCACTATTACATTTAAACTTATTAGACTCTACCTAATAGTCGAGATTATTATGATCTTTTTGGATTCTGATTTTAGCATACAATATATTAATTAGCTTGTCTAGCTTTTTGTCAGCTATAAAATTGCTAAAAAAAAAAAAAACCTATGCCTTTATATAAGTCACTGACTTTAAATAAATAGATAAATACAGGGCCAGAGATTCCCTGAACAATGCAACATAAAACTCTTTCCAAGTTAATAGTAAACTATCAGTGACTACTTTTGGATCCTGATCATCCAAACGGTTTTAATTTCACGCAATGCCCACACCCCTTGCTTTTTTCACAAGAATAGTATGAAACACTTTGTTATTTTGATAAAACTTGGACAAAACAATGATCTTCTGATGGAGAATCCTTTTCATAAAAGAAAATGAAGCCATGCTGGCCTGACCTGTCATTCAGTTTCCCCCTTCCTTCATTCCCTCCCTAAATCCTCTTCCCCCTCTCTCCCTCCCTTCCTCTCTTTTTCTTCTCTTCTCTTCTCTCCCTCTCTCCATTTCTGTTTCTGTCTTTATCTCCGTCTCTCCTCTCTTTCTCTTTTCTCCCTTTCTCTGTCTCTGTCAGTCTGTTTCACATTAGGACAACATTCACCCTTTTCTAATCCTGAATTCTCCAAGGCATTTCCAAGGTATTGACTGAGACTCACCAATCACATAGGAAACCTGTAATAACCACCAGGATGTAGCTGATCTGGGCATTTGCATTAAAAAAGGATCTAATTCTGTTACTATACCATTTTCTACTTACAGTCTTTTGTATAAATATGGACAGTCAGAGTGTCATTCTAAACATTATCTCTGTTTCTAAATTGTTGCTAGCTGCACCATCCCTGAAGGCTGGGGTGAAAAGCATTTTGTTTTAAAAGGTACTTGCTAAGAGCTAAGCCTTAGGGAACCTCAAAATTCCTTCCTTGCCAGCTCCTGCTAGTTTGCAATGAAAAGTAAGAGTAATCAAAGCTGTTGTGGATATCCACAAAGAAAGTGAATAAGCATAATCTGGAAACTATTACTGGGGTGTGTAGAATCTTAATAGAACTTCTAGGAAGCCTAGAGGCTTTTCAGCAGCTTTTGGGAACTGAAGAGGAAATAACTACTCCATCTACTGGAAAAGTCATTATTATTTAGAGATGACTTTTTAAATATGTTAATGAGGTGTCAAGCTAACCCAGCTGGATTTAAATCAGGACCCACTTTTACTTATTCTCCCTAATAAAAATTAGGTGGGGAAGAATCTTTTTTCTATCCACCTCCCCAACCCAATTCAATTCAATAAACACACCAGAGATTCAAAGATAGTAAAACCTCATGGTGCCTGAACTCAGGGAGTTTAAAATCTAAAAAAATCTAATAGTAGAGATAAAGTGAATATTACAAATTATAAGGTAAGAGGAGAAATGTGATTTCTCCTGGAAATGGAGAGATTCAGTAAAGTAATCTAAGAAAATGTGAGGAAAAAAACAATATTTTAGCAGGAAAAAGCAGGGAAGTCTTCATGGGGGAAATTATTCATCCTTCATTTTAAAGAGGACCAACGATATTGTAGGGTGATAGCTTGACTTGTGAGTGAATTAGACTTAAGTAAGGTAGAGTTTCATAAATT
Source organism: Pseudocheirus occidentalis (assembly GCA_028646575.1). NCBI lineage: Eukaryota > Metazoa > Chordata > Mammalia > Diprotodontia > Pseudocheiridae > Pseudocheirus > Pseudocheirus occidentalis. Next base: position 78,037,698 of record CM053597.1, read on the forward strand.
TATCAGCTTTGCTCTCTTTTCTAGTGTCATCAAAGTCTAATGGCAAAACAAGTCAACATGACTGGCAATGGCCTAGGATTCAGTAGATGAACTTGGCATCTCCAATGTCTAACGAAGTACTAAGTGCTCCACAATGCCTGCTTCAGCTGCCTTCATGACCTTTCCACCAAAGATCCCCAGCTGGAAATGACTAGTTTAAAACTATCAAATCTTTATGCAGAGTGATGCCAGGTGTTGGGGAAAGTTCCATTTTTTAAGAAGTCATTATTTAGCAAGAAGAATTAATTAGAGACAACCATAATTAGAAGATTTACACTCCAAAGAGATGAAGGGGAAATTTAATGGAAAGATTACTGGATATGGAATCAGAAAACCTAGGTTTGACTTCCCAGCTCTGCTACTGATTATTTGTTGACACTAGACTAGTCACCTCATCTCTTGAGGCCTCAGCTCCCTTATCTACAAACTAAAGTGATCAGACTAGTAGATTTAAAAGAACAGTTTTTAGTTTATGTCATCAGATCAAAGAAGTGTATAAAATAAGTGAAATCTAAAATTAAAAATATAATTTCTGAGGGGAGACATCAGGAAAAACTTCACTGAGGAGTTAGCATTTAAAGAAATCTTTTAACATAGTATTTCAAAAAAACAGAGACTAGAGTTAAGGAATGGGGCATAAGGGAGAAAGACATCCCAAATTCCAAAAGATAAGAGTAAAGGAATGATGTTGAAAAAATACAAGAACTGGGTATGAAATTTTGAGTAGTACAATTTTGTCAGAAGATTTGTGTGAGATAATTTAAAAAAAAAGTAAATGTAGCACCAGATTTTGGAGAGCCTTACACACCAGAATAAATGAGTCTAAAGTATAAGTGACATTTTTTTACTTTTTATTTCTTGCCTTTCATTACAGTGGATAATGTTTTATTTTTGTGTCTTTAAAGAATGAACTCAGAGTCATTTTAAGGTGAGTAATTTACAAATTAAATGGTATGTCATTTGTTAAATCCAAAATTATAGGCAAGTTTAGGGCAAGGACTGTTTTCCAGTGTGTGTATATATCTCTAAGGTTGACATCATAGTACTTAGTACACAGTAGGTACTTAATAATTGTTAGTTGAATTTAGTAAAATTTTCTGAATATTTGCTAAATAAACGATTTTAATTAAATGCCATAGAAGACACAGTTAATGACTTAATGTATTAGCTTGACTAATTATTATACTATGATAATGAACTGAGGGAATCAATGCATTTCTGCATTCTTTTAAAGCCATCTCTCTGTTTTTGCTGTTTTGAGGGTATGGGATGATCATAGGAACTTATTCAAAAGACTTTTAAAAAGAAAAAAAGAGCTGTTTTATTTTCTGTGAGAACAAAGCAAATGATATGATTAAAAAATAGTTTAGACTGACTTTCTTATCCATATGTCTTTGGAATAAACTAACAGATTTCTAGCAATAGTCAATTGTCTCATGAACCAAAAATGAAAATAATAGAATTTTCATATTGATGAGGTGTAGGCTCTGGGACCCCTCCCCCCTTTTTGAGCTCTCTTTGATTCTTTGAGGTACAGGCTCTGAGAAAGTAAACCTTCCCAGGGAAGACATTTGCCTGAGGTCATGAGCCTTGAGATGCTGCTCTGCCCAAGTCTTTAGCTCACTTTGTTCCAATAGTTTCCCACCCTTGAATTGGCCTGGCCCACCATTGTCTGTGGTCTCCAGGTAGCCTCCAGCAACTTCCCACTCTTAATCACTCATTACTGGAGTCTGATCTCATCTTGGCTCCTGAAGGCCCCCCCCCTACTGGAATCTGACCTCATCTGACTCCTCCTGAAGACCCTCCCCAATCTCCTCCTCTGGATCGCCCCTAGATTCCTCCCACAACCTTTCTGTATATAGAACCCCATCTTCCCTCCACGTGTGTGAGAGCGCCATGGGATAGCTTAGTATAGACTTTGCTATGTGAGAGCGCCTTAGAATGCCTTAGCAGAGACGTGCTCTATGAGAGCACCTTTAAATGGTCTAGCACCCCATGTGGCGAACTTGAACTTTCAATAAACTTTACTTTTTCCTTGGCTGAGAAGACTTGGAGTGGAATTCTTTCAGCAGGACCCGGCATGTTGGTATTTTGGGGTCTCAGGCAGCCCTAACCCTCTTTGGGCTCCTCTTCAATATTATTACATGGGGTCATTACTGACATATTCTAATGTATGTAAATCCTTTCCTCATTTTATACTTCTAATAATAAAATATTAGCCCGTAAAATCTGTGCCTATGGATTTAAGATTTTATTGGACCTAAGTATAAATAAAACTACCCAGGAATGGAACAAGGCAAATAGTGCTGAAAATTTGACCAGTGAATTATTGAAAGTTGTTAACATTCTAAATTTTATTCTAGACCAATAACTTTACTTATCTCTAGAAATATGCCTGTGACGAGAAATGAATGAACAGTTCTTTATTCCAGTAATGTTTTCTTCCCATCACTCTATAGTATCTCTAGCACCTACAGTAGTTCCTGGCATACCATAGGTCCTAAATACATACTTTTTGAAAAGAATTACAGAGTGTGGAATTAAGTTGATATGTCAAATTAACAATTCGTTTTTATAAGAGTGTGTGATAAAAACAATTTGCGTTCCCTATTTAGATATGATTTTTTTTTCAGTTGTGTCTAACTCTTCATGACCCTATTTGGGGTTTGCTGAATAGAGGCACTGGAGTGGTTTGTGATTTTCTTCTCCAGTTTATTTTATTTATGAAGAAACAGGGAAATGGTTAAATGACTTGCCAAAACAAAACAGCTAGTAAGTGTCTGAGGACAGATTTGAACTCAGGAAGTTGTCTTCCTGACTCCAGGCCTGGCACTCTGTCCAGTGTGCCACCTAGCTATTCCATAGTTAAGGACTAGAGGGTTGCAATATATTGGGTAATGATACAAAGCTACCATAGATTAAAATATTTGATGCCAATAATCTTCACATATCTCTTTGAAAGTTGACTACTGAGTTATTTAAAGAAGAATACAATGAAAGAAGGAAACAACAGATTTGGGCGTAAGACTTAACAATACAAAAATCTTGACATCTCTGTTTGAGAATTCACTGGGGGCTGTTCTGTGAATTTCATCTCATTCTGCAAAAGTAGATCTGAACTGCTACACTCCAGATCCCTGTTAAGTACAACGGCTTTCTGAGAAAAGGATGTATCTTGGCCCCAAATTGCTTTTCAGAATTCTTACATTCAGTACCTGACTAAAATGAAGATCAACTCTGACTCCAGGCTGGCTCTTTGCAGATAAATAAATGATGTATAGTATCTCCTATACAGGTGTAGCCCTAGATAGATGGACAAGCTGTATACATAAACCCACAAAAAGTAAGGATATAAGCTGCAATCCCCAAGCACTGCACAGACTTCATCTTATAATGTCAAGGGTGTTCCCTTATATGCTTGCATCTTTCTTGGTGACATTTGTATTGGAGGTTTTCATCTATTTGTGATGTTGCCTTGGTATATGTGATGTCTAAATAGTAACAGTTTAGAAAGTATACTTCTAATCACCTCAGGGATACATTTCATGCCCTTAGAAGGAAAATGCAGAGTTTGGGTTCAATTGAACATTCCATTTTGATACTTGTTTTGCTGTTTTCTCCATATCTTTGTGACACAATGAAAAGAACAGCTAAAAGAGCTCTCCTTACATTGAAAGCATGACTCAGTTTCAAGATCCTTAAGGACAGGGACTCTACCTTATCCATTTTTTACATAGAGCACAGAGTTCTGCTTTAATGTGTTAAAAGAAAAAATATATATTTATACCTTTTTATCTACCACAGTACTTCCAATTCTCATGCCCCCCAAAAGCCCAAAATAAATACATACATATTTCTCTGTAAAAAGAAAACCATCTAACTAAAAACATCTAACAAACTGACCACATCTGACAAAATATACCAAATTCTATCAGAGAATTCGTGTCTCTCTTACATAAAGGAAAATGGTGAATCAAGGCTTTTTTTTTGTAGGGAATTGATGGATAGTTACAAAATAGCAAATTGCATAATCAAAATTTTTGAGGTATCTCACCAGAGGAATTAGTTTTTTGAAATGGGGGCTAGTTCTCTTCTTCACTGTTGGATGGCTATTTAATTAAAACTTGTCATTCACTCTAAGAGGGAGAGGATTTTTTGTTTGTTTGTTTTCCAACAAAAGCCAAATAATTAATTGGTTGTTATAGGGGCCTCCTTGGTCAGATTTACATCCCTCCTTAACTTAAAGTCTCTTAGTAAGACAGTACATGTAAGGGGTGTGTTTCTGTGGTTAGAAATTGTTTGCAGTCAAGTAATAAATAATGACATGGTATAGTCCAGGGGTGGGGATCCTGTAACTTGTAGACCACATGTGGCTATGTCCTGGGGTGAAACCTTTTGATTGACCAAATTTTATAGAACAAGTCCTTTTATTAAGGGAATTGGCCCTGTGAAGTTTGGATTCAGTCAAAAGACCACACCTGAGGACCTAGACCTAAACAGTCACGTGTTCTCGAGGCTGCAGGTTCCCCATGGCTGGAGTCAAATAACATATTATTAAAATAAATATTATAAGTCATATTACATATATATATATAAACACTTTTTCACTCCATTGACAATTAGTAAAATCAAATAAAGTAGCTGAATGTATAAAACTGAACTTAAAAGAAAACTTTTTTTGTTTTGTTTTGTATGGACATTTGTCCATCGCTACAGAATTAGAAATTGTATATGTGTGTGTGTGTGTGTGCATATGCATTGCGTAAATACATATGCAAATATGAGCATTTATGATTATTATATACCATTCACATCTATTTTTATAATGCATTGACTACGTCATACCATGATATATGGTGATATACACATGTATGTGGTGATAATAACATATGTGCATATATATGTGAAATATATGGGGTACAATTTATGGGCCCATGTAAAGTACATGCAAAAATGCAGGGTTTCCCAACAATCTGTGCAGTTTTAAGCTACTACAGCTTAGAACTACCCTAAGACATTAGAACACCCCATTCTTCATTGTTGATAGAATGCTTGACTCAAAGTTTGGAAGAATATTGTCCAAATTCCATCTCTGATGTTCATCAGTGTGTCTTTGGAGAAGCCATGACATTTCTATGTACTTGGAGCATCTCCCTAGAGCTATTTGTTAGTGGAGTGAATTTCTGTACTGTGAGTAATTATCTAAATAGACAAAGGGAATTATTTTCCTTAATAATTCACACTTGTATAGTTACTAATATATGTAGCTCATCATTAACCCATCACTAATACAATTTCCACAATGTGCAGTTTGTCCCATTATAGTCTGTTGAAATGCCACTTATTTCACAGGTTTAGGAGGAAGCTCACATGATGACTGTATATCACTTAGTAAAATATAAAAGTACTTGCATTAGTAGATCCTGTATTTGATTGCATGCTGCAGTTGGGGCGGGGGGAGGAGAGGCAGGAGGAGAAAATGTGAAACTCAAGGGATTGTTGAGCTTAATGTCGTAAACTAAAAGTAAATAAATATTTTTTAAAAATCTAAAAGTGCTACACAGATGTCAGTTCTTACTTCTGTTATTACTGATACCTCATTCTTTTCATCTTAATCTCCTTGAAGGCAGGAATTATTTTTGCCTTTCACTGTATCCCCAAAGCTGACAGTATATTTGCCACAATATATAATAATTTATACAAAAAAAGACAAAAACAGTTGATGTAGTGACTATTAACAAGTTATGGTGCAGCTAGGTAGCACAGTGGATAGAGTATGTGGCCATGGAATCAGGAGGGTCAGATTTTAAATTTGGTCTCAGACACTTATGAGCTGTGTGACCATAGGCAAGTCACTAAACCCCAACAGCCTCCAAAAACAACAACGAAGCACAAGCTATTATTATTATTATTATTCTCATGATGCTCAGAGTTATTTACAGATGCTCAGATGGATATTAAAGATTAAAATTATCCCAAAATAAGATACTGAGTTCTAAGTGGCAGAAACGGCAAATGACTGACAAATTCTATTTAGCATTTAGAATACAAGCACTTTCTATTTTCATTATGCTTTATGGCTCCCGTTTATGAACTATCTCTCAGAGTCAAACTTGTTCAGTTAAATGATATTATTAGCAATTCCTGATGAGAATAGAGAAGCAAAAAAGTATGTCTTACCCATAATCACAGAGTATCAGTGATTGAAAGTGCTATTAGAACACAACGGATTTGTGGGTCTTGAGAACTCTGACACTGAGTCTAATCAGAGGTCCACTCTCCAGGCACCCAACAGAGATAAAGGGCACATCTAAAGGCTTAATAAGTACTATGTGAGGATGATTAATTCATTTCAAGACTTATGTTTATTTTTGACACAGATTCAAACATAATTCCTTTGTAAGCTTCCTCTCACTCCTACTTCTTGTGAAAATAATTCTTTTGATGTAACACCGATTTATTAAACTAATAGACCCTTCTTCACAGCGACGTCAACCTTAGGAAAGGGATTGGCTCTGGCCCAAGAGACTTTCTAATGTGAAGAGGCAGTTGATTGTATGATTTAGCTGAGCAATGAAACACATCAGGCATGTGTTACACTCTGATAACACATGCTTAGTGCCTATTTGTAAGGAATGAAGTGAATCCTGAGACCTTCAGCAACTTGAAACATATTTTATCTCAGAGGCACACAAGCCTTGATATAAGTTGTTATAAAACATATAAATAATTTTATTTTTTTAATGTAGCAAGATGCGTTTTTGGCACATGGGAACCAGGGATTAAGGGCAAGAATATTTGCACTTTATGCTTTTGAAGATAGCGAATCTAATTATCTTCAGCAAACAAATAATATTTCAAGATGCCACATTTACAACTGTAAAATGAAAACTATGCAATAGATAATAAGATTTAATATTAAAAATATATAGTTTTCCTAGAACATGAAATAAAACAAATCCTTTTAGTACTTTACAGTAATAACCTTGTAAGCTGAGACAGCTATTGTATTTAGAAAAAAGAATCATGTTAAAAGAGCTAAAACTCAGACTGTATTATATGGAAAGAAATATTTTATGCAACTGTACCCTTTTGGAAGTTGCCATTGTGGGAAAACAATTGTATTTCCTAATCAGATTTGTTAGAGAAAGGATGATAAGATATCTCCTAATTTACTACTTTTGTTGAGTACATATGGGTAGAATATATATGGGTAAAAGCAGTGGAAAAATACAGCATAAAATCAATGAAGAAATAATTTTTCTTTATTACTAACTTCCTTGTTAATCAATCAGTTTCAATCATCACAACATTATGATTAAGAGTAAATCGCAAGTTCTCCAAATTCTTTCCTACCACTTAATTAAAGATCACATTTTTGAGTTCTGATGAGAAGTGAGTTTAATAATTTATATCATGTGATGTTTTTCCATGTGAGACAAAAAGTGTATGGTTTTCTAAATATTAATTTCATCATAAACTCTGATTCAGCAGCCATTAAAAAGTATTCCATTAATGAAAGTGTCTATGAACACAAATGCTATTTACATTAAAATGTATTCAGTTCATTGCTGGAATTTGAGTCATGAAGACCTGGGTTGAAATCCTGCCTCTGAGGGATTCAAATTTAACTTGGTGCAAATCAGTAGGACTTAGCTGCTATGTCAAGTATAGTCTGCAATATTAGTTGATGAAAGGGATTCTCACACAGGAAATCTCCCATTCTGATGGAATCACAGAACCTTCACATACATATTCAGACACCTTCTTTCATCTCTGAGCTAAGAGAGACACATAGTATCAAGGAAAGCATTTTCACTGGTAGTTTCCTGGTTTTCAGTCCTACAGGTTACTTATTTCTCTTTGGTTAAGTGACATACCCTCCCTTATTGTCAGTTTCCTCATGAGGAAAAATGCTATTTGGAATGGGGTAGATGATCTCTAACTCCTTTCTAGCTCAGAAATTTTACGTATTCAATGAAAAGTGCATACAAAGCATCCCGAGAACATCATTACAGAAAACAGAATAAGTGAAGTCTGTGTACGGTAGAAATGCTACACATATACTTATAAAAGAACAAACAAGATGTTTTGCAAAAAAAGTAAATAAATTATTGATTTCTCTAATAGCAGAATTGATTTGGCTGTAGAAAATACTCTACTTTGTGTCAAAATACTGTCTTTGAAGCAACCTGCTTTGCTATACTGAGGTCCAACATTAATGGTCTACTGAAAATCCTTATTCTGCTGAATTTGAAACAGAGCAATTTTCTTCATGGATAAAAAAAAAACAAAAACAACACCTTCCCCTGCCCCTAGCATACCTCTCTTCATTCGTTTTCCACAAAACACTAAAATGCATTGCATTAATGCTTATATACTCTGTCAGTTGCTTTCACTGGATAAATAATTCAGATGAAGCCACATAACTCTCCCAATCCATGAGGGTGTTATGTTGTGAATAATCATTATCACAAAAATATAGCATCTTAACAATGGAAGTAAACTTATATGCCTTCTAGAAATTTTTTTTTATCTGGTACATGAGGATGTTGTTCTCTAATATCCTTGATACATGATTATGAAGCTTCTACTTAAATATCTCTAGTATAAGACTATTGACTACTTTGTGGAAAAGTTTTTGTTCTTTTTCATATCCGCCCCCCCCCCTTATAGTTAGCTAGTCTGTTCTTCCATAAAACTCCCAAACACTGCCCAAAATCTTACCTCTAGTTCATTGAATAAAATGATGATGAAGCATGCTTATCAACTTTATGCCTAGAATAATTATTTATATATCTATATGTGTATGTGTATATGTATGTATATATGTAGCTGATATAATATGTGTGTGTGCATTAAAAGACAGAAAAATTCAATTCTGGAAGTGTTGTGCAACAACAAGTATGCTCAGTGACTGCTGATGTAAGCTTAATTATTCTGGAATGCAATATGGAATTGTGCAAGAAGAACTAATAATTTTTTATTCCCTCTGACCTAGCAATCCCTTGACTTGCTTAATACTCTGCAGGGATTATCAGTAAGCAAAAAAAAAAAAAAAATCAAGCAAGTGGCAGGATAGTATTGTGGAGATAATGCTGGATTTGAAGTTAGGAGACCTGGGTAAAAACTGTGTCTGATGCTATGTATGTAACACTGAACATAGCAGTTCTCCTCATCTCTGAAAAGAGAGAACTAGACTGAATGTCCTCTAATCCCCTTTCAGTTATAATTCTGTGTCAAATGATTCATGTTGTTGTTCGGTCATGTCCACCTCTTGTTGACCCCATGAACAATAGCACATCAAGATCTTCTATCCTCCACTATCTCTCAAAGTCTATCCAAGTTCACGTTCATCGGTTCTATGAAACTATCTATCCTTATTATTTTCTGCTATCCCATTTTCCTTCTGCCTTCAATCCTTCCCAACATCAGGTGCTTTCCAACGAGTCCTATCTTGTCATTATGTGGATAAAGAATTTAAGCTGCGGTTTCAGCTTAGAATAAAGAGCCTGAATTAATTGCTTTAAGTCTTGACAAATTTGATTTCCTTGCTATCCAAGGGATCCTCAAGTTTTCTCCAGTACCACAATGATCCATCCATACAAAACAATGACAGCAATTCTATTTTAATAGCAAATAGCTCAAAGGCAATTGCTGACCAAAAACTGAGTAATAGTAGAAAAAATTGCCATGTATGAAAGGAATGGAATATTTTCAGATAAAAAAGTAAACATGAAGAATAATAAAAACACCATTGGGAGAATTTTATGAAGTGATAAAGAGCAAAAAAGACCCATCCAAAATAAAAGTCTACAAAATAAGTAAAATGATGTAAAAGAAGATAACTTTAAATACCAACATAACTCATGACAAATAGAATAAACATCACCAGATGAAATGATTAAATTTAAAGCATATTTCCTTCCTATCTCATGACAATTACGCCAGAAAATATGAAAAGTGATACATGTACACATGCATACAAACATATATATGCATTATATGTTTGTATACACACACGCGCACGCGCACACACACACACACCCCAATTGATTTAATTACTGTTTTGTGGGCAATGTATTTTATGTATGGGGGAAGGTGTTCAGAGGATAACAGGGTCATCAATAGACTTGCAAAGGACCTTAGAGGAAAGCTTGTTCAACCTCCTAAGCTTATAGGTAAGGAAACTAGGCCTGAAAGGTCTAAATTATTCACCTAGTCACACAGCTAATAAGTGACAAGGTGGGGATTTGACCTTTCATTTGGATGGGGTTTTGTGTCAAGAAAAATCCTCAGGTATCCCCCCTTCAAAAAAAAATGAAAAAAGAAGGTAGCACAGATGTGGCAATGAAGAGAGCTGAGTACTACTCTGCTTTGTGCCTCTATCATATAAGCCTGAGCGTTTTCTTCCTCCACTAACTTCTGTTATGTTATTTCCAAAATGATTTTGAAGGTAAATGAAATATTAAACATATAGATTATGGTAACATAAGAAGATTGAAATAATAAAAATTAAAAGGATGTTTATTTTATTTTGCCTTACTGATATCCATTTCAGATGGAAAGTTCTTAGAGATGGCAGGAATTCCACTATAGGTTCTACAAAGTATTTGCATTTTCAGAAGGATGTTGAAAAACTAATGTATACCTAGAAGATCAGGATCATGTGGTAAAGGTATCAGGCACACAGACTTTTCAAGGTATACAATATAATCTGAGTATCAAGCATTTCTATTTGTACATCATATTGCCAAGTCTTGTTCAAGGAGATTTTATATATTGTTATATGCTAAGCATGAATATTCTATGGGACATTTGGGATGCCACGGCTCACTGATCAGATGGAATCTAATTTCCAATTTTAAATTGGACCTTGTCCTATGGAGACCTATTACAAGTAATCTACTCTCTATAAGAGAGCCACTGGACCATTTGCAGAAAATTCAGTCCTTCAAGACAGCAGGATACTACTGAGTAATTTGCCTCCTCCAGGGCATTAATTGGTACCTTGGTGCACTGGAAGAGTTCATTTACCTCATATGGTGAATGCTTTATTCCCAGGGTATTCTGCTTAGGTTAGTTGAAAACAGAACATGATCAAGTTCCAAATTTAAGGTTACTTAATAAATCATGTGCATAAAAAAATGTTGTCCTTCACTTTCAAGAAATATTATTTGAGACATTTTATTTCACAGGTTTTCACATTTCTTTGACAACTGTTTGTAGTACTTTGACTAATTTTTATTTTGTCTTGTTCTACCTTCTTCATCTAGATATTATAGTTTTCAATTAACTCATGGAACTAACAATGTTGAGCTATTCCAGTCTTCTACCGTCACTATTATATTGTCTCCCAGGTGAATGAACAACTAATTAATTTAAAAGTATTTATTAAGCACTTGCTATGTTCCGGGAACCATAATAAGTGCTGAGGATACAGATTAAGCAACCAAGACATTCTGCCTTTCAAGGACTTTGCATCCTAACAGAGCAAGTAAAAATAAAGGAGAGCTAAAGTTTAAAAAGGTTTGTTGGAAAGGGTAGCAGAGCAGGAAGTTTAGGAAATAGTCAGGAAGTGGCCTGGTCAACTGGTTCTGGGTAAGATAAGGTAAAATCTTACCTGTCAGAGTCCACCATTCCAAAAGAAGAATACATGTTTTGGTGGAGGGAAGTAAGGAAGAGGAGAGTCAAGAAGCAGTTTGGTAATAGTCTAGAAGAATAAAAACTCTGAATCATAATTCCTTAACACTAAATAAAAGTCAGGGAGACAACACACTTGACATACGTGGAGAATTAGGGAACTTTTGATCTGGAAAGGGTCTTCCAAATAATCAATATAATCGAACTGTAGTTTAAAAATAAGGAAACAGGATGAGAGAGAGTAAATGATTTTCCAGAGATGAAACAGTTAGTTACCCAGGGGCTGTTCTTCATCCATCACACCTGCCTCTTCTCTGCTACAGCTTCTATACTACAGTATCTCTAATACTGTCCCAAATTCTTATTTACTGCATGTTAATATGAATAGCTGATTTCCTGGTTCTCAGTAATAACTTAAGAGTATACAATATCATCTCTGCAATAGTCTATTAAGTAATAGACTGATTCTAATATAAAAATAATTCTAGAAATAAAATTTCTGCCTTAATAATGTCAATAGTAATGCCATTAGTCAACAATGATTTTATCATAATCCCACAAAATATAATAATTACATCATAAGCTAACAGTACCTTGAGGATAGAAAGCAATACAAACAATGAAAAAAAATCTAGTCTCTAAAAAAATATTCAAAAAACAAGAGTCTAGGGAAGGCTAAGTTGCTCAGTGAATAGAGCACCAGCCCTGGAGTCAGGAGGACCTGAGTTCAAATCCGGCCTCAGACATATAACACACCCTCATCCCCTAACCCCCCAAAATAGCCGTGTGACCTTGGGCAAGTCACTTAACCCCAATTGCCCTATCTTCCCCCCTCCAAAAAAAAAAGCAAAAACAAACAAACAAACAAGAGTCTAGGTTTTGGACGTTTTGAGTCATCCATTAAAAAGCTTAGCCCTTTACCTGACACCTAATCTATAAATGAGGAATCTAATCAATTCAACTGATATTTATTAAAGACTAAGGCATCATAGTGTTAAATGTTGGAAATATAAAGGTAAAAAAAAAAACCAGTTCCTGCACGTGAAGAAAATAAAGGAGAGCAGGTAACTTCTATAAAAACATCAAAGGTACTTCTTAAATAGCAGTCAATAATCAAAAATAATGTTGTGGTTAATGGGGATGTTAAAGACTAAAGTTGTCTCTACCAAAATATTATCAAAATAGTACCAAATTTCATTTTTAGTCAACAAAAGATGAAACTATCATTTATTTGATAGGAACCAAACATAGCAAGCCTCAAAAATAAAATGTTTTCATTGATGCAAATATAGTGAAGGGGAAAAATTAGAACAAAGGTATCTGACAAATATTTGATATATTTTTTTTAATTGAGAAAACTGAAGGAACTGTCAAGCTGTGTGTCCATTGCCATAAACAAAGGAGTGAGGTTTCATGTAACTGATTTGATTATTAAAGGAATCTACTTACAGACCTATGGGTTCCTTCAGTACTACAGAGAACTTTGTGTCAGATCCCTAACAGCCATTTGAATGACAGCTGTAATTAATTAGGGCAATCTGCCAAAAGGAAATTGCTGGCCTTAGATCATTCAAGGAACAATAAGTTACTAGTTCATCTCTGTGCTCTTTGGTTATAAGAAAACTCCAGTTGTGTTATCCATAATCTGGAGAATTGATCGGGGAAAGGGGCACCCTTTAGGTTTTCTGAAAATACCTACAACATAGACCCACAAGAGATCAATTAATCAATAAGCATTTGGTAAGTTACCTACTAAGTACTTACTGAGTGCTAAGCACCAGGGAAAAAAGATACAAAAGATAGCTCCTGTCTTCAAGGAGCTTAAAATGTAATGGAACACAGGATCACAGATTCTGAGCAAGATAAGACCTGTGGGTGTGTCACCTTGGGAACACAGAAATGTAACACAAGCTACTAACTTCTCCCACAGATCTCGCAACCATGGAGGATAAAGACAGGGAGGAGTAGGAAAGCATATACAAATCACTAAAGGTGAGGCAATGATCTCTTACTTGACAAAAACTGATGGCCTTTATGTAGTCTTCATTCTTTTAGATCTCTGTGCAACACCTGACACTGCTTGAATTCCCTCTGCCATCTAGGTGTTCATGACACTGCTCGAGTTCCCTGCTGACCTCCAAGTGGTAACCATTTAGAGGCTGGGAAAATCCACTTCATGCCAAGACTCCTTGTGCATGAATAAACTGCAATTTTCAGGGCAAATTTTATTATATTTGCTTTTTCCCTTAAACTCATTCTTCTTTACACTTTTCCTATTTTTTTATTGCACTATCACTCTTTTGACCACTCAGGTTCATATTCCTGGAATTAGCTACATATGACAGTATTCATTAAATCATGGCATTTCTGTTAAAACAGCTAGAAAATTTGGCCCCTTCTCACTATACACACACAGATACCACTTTGGTTCAGGCACATATCACTTTTGACTATATTACTTTAATAGCCTCATATTTATTCCCACCCCCATCCCCCCCACCGCCCCTGCTCAAGTCTCTCTCCACTCCAAACTATTCTCCAGAAGACTGTCAGTTATATTCTCCAAGCTCAGCTCTGGCCATGTTATTCCCCTATTCATTAAACTCCAGTGGCTCCCTAAGGTCTATTACTGAGTGCCTGACATCTAGTAAGTGATTTATTATGGGTCAGTCATATCTAACTCTTCATGACTGCATTTTGGGTTTTTTGTTTGTTTGTTTGTTTTTTTGGCAAAGACACTGGAGTGGTTTGCCATTGCTTTCTTTAAATGACTTGCCCAAGGTCAAACAGTAAATATTTGAGACCAGATTTGAATTTAGGAAGACGCCTCTTCCTGATTCCAGAACCTACACTTTATCCACTGTGCCACTTAGGCAGTGTTTAATAAGTGCTTCTCTCTCTCTCTCTGTCTCTCTCTGTCTCTGTCTCTCTCTGTTTCTCTCTCTCACTCTCTTTCTGTCTCTCCCCTTTCTTCCTTCCTTCCTTCCTTCCTTCCTTCCTTCCTTCCTTCCTTCCTTCCTTCCTTCCCAAATATATCATTTTATCTCAAAGTCTTAAAATTGTTTTCTAATTTTAAGTCCTATTATGTAAGCTTTTATAAGTGCAGTAGTATATAACAGGTATAATGTCTAAATAAGGAAAGAAGACATAAATTAAGAGTCAATGATCAAGAATATTTTACTTACAGGGACATGTGCTCAAAAAAGTTTTAGAAACCATTGCTCTAGAATAATGATTTGCAAGTGGAAGATTTCAGCTTGCTAGTCTTAAAATATATACACATGTGTATGTCTGGTATTGTGTGTATGTATGTAACACTATGCACCAGCAGATTCCCAAAAGAATGCTACTGTGAACAACTTTTAAGGTTTGGATTACACAGTAATAGTGAACACTCTGTTTATTCCATTACAAATCAAGATTCAGTACAATATTCACAATATAATATTCACAACATTACATCTTATCACA
>CM053597.1:78053350-78106495 GCA_028646575.1 Pseudocheirus occidentalis
TCTCCAGCAGGGTGAAGGGAGCCGCTAAAGGAGGGAATATTTCCCTTGAATATGCAGTACTCTATACTTGTTATATAGTAACTATAATGTATATAGGCTATCCACATCCTTGTTCACATGTTATACACAAAGGACTTTTGCAATCTGTCTAAGCAAATACATTGAGAAGCAGCACTAAGAAATGCGGGACCTAGAGTCATAAAGACCTGAGTTTAAAGTCCATCCCTAGTACCTTGTATGTATGTGTATAACCTTGGGCTTCTCACTTTGCCTTTGTGAGACTCAGTTTCCTTGACTGTTAAATATGAATAATAGCAGCTATAGTACCTACCTCATAAAACTACTGTAATGCTCAAGTGAGATGACATATGTAGAGCTTTTTTGCAAACTCTTGAACTCTACATAAATAAGTGTATATGAATTTTATGCATTGATGCTATCAATACAATGGTTAGTGATTTAGGAAATCATTTGCAATCTTCATTTACTACTAAGTTGTAAGTACAAAAATAGAGGCAACTTACTTCAGATAACAGAATACAGAAACATAGTAATATAAAATCTCAGAAATAATCATTCAGCGAGCATTTATTGCTTCCTACGTGACAAGCACTGGGCGAGGTACTAGGGACACAAAGTTAAAAAAAAGGAATAGCCTTTATCCTCCATATGAATTTATTTTACCAAGGAAAAAAACATACAAATACATAAGTATATGCAAAATAAATACAAGGTAATGGGAATGAGGAAGTGAAAGACAGCAGAAGAATTAGGAAAGATCTTAAAATTTACTACAGAGAAGTTGTGTGGCTTGCAAAGCTAGTAATATATTTGAAACTAAAAACTGTATCTCCTGATGGGCTCTTGTTTCCCAAAACTATGCTTTTCCTTGCTGATCTTCAGAATGTGGATGCTGGCTTACTTAGAACTACTTTTAGGTATGTATAATAGGCACTCTTCTTTGTGGTCTGATATAAGGAGTTAGACTCTTAACTGCTAAAATGTAGCTCTCCTACCCAGCTACCACAATCCTAGGTATTTCACCTAAGTTCATTCCTTCAGTATAACTGTTTCTTCTTTTCAGAAGACCTTTTTTGAAAAGCAAATACTTCTGAGTACTATAATACATTTAGTCACTAACAACCTCAGTGTGAAATCATTTTTCAGGTCACTTTTCTCCAAACGGTACAAGTGGAGGAGAGTAGATTGTAGCGAGGTGTCAATTCCTGAAAAGGAGAGAGGCACAGAAAAAAAAAAAAAGATGTAGGGAGGGTGGGGTATACCAAAAAACAAACCACCTCTTTCATCATTCTTTTTGTGTGTGTGGGTAGGGGGTGGGTGGAGAAGGAAAAGAAGAGTGATACATTCAATAATCAGTGACTATCAGAAAATAAAGCTGTACCTTAAAGATATGCTATTTTTTTTCTTCTCAAAAATGGCGGATTTCAGGCAAGTGAAATGATTGATCACAGGTTCACTTAAAAATTTTTAAAAAAAGATTCTATGGTTCTAAAAAGCAGCAATAAAGTATCAAATAGTTTTTTCTGTAGGTGTTGAAGAATACCTTGACAGTATTTCTCCAAGCCAAGTTGTTTTATCTTTTCCTCTTTGAAATCATAATTATTAAGGGGAAACAAAAAATCAAAGTCAGAGCTCTTCTAGAACTGAGTCAATTCAACTCAATCCAGTGGCAATTACTGAGTTCCAGCTATGTGTCAGCAATATCCTTGGTGCTGAAGATGAATAAGACTCCAAAGGATAATATAAATAATAAAATTCCAAAGGAACTTGGAATTCTACAGGGGAAATGACGTGTATTCAAAGATTAAAGATTACGCACAAAGTTGTTTGTGACAAAAGTGTAAGAGCAGTTGAAAACAAGATTCAGAGGGAGAGATCACTTAGAGCTGAGGAGAGAAGGGGAGTTGCATGGGATTTGACTTGGGGGAAAACCCCACTTTTATCTATTTGTTCCCACTAATTATCATCTGATATCTCTTTTACCCTTTGTAGCTGAAATTGTTGTTTGCAGAGTTACTAGAATACTCTTAATGGCAAAGTCTTGGCCTTTTCTTATTCTTCATTATTCTTCATTGTTCTTAACTTCTCTGAAAACTGTGATGCTGTTGATCACTTCCTCTTCCTTGCATTCTATTCTCTTCACTTTAGGTTTCCAAGACAGCATTCTTTCCTCCTCCCACCTCTCTGATTGGTCCTCCTAAGGCTAATTTGTTGGAACCTCGTGGAGATCTCATACTCTGAATGTACATGTTGCACAGGGTTCTATCATGGGCCCTCTTCTCCTTCTGTACTATTTCACCTGATGAAATCATCAGCTTCTATGGATTTAATTACTATCTATATGCTAATGATTCTCGAATATAACTATACTGCTGCAATTTCTGTTGAACTTCAATAATCTTGCTTTCAGACTTCAAATTGCATTTAGATGTCTGAGACTGTATATCCAGTAGACATCTTAAAATAAATAAATCCAAAACAAAATTTGATCCCCACCACAACTCCACTCCCTCTAATATCCCCTTTATTTCTGTAGAATGCAATAGCCACTTCCTTGTCAATCAGGCTCACAACACAGGAGTCATTCTCAACCCGTGACTACCTCTCACCCCACTCTCACATAACCAATTTCTTGACAAAGCATGTATATAGAACTTTACAACATCTCTTGAATAGGCCTTCTTCTCTCATCTGACACTGCCACCACTCTGGTGCAGGCCTTCATTACCTCATTCCTGGAATACTGCAATAGCTCGCAGGTGCATCTGCCTTCCTTAAGGCTCTCCCTATTCTAATCCATCCCCCCTTCAGTCACCAAAGTAATTTCCCTAAAGTCAGGTCTGACCAAGTCACACTCCTACTAAACAAACTCCAGTGGCTTTCTATTAGCTCCAATTATAAATACAAAATGCTCTGTTTGCCAGTCAAAGCCCTTAAAAACCAAGCCTCCTCCTACTTTATAAGGTTTTCTTATACCTTTCTCTGCACCCCACCCCCTGTTCTTCCTGCACATAGTCTGATCCAGGGACACTGGCATCTTAGTTCTAGAAAATAAGACTCCATCTCTTGTCTCTGCCTTTCCCCCTGCCTGGAATATTCTTCCTCCTCATCTCTACCTCTGGGATTTTCTGACTTCTTTTAAGTCCCAGTTAAAATCTCATGTTTTACAAGAAGCTTTCCCAAACCCTCAATCCTAGTATCTTCTCCTTGTTAGTTATTTTCTATTTAACCTGTATATAGCTTGCTTCATTGCTTTTCATGTTGTCTTCCTCATTAGACTGTAGGCTTCTTGAGGACAAAGACTCTGTTGCCTCTTTTGTATCCTGAGTGTTTAGCAGAGTGTCTAGCATATTAGAGGTGCTTATTTAGTACTTTGTAATGCGTTGATTCAGGAAGTAGTAATAGCAGCAGCAGTAGAAGAAGAAGAAGGAGGAGGAGGAGGAGGAAGAAGAAGAGTAGGAAGAGGAGGAAGAGAAAGAGGAGGAGGAGGAGGAGGAGGAGGAAAAGAAGGCGATGAAGAAGGAGGAAGAGAAGAAAGAGAAGGAGGAGACAGAGGAGGAGGAGGAGATGGAATGGCTATTATACTTAAAGATGGGCAAAGTGTTTTACCTAAAAACTCATTTGATCCTCCCAACAACCATGGGAGTTGAGTCCTTTTGTTATCCACATTTTACAAATGAAGAAACTTAGGGTAAGAGAGGTTAGGTGATTTCTTGAGGGTCACAAAGCTTATTAGTGTCTGAGTCAGGATTTGAATCCATGTTTTCCTCCTCAGATCTTTATCCACTATGGCACCTCAATAATTCACTCCATTACTAACCTTTTGTTGAAATTCAAGAATGTAACACATGTGGAAGAGACTCTTTCATAGAGGAGAGCAAGAGTGAGAGCGAGAGCAAGAGAGATGAGAAAGAGAGAGAGACAGGGGAGGGAGGGGGAGAGAGAGAGAGAGAGAGAGAGAGAGAGAGAGAGAGAGAGAGAGAGAGAGAGGGAGAGACAGAAAGACAAAGAAAGAGAGAGAGAAAGAGAGAGAGAGAGAGAGAGAGAGAGAGAGAGAGAGAGAGAGAGACAGAAAGACACAGAAAGAGAGAGGGAGAGACAGAGACAGAAAGACAGACAGAGAGAGAGAGAGAGAGAGAGAGAGAGAGAGAGAGAGAGAGAGAGAGAGAGAGAGAGAGATTAAAACTGAGTTCCTAAATTCACCTGCAGCATGTGCTACTGGGACGGTAAGTATAGACCAGATAGTCTCCAAATATATATGTTCTTCACCTTGATTAGGAAGAAATTCTCCTTTGAATTTTTGGATAACTGCTGTGATTTCAACTTAAGCATTCTCTTTTCCAAAGTATAAAATTCACTTAGACTCAATACATATTTTTAATAGGCTAACGGATGGCTTATTCAAAGCTCACAAACCACAGATAGCAGTTTGATGACTTATTAAAGGTAGCAAGAAAGAAAAAACACTTAAATCTAAAGCAAGCAGTGCCATTTAACTCACAGCATAAAGACCATCAGTAGCTGAGTTCATTCAGAACCAAATCAAGGTGCTGTCATAGGGACATAAATGTGTGGAGAAAAGAGAAAAAAAAATGAAATACAATGCTCAAAACAGAACCACATTTTGTCTAGCTATCAGTGACAAGACCTAAATTACATAGCCATGTGAATGAAGTAGCTGTTCTCATAACCATCAGGATTAGTGCTAGGAAATATAATTCTATTCAGCTGAATTAGTTTCTTATAAACACAATGTGCCAAGCTCTGTGCTACACTTTGGGGACATAAAGATAAAAAACAGAGTCCTTGACCTAATGGAGCATCATTATACAGTTTTCTGATTATGAAATAGGCAACATTTGTTTGATGTCTTCCCAAGTCCTATGTCACTGTGCCTTTAGCATCTTGGGACCCTAAACCCAACTTTAACTCATCCTGCCCCTTCTAACTGCCAAAAGAAGACTGCTCTTGCCTGAGTAAATTTTCTTTTTACATTTATAGGAAAAAATAAATGGTCATATTTTGTGATTTATGTTTAGACAAAAGAAAATGTCTCTTCATCTTCTCATATTGGGGGCCATGAGGAGGTACAGTGGATAGAGCACTGGGTCTGGAGTCAGGAAGACCTGAGTTCAAATTCAACCTTAGGTACTTACTAGCTAAGTTACCCTGGGTAACAGGAACAGCTTAATAATGTAGTCATTTTTTGAAAGCCATATAAAGAGGGCTCCAAAACATCTCAGATAACCAAGGACTTATGAGAAAAACATTTTGCATATATCAGGACATAAAATGAAGGGACAGTTTCCTTACCTAATGGTACTGAGTACAACAAGTATGTCATTTGCAAAAGGTTCTGACTACAAGCCTCTAGTCTTGCAGCCTATAAAATTTACTTAATTCAAGACATAATCTATGAATTTACATAAACTCTCACTCCTAAATGTAATGAATATCATATGGGTCATTTGTAGCTTATGTGTTCTAGCTATTATCCTTTCACACAGGAATTGCTATTTGAATTTCCTTAATAAAATAGCTACTCCTCGGGGGAGGGGAAAAGGGTAAGTGGAAATATATCAGATTCTGAAATTAGTACAGACTCTAAATGCACATGATTGGATATGCTGTCTACTGGTTAAACACAATTATTTAAAGACAGAACAAAAAGATGCGCTGAATATTCTAGAAAATATTTAGCAGTATTGCTGAACCTTCTGTACTTTTTAAGGAGTCAGAAGTCTTTGTAACCATTTGGATAAAGGTCATTTTTGTAGCAGTTTCTGGGCACAAAGAGGAAGGGAGGATGTTGAGGGGAAGTAATTAAATGATTTTGTAAATATTTACCATAGCCTAAAAAGAATGAATTTAGTGACTTTTTTTTTTTACAAATCAATGTACAAGGAAATAAATAACAATGAAGTAAATAATAATGTTGCAAGGAAGTAGCTTATGAGCTGATTCAAAGCAATCCAAATTAGCTAGAGATAGTATGAGAGGTGGGGCCTTGTGATTCTGCAAAGAGACTGTGGATTCCACTTTTGTTAAATACTTTCATTATCCTCAGCAAAAATAATACAAAATATAGTTCATTTTTTATTTTAGTTTTTTTTCTATAAAGTGAGAGTTTTGAACTAGAAGTTCTCCAAGCTGTCTCCTCTCTCCCAAAACCTATGCAGTATTTAGCTCCTTTCTTTGATGTGTTCATCTATGACATCATAAATCTTTATAACAATAAAGGAAGTACTACTTATATTCCTGTTTTGTAATGGAGAAACTACGAAGAAAAGATAAACTATAAATGTCATGCTATGTCTAATATTTTACAATTGTTTAATGTCCAACCTTAGCCCAAGGAATGATTGATGTTCTTGGGTTCATAACCCAAGAAAATTAGTACTACTACCACAGTCATTTGTGACAAGTGTATTTTGACAGGTCAACTATAGTAACCAAGAAGAATGTAGAACAATTTTGAAGTATAATAATAGTGACAACAATAATTGTGTTTCCATAGCAATTGAGGATTTACAAAGCTCTCTACTCAATTAATTCTCTCAGTCCTTGTAACAACCCTGTGAATTAGATTATATCATCATTGTCATTTTACCAATAAGGAAACTGAGGCTAGGAGAAGTTAACTGACTTGGCAACAGTCACACGGGTAATATCTAGGGTTGAATTTGAACTCAGGTCTTCCTGACTTCAAAACTCTGTCCACCGTGCCATCTAGTTGTTTACAATGCAATAAAAGAAAAGATACTCTGTGGCTTGTTCATATTTCACAGTGACTATTAAATCAGTACCACTGACTATTAAAACCATTAGCTATTTCTTAACTTAATGTTCAACTATCACATAGTTTAGATTGGATTATGTAGGTCTATTTATTCCCTAGACCAATTCTATTTCAGATCAATTAGATTGTCCATACCACTTCTATCATAACTTAAAAAAAAGCTGTTTATATAAAATCACCAGAAACTGCTAAAGATAGTAAAGTCTTACTTCTAGAGACTTACTAGATATCCAAAGGAAGACTATGTTTTATATTTAAGACTAGGTTGAAAATGATCAGTATTGTGGTCTGGGTGTTGATTATCTGCAAGATGAAATCAGATTACTTAAATGGAAATCTACTATTAATTTAACTATTTAAAAATTAGACTTAATCAAGCTTAATGCCCAAATGCTAAATTACTGTCACTTTAAGGGCATCCAACATATTTCATCTATATACATTATCCCAGAATCAAAAACACATATATACTATGGGCTAGGTCTCATGGAAAGTGAACACCACTTCATACAGCAATTCTGACTGTGGATTTGAGTCTATCCTGATGGAGATGTGTTGATACTGGCTTGACTTTGTAGTGCACATCATAACAATGCCAAATAACTACAGTTCTGCAGCTCCTCACGTTGTTTTTTTTTTTTTTACTTCTCACCAGAACCTTCAAAAGTGGCCTTAACTTTTTGAGAATCAGGCACATAGTGGCAAGTGGATTAGTGCTTTTCCCTGTTCCTTCTGATATTAAAGTAAAAGCCTATGCATTTAAAGGGTTTTATTAGTAGTAGTAATATTAAAATATATTTTAGGCTCTACAATGTATTTTGAAATATTAATTGTAATGTCTTTATCTTATAAAAATTCCTTAGAGCAAGAGACAGAAATGTTTGAAGTTGAAATGTTAACTCTTCAGGGGGAAATGTCTATAAATGTGAAAAATAAATAGAAAGGACAGGAACAACTAAAGTATGCCAGAATTGAAAGGTTATAAATGAACATATTGGTGCCAGGATTTCATGTAGTGAATAAACTTGATGCAAATGTTAGAATCATAACAAGTAACTTTGGCCTGTAGGGCAATTATATGTGTGTTGGAAGGAGACAGGATAATACACCATGACGGGAGAAGAAAGGAGACAACACGAAGG
The DNA here is from genome assembly GCA_028646575.1 of Pseudocheirus occidentalis. NCBI lineage: Eukaryota > Metazoa > Chordata > Mammalia > Diprotodontia > Pseudocheiridae > Pseudocheirus > Pseudocheirus occidentalis. Next base: position 78,061,313 of record CM053597.1, read on the forward strand.
TGTCTGGAGAGGCTGTCGGGTTGGAGAAGGCTATTGGGCAGATAACTCTCAAGCAACTCTCTGTTTTCACTAATTATTCTGAACAGTTTACTCAGTTAGGTCATTCCCATGCTGCCCCAAAAAGTAGTGCAAATGTCATCAGCTTCCTTTAAATGTCAGAGCCCTTGGATAAGACTCCATTTGAGCCCCCTCCGTTAAGGTTCAGATTTTTTTTCAAGATTATCTTACTGAGTTTACTTCTCAAGGGATCTTGTTTAATTTTTACATGTACACGGGGGATACCTTCCTGAAAAAGAGACTTTATAGTAGTATTTTGCTCTAATTTTTAAAAAATGATGTATGGAATAAAACAAACATTTCCATACGTAATATAATAAATATATTCCATTCCATAATGGAATACATGACTGTACACCAACATCTACCATATAAAACTTGACTTTTAAATATGAAAAATAAATAAATAGAAATCATAGGAACAACTAAAGTATCCCGGAACTGACAACAGGTATCACACAAATTTCTTTTTTGTCCCTTTTTTTTCTTACTTCCCCCATACCAATGAATGAGACAGTGAAAGCATTCTCATAAAATAAAAGAGACAGTCACCAAACTTGAGCTAGGTCCTAAATGTCTTTAGGCCTAAGTTTCATGTTCCTGTACATCACCTGATTTTGGGGAAATCAGATAGTGTGCCCCTACTCCCCCTCCCTTTTTCCTGTAAGGGGCTTTTTGTGACAGCCCCCTTTTGCTACATATGGACAATCATAGCTATGCCTTTGTATTGGGCAAGAGGGGCTTTCCAGGGTCCTATGTAGACTGTGAGGTCATGTTACCCCACCAATGGATTAATTATCCAGCATTAGGGGATTTTTGGTGGGAGGGGGTTTGGGGATATATCTCGAAATTTTGAGGTTTTTCATAGAATTGTTTGTCCAAGGATATAAAACTGCTTGCTTACCTCTTGTTGGGTGCCTCCCTATACCAGACTGACTGGAGTAGGTGATGCCCAACTCTCGCAAGACTTGTCTTTAGAATAAAGAGCTTCTGTCTTCACCTTGAGAAACCTCTGAATTTATTTGGGTAAGGGCCTTTGGGGTCTTTATCCCAGACACCAAGAGATGGCCACCATTACACATATACACACACAGGCACTCACACACACACATGCACATACACATGTAAAATTATTCTCCACATAATTCTATCAATTCTTTTTTTTCTGGATGCAAAGGTATCTTCACATGTCCTTTATTCTTTTTTTTTTTTTTTGCTTTTTGGAGGGCAGTTGGGGTTAAGTGACTTGCCCAGGGTCACACGGCTAGATTTTTGTGTTAAGTGTCTGAGGCCGGATTTGAACTCAGGTCCTCCTGACTCCAGGGCCGGTGCTCTATTCACTGTGCCACCTAGCCACCCCCATGTCCTTTATTTTTAATTTAGGTATTTATAACAGTCAAAATGTATTATTTGCTCAGTCAGTCTTAAAATTGTATTTGATATATTTCAGGAAATGTGCTGTTCCCTTATTTAATTTACTACTGTGGCCATTCAATAAACAAACTCGTGAATTTGTCCACTGAGTGTGACATATGAAATGTCAGTCCTGCTGTGTCATACAGCTCCTTCAGAAAGTCCAAACCAACCTTTTCATTTCTAAGTATTAACAGATTCTAAAAAGTGTTAGTACATAGTCTGAGCAACTAAAAAGTTATATATGTTCCTTAGTCTTAAAGCTATGTTAGGAGACAGAGACCAAAAATAAAAACTTAAATTAGAAAAAAAAAAGGTTAAGTTTGGTCTTTTATGTTTAATTAATAATTAAAATATTATTTTGTATTAATGGTAAAATGTTGTTGTATTCAATTTATTATGCCCATACATACAAATAATTTTTGACCATTGATAGAGCTGTATCTACATACATGTGTGTATGACTTAGGTATGTATATGATTGTCATCTTTTGTTCTTTTTTTTTTTTCTGTTTGCTTTTTTGGAGGGCAGTTGGGGTTAAGTGACTTGCCCAAGGTCACATGGCTAGTTTTTTTTGTGTGTGTGTTAGGTGTCTGAGGCCGGATTTGAACTCAGGTACTCCTGACTCCAGGGCCAGTGCTCTATTCACTGCGCCACCTAGCCACCCCTCATCTTTTGTTCTTAAACAGGACCAAACCACATCACTATGTTGGAGTCAAGGTACGGTGTGTCCAACTGTAGCTGAGCACAAATTCTCCCTATGAATTCAACACATGCATACATAAATATACATACATAAATACATACATACACACACGTACATTTTAGTACCTATTTCTATGCAAACATACATATATGCATATGTTATGTATCTAGCTATAGATTCATCTCATGAGTCTAAAGGTTGCTGAATTCTTTATCTGATGCTAGTTTTATTTGGAGCTATTTCCCCCCCCCCCTTAAGGATACATATTCCCTTATATATGGATGTCAGTGGGAAATAAACAAAACAAAAATTTTGTAAAAATGACAGCTCTTATACATACACACATTATATTTATAACAAATTTCATTTCTTTCCATGGAATGGAACAAAATATAATTAAAATAGATATAGGAAGAGGGACTAGTAATTTTCAGGCCTATGAAAGACTGTACTGTCTTTCTTAACTCAATAGAAATAGATTTTGTCACAGTTGCCTTTATATGGCTTGGATAACTAAATAATCTGATTAATATTGAACAAACTATATCTATATAGAAAGAATGAGTCTGTGTGGAGAAATCATTTGTTGGCATATCATGCTTTGTGTGTCTTACCCAAAAATAGTTTCCACAAAATAATATTAAATATTACTTACCAATAGTGATTTTTCAAAAAGCTCAACAGGTGAAGAGAAATATTAAATTCCAACTTTTAATAATAGAACAGTTCAATTCATTTTAAACAAAAGGATATATCATTTAATAGCTATGATTTTTTTTCACAAATGAAAATTGGAAATACGCAATAATAACCTATTACCTCAAAGGATATAAATAGGGCAAGAGTAAAAAAATGCTGTTTGCTCTGAAGCCAGATGGTAAATCTCTTGGCCCAAGGAGACTGGTACCTTGTTCTACATTTTAGACTTCTCTATCTTTCTCATTCTCTTTATTTCTTTCCTTTAACCCATCACAATTCTATTTCTGGAGTACCCTCCAGCATAGAATAACTATACTAATATTTCATATTGTTTTATTCATCAATGGTTATTATAGTCAAGTTACTGCTGTGTTCTTCATAAAGAATTGTGTTTTAAGCCATCAATCCAGAATGTACCTGAGAGGCAGTATCTTAAATAAGACTATTGCGTATTAAGTGTACTTCCCTAGGGAAGGGTTAAGAAACACTTTCAGCCTGCAAACTAAGTTGAGTGGAAAAGCTTCATTTAGAGAGGAATGATTCAGTTTAGTATAGTCAGGAAACCAGAGACCTCCTGTAAGTGAAGCAAGTTCAGGTTAACCCAGTGAGAGACTACCTCCAGACTTTGAGGCAATAAGAAAACATATAATGGAACACATTGAAGAACCAGATGAAGTTCCTCTCCTACTGAAGTACTTCTTTGGTTTGTCATTATGGAACAAAGGTGATCTTGAGTTCTAAATGAGCATAACAGCAGAACATTAATTGTGGGTAGTTCAATCAAGCTTAAAACCTTAGACTATATACCTTTTATTTGTTGTTTAAAGACCAGCCTAGTTAAGTGTAAATAACCTCATCTCCAGAAGGGTGGTCACAAAGTGATAGATTTTTTTCCCAAAAATAATTCATATAAATTGATGATAAGAGCATGGAGTTGGAGAGAGCAGCTCTCCAATCCCTCTCCCCTGTCTACAGGAAATTTCCTTATTACATCAGAGACACCACTAAACCTAGATCATCCAGGCTGGTAATATAGGCTTCACCCTCAACTCCTCACTCTCTTCTCTCCTCCCATATCCAATATGTCACCCAGCACTATAGACTTTATCTTTACCTGATACTACCTGTTGTTTTTTGTCCTTTTTTCTTGAAGAGGGTCATGATATCAGGAAGCTGATGCTATGACTTTCAAGTGAATTGGATTTAAGTGAGGGAGGGCTGTGGAAAGTCACCAGATTCACTTTCTCCTCCAGAGTCATCTAGCTCCAGTGGCCAGATATAGATCAGGATGACTGGAGATGGCCTTCTCAAGTTAAGGTCTTTCCCAGGTCTGTTTGACTGAGACAACAGCTACTCAGTATTTAAGTCTGGGTAAGAAATTAGGCAAAGGATGACCTCTTTTACCTAGTTAAAAAAATAAATCTTGGAGGGGGAAGATCTTCAGGATTTCTGATCAAAACAGAAACAATTGCTATATACACTCATTCCAAGCAATCAGGGCCCAAACAATGATCATGTGAGGCTTTGGCTGTAACATTTTGTTGGCCAATCAATGAGACCTAGAGTAACTTGAGTTTACAGTATGGTCCTTAAGAAATAAATCTAGCTGTAAACCCTGTAAAAGATATCTTGCAGGGACAGCTGGATGGCGTAGTGAATAGAACACTGGCCCTGGAATCAGGAGGACCTGAGTTCAAATCTGACCTCAGACACTTAAAACTTACTAGCCCTGGGACCTTGGGCAATCACTTAACCCCAATTGCCCTGCCCTTCCCCTTTCACAAAGCAAAAATAAACAGACACACAAACAAAAATATCTTGCAAGGTTTCAATGATCAAAATTTACATTCCTTTGGGCAGAGCACCTGCCAATAAGGGTATGATAACCTATGTGGACAGAGAGGGAGAGAAGGAGGCAGGGAAGGAAGAAAGGAAGGAGGGAGGAGGGAGGGAGGGAGGGAGGACACTACCGCCACCTTGGTGTAGGCCTTAATCACCTCAGATCTGGACTATGGTGACGGCCTGTTGGTCAGTCTTTATCGATTGTGTCCAAATTCTTCTGCAAATGTTTTATTGGTACACCAGCGTTTACATGTTGTCTCCCCATTAGACTGAAAGCAAGGACATTCCTTTGCTTTTTTTTTTCCTATCCTCAGAACTGAGCAGATAGTCTAACAAACAGAATGTGCTTCTTAAATGCTTATTCAATACTGACTATATTGATGACACTGATGATTGTTTGAAATAATACAGACTTAATACATATGATTCTTCTAAATAGTTCTCTCAAAAGCTGTATTATAAAAGCTTATTAGTAGCACCTCCTTTCTAAGATTTACTGTTAATAACAACATAGCATGGAAATAAAATTGCTTGATTTAGAATCAGAGGACATAAGTTTGAGTCACAAATTTGCTATTAGTTACAATATGTGTCACCTGGAGATAGTTATTCATTCTCTGTGGCCTTTACTTTCCTCTTCTATAAAATGAGAGAAATGGAATTATGACAACAATCACATCTTGAGTTTTTATGGTAATTTAGAGTTTTCACAGAATATTTACTTTTTTTTTCATTTTGCCCACAATGGAGGGGAAACTTATTCTATAGGGAGGAAAAGTAGTATCATTTTCATTTTTTAAATAGATGATGAAAGGATTGAAGAATTCTTATTTGGTGGATAAATGGCTTATCATTTCATTCTTACATATTTTCCTGCTTTTTTAAAAGTGGCTCAAGGTTATAATGCTGATTTTAAAGAAGACACCTAAGTAGCAACAGTAGCAGCTCAGGAGAAAAAAAAAATAGCTGAAGACCTGTAAGTGACAGCAGAAAGCAGCAGCAGCTTGGTGGAAATGCCCAGCAAATAGCAGCAGAAAATAGAGATGTCCCAGCCAGAAGAAAGTAGGCAGCAACACAATAACACCAGCAAAGGGCCCTGGCCACTGCACTGTGAGAATTGACAAGTTGTGTGCCCCATTTGTGCATGTTCCTTGGACCTGTGTCCCACAAAATATACTTCTCTCTGTCACCTCATGCTTCCTATGTATTTTGCCTGTTTAAAATATATATATGTGTGTATACATGAATTCATATGTATAGGCATAGTATATGTGTGTATACATGCATGCATGCACATGATGATATATGTGTGTGGTAAGTATGTGTATATATAATGTGTGTGTATGTGTGTGTATAATATCTTTGGGGGAAAGGTAAAGAACAAAATGTAAACAATAAAAAGGAGCAACATTGCCATCTAATCACAAAACGGAGTAAATGCTTTCTGAACAATATAGTATTTATGAAAGCCATTTGGTGGCCAAAGTGAGTACTTATCCTAGGGAATCCTAGTGAATTTGCTTTGCCTAAATTCATCATTCCTGTGACATCATGGTAAATAATTCACATCCTGTTTATTTTCTCAACTTCTAGAAGATGCTGTAAGTTGCTCAGTGGTTTCCACATTTATACCTAATACCAGAGCTTATGCCCATTAGCTAAAATAATCAGTTATTTTCTGCATATTCTCTTCCAATTTTGAATTTTGTTGGTACATTCTGTATCTAAATACCGTCTTTGGTCATCCATATTCCCCACTGTTCATCTTTTGAGGTGTGTCCAGTGGGAGACTAAGCATGTTTTTTTTTCTGAAATAGATATCATCCAAAATGATGCAAGTGTTCCCATCTGTAATGGGAATGGGAATTTGAAGATATTCCCTGTCCCTTAATAGACCTGGGGAGGGGGAGAGTTTGAAGACCTCCCCTGCTGTGAAAATAAACTCTGCCCCTTAATAGGCTAAATATAGTCACATGGAGCCTGTGGTGGGAGGAGGTTTGCTGAAGGAAAGCAGAGCCACAGGAAGCTGATAGTGAGAGCCAACCAGACTCTAGGGGGAGAGGACACTCATTAAGGAGATAGAGAGGTTTGTGAGTAAATATAATTTTGTATTGGTTTGTGGGAGGGCTAAAGGATAGAATGACTTTCAGTGTTATTATGGCTTTTGAATATCTTTGGTACTATGATGGAATTGGGTTACTGGTTTTGGTATTCAGTTTTCTGGTGTCTAAATAAATGTTTCAGTTCTGTTCTCTACCTGGAGAATCTGGTATATTTTATGATTGAACGTCATGTGATACTTATAGTCATAGTCTTTATTGTGATCAAGGGCACTATAAATATTGCATTGGTGCCACACCACCTAACAGAATTGGCTTTGGGATGGCATCATTTCCCTGTACTCTTCAAATAGGCTTGTCGGAAATGAAGTTCTCATTACGTGTGCTTAGTCAATCTTATTTTCCCAAGTTTTAGGGACATTTAGGTGACTCAAAGGGCTAGGTGTGCATTCAGAAAGACTTAAATTCAAATTTAGCCTTAGACACTCATTGGCTATATATACCCGGGCAAGTCACCTAGCCTCTGCCTCAATTTCATCAGCTGTATAATGAGGATAATATCAGTAGCTACCTTTCAGGTAAGAGGATCTGTTAAGGTAATACTTTTTTTTACCTTCCAAGTAAGAGATACTGTTAAGTGGACCAAATGAAATGATATTTGTAAAGCATATAGCACAGGGCCTGGCACATAGTAGATAATCTATAAATTCTTATCCATCTCTTTTTCCCACCCCTTGTTGTTCAATGTTTGTAAATAGTTACCCATGACAGTGTTATGTGGGTCAAAGAGCATACGATTCAAGATTTTATGTTTTTCAGTCTGACTGTCCTGATGTTCTTAAGCCAAAACCTTTTTTTTTGCCCTTTAAGTTTCAACACCTAGAAAATCAATTTAACATCAATTTCTTCTCCATTTCATTTGGATATCATAAAATCAAATGAGAAAGTATCAAAAGTACCTTAAGATACTTCATAAAAGCTTGTCCAAAATGTAATTCATTATTTTTTTCTAGTAAAAACATATAACATTTGACAAATTCAGTCATATTAATAAGGCATGCAAATGGCATCTCTAACTTAGATCAAATCCAAATGACTAAAATGCATTATCTAAAATTAAATCCTTAGACAAATTACTATTTCTTTTCTGACTATTGATGTCTTGATTTATTTGTGAATAATAAGGGATAGAATCACTTGTCTTAAATCACAGATTGTTTAGTATTTCAAATTTTCTAAATGTGTTGTAAATGTTTAGTATTTTAAAAGATAAAAATTACAAGTACTTTTTTGGTTTTGTTTTATATAAAGCAGCAGAAAATAGATTAATTTCTGTCTGGCCCATTTCAGCGAATTTATTTTTGTTACTAGAATTATTATGTTCCAAGGCAATTTCAAGTCACATGATACAAAAGCCATAATAGAAAATTAAATACAGCAATTAACCTAAAGCTACTCATAATTGATAGCAGAAAGCACATCCATGTATTTTAGCACCACTAATTTAACTAGTAAATTACAAGACGAAATGTAAACACAAGTGAAAAATAACGAACACATTAAGACCAAACAGCTCAAATGATAGAATGCTACAAAGATACACTGTGCTATGTAGTGTTAAACCAGGACACTAATAACCCACGTCTGTTCAACTGTTTTTCACCTGAAAACACCACCGAACAGCTAAACTTCATCATTCCTTTACCATATTCTATACTTGTGGGGAAGAAAACAGACACTAAAAAAGTTGCTATTAGACACAAAGAAAAGGAAAAATAAGGCTTCCGACGGGCAACTTCCCAAACCTAGTACTGGTTTTGAGCTGCTCTATGTGATAGCGTTTTGAAAATTGTACCATACTTTGCATAGATGAGATAACATATGTAAACCACTTTGCAAATCCTCAAGCCCTCTGCACTGTAAATGCTAGCAATTATTATATCATTTTTGCTAGTTATGAAAGAAGTGGTACCAATATTTGTCCTTAATTATCATTCCTTTGAAGACTAAATTTCAACAAAAGAGTTAGTCTAAGATTTAACTATGAGATGCTCCTGACTCCTCATGTTCATAAACATTGTCCTTTCCCTAAATAAGAAAAATAATGACAAATATAGTGATAATACAAGTAACTCAGCTAGGAAATGGTAAAGCTAGGAAATGGTAAAGCCAGGATCCAAACCTAAGTGACTCTGTTAACTCCATAAGCAGGGATGTTTTTGCATCTACAATAAATAATCATACATAAAAACAAGTTAAACACTACATAGAACTAGTTCATAACTCTGGAAATCTATATCCGGTTTGTCATGTGACCACAGAATAGCTTGCATTCTGTGCTATCCATTGTGCATTATAGTGACAGTCTTTACTTAGCTGTGCTAAATGAAATGGTTGTCACATTTTACCACCTTTGTTCTTCATGATAACACATAATTTTTTATTTCAGATGGGGCTACGAAAATATTCATACAATTCATTTGCCAGTGTAAGACATTAAAATAAGATATAAAAAATAATAAATTAAATAAACTCACAAACTGTTGAAGGATCAAGAAGATCCTCTAGCCTTCTACATTGAGCAGATACTCTTCGGAGTATCTTTGGAGGATTTAGGGAGTTCATTATACCAATGAAATCATAAATCCAGTGCTTTATTGATTGGGGAAAAGGTTATAAGTAGAATGGTATAATTGCTTATTGGTGAAATAACTCATCAGGGATACTGAGAAAGAAATTTATTGTTAGCCTAAGGGTAGGGAGGCAGAATATGACACTTGTTATCGTCATATCCTCTTTAACCTAGGAGATAGGATGTAATCTTAGCATCCAGAAACACTCACCTCCCTGAAATCTTGCAAACTTCCTTTGTGTGTGGCAGAGGTATGGAACTTGAAGGTCAATCACATTAGGCTTTAAGATCTATTGATACGTCACGATCACATCCTTGGGGAGCCATACATGATAGCTATTATGTGTGTCGAATGGCAAATATTTTTAAGTACTTTCTTCTCTCTCCTTTGCTATATAATATCACTTGACAAGTGGTTGTTTAGATCTCTTTTATAGACTGTATATCTTTACGTAACACTTCGCTGTTTGTATCTACTATTGAAAGTGATAGAAGAAACCATTATTCCTTTTGAGGATTAAAAAAAAATCTAGTAATGTATTTGTTGTCATCCTAACTGTTCCAAGAATTCGACACCTGATCCTTAGCTAAATTAAACTTTTTCTAGAGTAAAGCATATTGATGAGTTCATGTCACAGAAACATATAATACCTGTCTGCCCATGTTTAAGGATTCAAGAAGAGCTGATTTTCATAAGAAAGTATCTTCATAAAAATCTCAAAAGCTTCCAGGAAAATTACAGTCATTTGAACACCATGCCATGCACTTGCTCTGTTATTAATATAGCAGTATTTGCTTTAGAGAAACAACTCCAGAATCACAATCAATTGATTTGCTTTACTTTGAAAGTCAAGGACGATGCAAGCCATGGCTTGTTCTTCCTGCACCATTTTACTGAATGGTGTATTCTTGGAGCTGCATCTTCAGTAAACATTTCTGCAACAGTGATTTTACAGTGTTATGCCGTATTTTAATAGTCAATAGAGAAGACCCTTCAAATACCAAATGTTTTAAAGTTCCGAATTGAATATTAAAGGGCCACAACTGCTGCTCATCCACTGGGGATTTATCCAAGCTAACTCCAATTAACTCTAATGTAAGTTAGGCCTATAAATCTGTAGGATGTTGATGGATAGATAGATGGGCTCTGAATATCATTGCTGCAGTGCCTTCAGAATACCACCTTGATTGCAGTAAGTAAAAGCAATCATAGAAGTGGTGCTATAAAATAGAGGGATGGAGATATAGGACTCCAGGTAAATAGCCTGATTGTTAATAGACAGCAGTATATTTTATCCAATTAGAGATGGTGCTGCTCACATCAGAACCTTCTAAGTGTCAAAGAGTGGTTTTTTTTATGCAAACACAGTACTGTTAGCCATTAGTCAGTGCATCAGGAGTTCTAGGCTCCAGAGGTTTTCCTCTTCCTCCCAAAATTTGCAGGCAAATTCTATAAATGCCATTCTCTAAAGTGGAGTCCAGTAAGAACTACAATAAAATAGCTAGAATAATAATTGAAAGGATAATGAATGCATCTGCTGAACTGCTTGGTCACAACTCTATTGGTGAGACCATGGTACTTCTTAGATCTCATTAAGGAGGCTAAAACACAGCTAATGTAAAAAGAGTTCTGATGTAATTAATTTGATATATCCAAAGCAATCTTGTAATAACTGCAAGTTTGTGGTCTGCATAGAGCCTAGAACAAAAGAGATCCAAAGAGTAGAATTTGCAGGTGTTTCCCCTATCTCCTCCAAGAAAAGAAGTGGCCTGATTCTCCAATGATCACCAGTTCAATTTTACGGACATCTATTAAACATTTTTCATGAGGTGACACTGTGATGATGATGATGATGATGATTACATAAGTAAAAATACTCTCAAAAAGACATAAAAGTAGACCATTTCTTCATGAAACATATAGTCTCCCAATTTTAGATGGAACAGTTATCCAGAAAGAAATATTCTTCGAACTTTGTAGTTTTTCAGTCCTTTTTCAGTTCTATCTGATTCTCTGTCACCCCATTTAGGGTTTTCTTGGCAAAGATCCTAGAGTGGTTTGCCTTTTCCCTCTCAAGCTCATTTTATAGATGATAAAAATGGGCAAACAGGTCTAAGTGACTTGCCCAGGGTCATACAGCTGGTAGGTGTCTGAGGTCAGATTTGAACTCAGGAAGTTGAGTCTTCCAGACTCCAGTCCCAGCACTATATATCCACTGTGACCCTAGGTTTCCATTCTTAGGATACAAAGAGTGATATATCTATCTACCATTGCTTAATGGAAATATCCTTTAAGAAGATCCTGCTCCCTTTTGTTTGAGGCATCAAGCAACCTTCTGAAGTGAAATTTGGTCTCCTGAGTCTCCATCTATTCCTGTGAGGAAGGATTATGCTTGTGCAAATGTCCAGTAATGATTACTCTGTCAGTTATACCTGCATTGCAAATCATTAAATTTATTTCTTGGTGTATAAATCTCTTATATGTGAGTTTGGTTTGTGTGAATCATTTTCCTAGGGCATGATGACTGGTAGGTAAAAGGATAAAAATTGAATTTCAGAAAGCATAAAGCTGAGAACCAAATGCTGAATCCTTGGTAAATATACTAAATTGTAGATACATTTTTATTCAATTTAACTCTATATATTTATTTCATATTTAGTGTCATATAGTTCATATATTTAATGAAATAAAGTTGGTAAGTACCAAGATTAATTAAAACACACACACACACACACACATACATACAGATAATCCCTGCCTTCAAGGCTTTTACCTTAAATTAAGGCTATATTGTATGTGCACGAATAAATATATTATTAAGATAGAGCAATACAAAGCAATTTTGATAAGAGGTGGGTGGGGTGCCTGGGCAGGCAGAGGAGGGGATGAGTAGTTGTATAAAACCCAGCCTGCAAACTAGCCCCTTTCTTTCTGTCTCTGTCACTTTTTGTTTGTATCTTTACCTTGTCTTCATCCTTTCTCTCTGAACTCTTCCCTCTTTCTCTTTCTTGTGTCTTGTGTACCCCTCTGTTCTCACTCTTCTCTCTCTAATCCCTTTACCGAAAGAGCCTCCACTTCTTGGTTTGTTTGAACAGAATAATCAGAAATAATTCAACCCCTAAGAACACTGATACAAATTCAGTCTCAGCCTAATAAGGTATTAGAATAATATCAACATAAATAATAGCTTCTGTGTAGTCAGTAACAATGATAGGTAATTTCATTTTAATTAAATGTCAGTGCGAAAACTCTATTCAAATTTATCACACTAACTATGCAGACCATGTTAAAAAGAGCCCAAACAGCTGTTTTAATGTAACACATTCATTCAGAGATATTGTACCTGCTGGCATTCTGATTAGTGTTTATTCATTTTAGCATTAAAAATACCAAGTTTAATTTTTGACACACTGTGTAGTACTATCAATAGAAGATAGTATAATTGCACAGAGAGCTACATCACATAGCCATTTACCTAACAAAATATTTTCTTGGGCACAATAGCAAAATCACACTTGAAACAACAGTCAAGACAGTCTAAGACAATTAGTTCTTTAATAGTTTATTTTTCCATTATTATGTTGTTGTCTCATTATTTTATCCTACTACTGTCACTTACTAGCTGTGTTGTTACCCTAGGCAAATCTCTTCACTTCTATCCCTATGCCTCAGGCAATAACCTAGGACTTAACAGTTCAGCAATAGACATCCATATTTATGGAGGGAGCTTTCCACAATGGCAAAATCAGAGAGTCCTCATGTACTCAGATAGTAATAGATGGCTAGTTTTAAGTTGTATGGTTGTTGTTGAGTGGAGTTCAACTCTTTATGACCCCATGGATCATAACACACCAATATTGTAGATGGAGTTTTCTTGGCAAAGATCTTAGAGGGATTTATTATTTCCTTCCTCAGTGGAGTAAGGAAAAGGGTGGTTAAGTGACTTGCTCAGGATCACACAGCTAGTGAGTTTTGGAGGCAGGATTTGAACTCAACTCTTCTTGACTCCAGGCCCTGAATGGTATACACTGAGCCATCTAACAGCCTCAGACTAGTCAACAACAGACATCCATATTTATGGAGGGAGCTTTCCACAATGTCAAAATCACAAAGTCCTCACATACTCAAATATCATTAGGTGGCCAGCCTGAAATGGGGAGAGGGGTTGGACCATATACCACTGCACTGTTGAAGTTAAGAGCTACATTCAGGTGTGCCTATAGAATGATGGGTTTATACCAGGATAGGACCTTAGTGATCCTCTACTCCCATCCTCTTCATTTTACCCACGAGATGACTGAGCGATTAAGGGACTTGATCAGGGTTACTCGATTAATCTCTATCACCACTTCAGTCTCACAAATCATGTGAGGATTCACACTGTTCACCAGCTTGCCAGAATCATGTAAAGGTCTTTATCAGTTCATAGACTCATATTCAAACTTGAATTAACCGTCTGTCCTCTAAGTATCTGGTATTGATGGCCCTACTTGGAGTGACAAAATTTTAACTTCCTAACTTCCTGACTGGCACCATCAAGAGCACTACCACACCCCTAGTAATTCAGGTGTATAACTGATATGTCATCCTGTACTCCCCACTCTCTTACCTGTCCACTTCCTTTCACACATATATCTTCCTTCTCATTTATCTATTCAACTATCGAGTCCTCTTGATTCTCATCTTTCCAATATCATTTACATATAACCTCCTCTCTCCTCTGAAACTGCCACCATCTTGTTGCAGCCCCTCCTGACCTCACTCTCAGACTATTCAGTAGCCTTCTTCTAGTCTGTATCCCTGACTCATGTCTGGTACCCTCTGGATCACCCTCCATTCAGCTTTCAAAGTGATGTACCAAAGACACAGGCCAGAATTTCCCTCCATTCAGTAAACTTCAAGGGCTACCCAAAAATCTATATTTGATTTTTTTTTTTGCTTTTTGGAGGGCAGTTGGGGTTAAGTGACTTGCCCAAGGTCACACAGCTAGTTTGTGTGTGTGTGTGTGTGTGTGTGTGTGTGTGTGTGTTAAGTGTCTGAGGCCGGATTTGAACTCAGGTACTCCTGACTCCAGGGCTGTTGCTCTATCCACTGCGCCACCCAGCCACCCCTATATTTGATTTTTAATACCCCTCATGACCTAACCTCCTTTTCCAGAATTCTTACAATTCATTTTGCTTCACATATTCTACAGTCAAGGGTTACTGGCCTATTTACTTTTCCTCAACACAAGCTACTCTATCTCCTGATTCTGGGCCTTTTCATTGGCTATCCTACATTTCTGGAATATGCTTTTATCTCTGTTCTGCCTCCTGGACTCCCTGCCTTTCTTCAAAGCTTAGATAAAATCTCTCTTTCTTCAAGAGCTTTTCTCTGACCCTCCCTTAGTGTTATTGCCCCCTATAAGACTGTCTTGTTTGTATATCCAGGTACTTGTTTTGTACTTTGTTTCCCACATTAGATTGTGACCTGATTTTTGCAACCTCAGCAGTAAGGATAGCATCTGGAAAGCAGTGAGCATTTAATAAATGCTTATTAACCTGAGAGGTGGAAGAATGTGTACATAACAATTTCTTTCCACAAATGGTCACTAGTGGTCATACAATCAATTAGGGTTTGACATTCCTTTTATAAACTAATTCTACTATTCCAATCAAGAAAAAAAGCCATCAAATTAATTGGTTTCTGGAGAAACAATCACACAAATTTTTTTTAAGACTTCAGTCTGGCATTCCAAAGCATGCAAACTGAAACTTTTGAATGTAAGATTTTTTTTTTTTCTGTGAAAAATAGGTTTCCAACTATTTCATCATTAAGGCTGAATACCTTTCATGTCACTGTAGAAATCACCCAATTACCAGGATAACTGCAATGACTCAGCGAACATACTCAGGGGAAATAGGCTTTTATTAAAATCTCAGTAAGAGCCTAGTCTCTCCCAAATCACCAACAGCACACTGGATATTTCCAAGTGAATATTTTAAAAACATACAAAATTCAAATGTCCAAAAAAAGAACTTACTGTTTTCCACCCTAAATCCATCTCTCATTTAAACTTACTTATTTCTGCTAAAGATTTTCCTATTTTCCCCAGAGTCCAGATTCTTAGCCTCAGTATTAGTACCTACTATTCCTTATTTCCCTTCATATGCCATTAAGTGACTAAATCTTGCTGCTTCTATTTCTATAACGTCTCTCACGTGAGACCTTTTTTATTTTCTCACAAAGCCATGATTTTAGCTAAGGCTATCACTTCCTCTCACCTACCCTATTGTAAAGGCCTCCTTATTAGTCTCCCTGACTCACATCTCTCCCCATGACAAACCATTCTCCTCGAAACTGGTAATATGACTTTCCTTAAGGACAGATTTCATCATGTCACACCTCTATTCAGTAAACCCCAGTGGTTCCATGTTTCCTCCAGGAGAAAATATAAACTCTTCTGTCAGCTTTTAAAGTTCTTCAGAATCTGACCCAATCAAGGTTTATTATACATGACTCTACTTCTTGCACTCAGACTAACCTTCTGTCTCTGAGTTGTTGTGCTGGCCAATCACTTTGCACTCCCTTCTCGCATTTAGCTTACATAACTTTTTCTTTCTTCTTTCAAGATTCAGCTCAACCATTATTTTCTATATGAAGCATTTCCTGATTTTCCCAACTTTGCTTTCTTCACTGATGTATCAGCTCCTTGACAGTAAAGACTGTTCAATTATTCGGATTTTATTACTGCGCCTAACATAGGACAAATAGTAGGTATTTGTAAATGCTTATTGTTACCATGATTGAATTAAAAAAGGAAACTAATCCAGTTTTGCCATGAAAGGATAAGTTATCAGTATTAGAAAAAAAGAGGTTCTTAAAACTGAACAACAATGATTTTTCTTCCTACATTTGTAATACAAGGAGGGTCTTTTCAAGGAAAAAGGGAAAAGTTGACTTTTTCCAATCAAAAGGGTCAAGAGGATCAAGGGAGTTAGTATGTGTAAAGCATTTAGCCCAATATTGGGCACACAGTAGGACTTTAAAAGCTTATTCTTTTCTTAATTCATAAGAAGGAAAACATGCCTCAGGTTTTCTCTTGAATATGAAATCGCAATTAAGCTAAACACCCAAAGAGGGAAACAGTGATAAATTTGTTGATCTCCTGCAGCCTCGAGCACACTTACATTTTATCAGCTAATGCTACTGAAATGTAATAATAACTGGGATATTGCTGTACTGAAAGACTTTCTGTTGTATTTTCGAGAAATGTCTTTACTAAGAAACATTCAGTGTTTTGTCATCAGCCTTTACAGAGGTGGATATAAGAAGAAATTACTTGAACAGTATTTCTAAGTGTTCCATAAAATTATTGTTAAAGAGTTTTGTCCCCTATGCTACATAATGGCTTATATAAGGACCTTTTTCATGCTATTTCCAGGAAACACAGTATTTTTGTTATATCAATCAACAGATATTTTATTAGATTAAAAAGTGAAAATAGTCAACTTTTTATTTTTGCATTTTGCAGTTTTACAAATTACATTTGATTTTCTCAATAACCTTGCAGTATACTTTTGTCAGCATTATTAATGTGATATAGCGTGGTATCTCAGAATCAAGAAAGAAACCTGGATTCGACTTTTATTCTGGACTGATACTTAACCTTCTCTAGAGTCTCATTTTCCTCATAATAAAAATGGTGATGATAAAAAGATTTCTATTAGCTACCACAGTTGACCATTATAAGAAAAGTACTATATAAACTTTAAAGTTCTCTAGGCACGTGAATTATATTTTACTTCATTTTATAGGTAAAGGAACTGAAATTCATAAAGTCCCAGTTTGAAGGCCTTAATGTGAAATATTTCATGGTAGAAAACTGTCTGTCAGATATATGTATGTGTTGCATAGTTTGGTTTAACTTTTTTTTTTCCTTTGGATATGTCCAAAAATAGTTGTACTTTTTTTTAAAAAGAATAATATAAAAGACAGAGAATGACATGTCAGTTGTATTATTCTCATTAGTAAAATGAAGGGGATGGACAAGCTAGTCTTTAAAGGTCTTTTTCAATTCTGTAACTATGAGAAAGAGAAAGAATGAGAAGAGGAAGAAAGACGTATTTCCTTAAATAGTAGAGTTGAGACTAGCTCCTTTCTAATATCCTTTCAACTATAAAAGGCCCTAAGTGACTTACATCAACGGTTTCTCCATCCTCAGGGGTAAGTGTCTCATTGGATTCTTGGTAAAAGAAAAAAAAATAATGCTCTCTTTGCCAAGAATTGGGCATAGTTTGAAAACAATTTATTTCTAGCTATATGGGTAAATTACCTTGTGATACATGGTGATGTCACAGTGCTTCTCATACCAAAGTTCACTGATGAATTGTAATAAACAGCCCGCCGTAGGGGCTTGGTATTATCTATCTCTCTGATTCTGTCTCCTCACCCCTATTAACATGTTTTGTCTTATTTTAAAATTGTGTTCTGCTTTTTTAGATTCTTTTGGAAACAATTAGTAAAAAACAAATAAATTTAAAAAAATAAAAAGAAATGAAATTAATAAATAACAATAAATAAACTAGTAAATAATTACAATGTTGCTGTGAATAACTGTCATAAGTTCACCTTGTCAACTTGTAAAACTTTTAACTTTTTTGTCTTTAAAAACCAACCAAGCTAACCTGCTCTAATATCAGAAGATAACATCTTCATACACAGTGACTTCCTACATTAGGCTGTTTGCAGAGTATTCTTCTCCCATGGTAATGTCTTAGAACTTGGAAGATTATGTCTATTTAGTTTAATGTTTCCCCCTTAATGCCTCAGGCATAGTTGCTAACTACCATTTATCTACAAGTACCAATTTCCATTGGTTAAACTGCTGTATGAAATTGCTGTTATTTTCCAGAACATAGAAAATATAGGCTATGTCTTCCCCCACTGATATCTTTTAAAATAATGTATTGGGGAACTAGATTGGAATCTAATAAATGTCCTTCAATACTTTTTATATTCTTTATGCATAGATCTGGTCATATAACTCCTCCATTAAAAAGTCTTCAATGACAGTCTCTGACCCACAGAAAAAACTTTAAACTCCTTTACCTGCCAGTCAAGGCCCTCTACAACCTAAAACTAACCAGTATTTAGTCTTAATCCATACTACTTTTCTCTGTTGTATGAAAGTAACCAAGCTGGCCTAATCTTAGTTGCCTGGAGATGATCTGTGTACTTCAGCCTTTGTTTCTTTGTTCACACATTCCCAATACCCCAAATTTCTTATCTCCCTGATTTCATGTTTTGAATTCATAGGTATCATTTAAGATCCAACTCAAATATTACCTCTTTCCCTGATCCCCAGTGCCCTCTCCTAAGATTGATGGCATTTTTTCACCTCAAGCCTAAAAAAGGGCATTTTAATAATGCAGTTATTTGAAGCAGTGACCAACAAGAAGATCTGTACCAAAGTTCCTTCTCTGACATAGGTGACTTTGTTCAAAGCACTTACACCTCAGGGCCCAAGGTAACCCCTGTAACAATGATTTATAGAGGAAGCACTACGTACTACTTGTATTGGCAGAAAGAGTTTCCTCACTGAGAGATCTTCACACCCATGAAACCACACTCAGGCCAAATTCATTTTTAGAAGATTGGTCACAATTCAAATGTTATAACACATATGTAAATAATAATATAAAACATTGCATGAAATGAGGTAATACTGTATTACCAATAGACTGCTGGAAACAGAAGCTGATTTAAAATATTACCTCTTAAGTATGTGACCTTGGATAATCATTGGTTTAGTTGTGAACAGGACATTTAAAATCCTTTCTGAGCTCTTCAAAAGCTGGTAACCAATTCATATTTTTCTTGGAGGCCCTGGATGTAGAAGCTTTGATTCTGTTGTCTTCTTCCCTGTCAACAAACTTAAATTCTATAGTCTGATGGGTTTTTTTCTACTGCTTTCTCATTTTCTCAGCAAATTACTTGGCCTTTTATCTGGGTTAGACTATATGACTTTTAAAGTTTCTTCCAATTATAAATCCATGATGTCGTGTATTATCTTACAATCTCTGTTCTGTTGTAAAAACAAAACAACCTGAGTAGCATTTTTACCCATCTTTAAATGTCCAGTTCATTTTTGACATTTTCCATGAAGCATTCTCTCTTTGCACCCTTTCCTGAAATTTTACTCCATTGACAGTCAATACGATGCACCCTTTATTTCATTATTTTACTACTATTCACTTTATCTTCTCAACTCTTGCATAATCATGGGGGATACGTTGTATTCAGGGGGTACTAGCGTGTCTGATGTGAGGTCCACAGAGCTTTTTCCAGTGCTGCTTTCCACCTTTGCTATTCACTTTCACCCAGCTCTTACCTGTGGCTACAAGAAGCTGTAGCATATACAGCAGCCATACCACAGTAAACCATTTCCTCAGACAGGCTAAACCAGGTGGAAAGTAACCAATGTACCTCATACCTGTCTGTGAATTGGAGGGGGGCAGTCCTACTCTAAGCACATGAAGACTTCCCCTTTGGAAATGGGAAAATGAGAACAATTTATCCCAATGATCATGAAGGCAGCTGACCATAGACACTATGGAGTACTCAGAACTTAGGCAGACACATCAAAGACAAAGAATATCAGTCACCCTGACTTTTGTCTTGACATCGCACTTTGATGACTGGAAAAAAGAATAAGGCTGATGCTTTTGTGCAACTCAGCCTCACTTAAATTCAATTCAGGGACCAGTCAAGAAATCATCCTATGATGTCATTAGTCCTCTTCAGAAACAAAGGAGAAACAAAAACAATAGGTATGATCATAGTGACCAGCTCCGGGAATCCCATTCAGAAAGGACACTCTAAAGCATTGCTGTCAGAACTAAGTAGAAACAACTACAGGCTCCAGAGTGATTTAGAAAACCCCAAATTAACATTGTCTAGGTTGCACTGTATTCTTACCTAGTTCATTAAACATTTCCAATTACATTTTAACCTGATCCAGGCCAAACTCCAAATTTTTGACCTATAGTTAGGCCACGAGTTTGACAAAAAGATCAGAACAGTTGATCTGTGAACAGTGAGAGCCAATATTTTAAAGGACTTTAGAAATCCCTAAGTCCTGTTCCTCATCTACTTCTCTTTGTATCATTTTCTTTCTCATTTTCCTGCCCCCATATTTTCCTCTGCTCCATATCCCTCTCTCTAAATGTCTCCCTTCGTACTTTCTCCTTGTAACTCTTCTCTGCCTCCTTCTTTCTCTCTCCTTTTTTTCTTATCCTTTTTTTCCTCTCCTGCCTGTTCCCCATCTCTCTCCTTCTCCCTCTCCCTTTTCCATTTTCTCTTTTGACTCTTTAGGTTTATTTCCCTCATCCATTTGCCCATGTATCACCTCCTTCTATTCTTAGATCTGTTTCTTCCTTTTTCCCCACCATTTTTTTGGGAGGAGGGGGGACTAGCATCTCCTTCCACCCCAATCATAATGTACAGGTAAAGATAATGTATACATACACACATTCAATAACGCTTTGTAATTTCTATTATATTAAAAGTAGGTGACTGGAACATTTTATATTTTTCTAAAAAAACATTCTTGAAGATAAACACTCAGAAAAATCAAGGGCCTTATTATTTTTAAGGCAACTGAGAAAGTAATAATAACTACCAATCCATATACCTATTTTTTCATAGCTATAAATTCTTTTATAAGAAAACTGTACTTATAAATAAAGGGTATCTCTGATGAGACAAGAATCAGTAGGCTTTCGAAATCTATACTTTATAAGAGACTGTATTTTAAGTGACACAATTAACTGAAAGTCAGAATCCTACTCTGTTAATTGTTGAGTATACAAAAAAATTCTGCATTCTGTAGAGCAAAAACTTTCAAGGTTCTCCTCTAATAAAATGTCACCTGTAATTATGTTTTTTTGAAAATACAGGAATATTCAAATTATTCAATGGAGAAAATTGTTTATAACAAGAAAGGGGCAGGCATGGTAGTGTATAACTTTGATCTCTGTTACTAGAGAAGCTGAGACTTGCCGACTAATTGAATTCAAGAAAATTCTGAGCTGTACTGAGTGAAATAAGTCAATCAGCTTTCTGAACTAGAGTGAGAGAACTGGGAGAGGGGGACCATCAAGCTGCATAAGGAGGGATGATCATGCTCAGGTCTGAAATAAAGCAGGTCAAAGTTTTTGTGGTAATCAGCAGGGGAATTGGACCCATGAATGTCTCTGTTGCACTTCCAACTTAGATATAATAAAGACTCACAGTCCCCCCCAAAAGTCAACTAAAACCTTAAAATGGGGAAAGATGCTCAGATAGGGTGCCGACTTTCCTACCATTATCATGGAATATGTTTAAGTGCAAAGTAGAATCTATTCATAGATCGTCAAAAAGGGTTAAAACTATTGGTCACCCAAATAAAAATGGAGAGGCTCATGATGGCTACAGAGAGGCAATAGCATATGGTTATTAATAGCCTCAGTGGTGTAACAATACACTTCTGTAACTAAACGATGCTCATTTGTCAAACTTACAGAGAGATATTAGCTAGTTATATTGGTTTTAATGAATTGGAAAAACCTGTATCTTTCTGGCATCTAATGCCACGTTTGGACAAATTTAATTTCTACTTATCTGAAAGGTGTATGAAGAAATATTATGTTGTAGTGGAGAAGATGCCGAGATACCTGGGTTCAAATCTGCTTCAGATGTTTGCTATGTGTGGCTGTGGGAAAGTCACGCCACTTACCTCTAGGAGTCTCAGTTTCAGTTTGTAAAATTAAGGGACAGAACTTAATGGCAAAGTTCCTTTCTATCTCTAACATTCTTATTCTAAATTCTTAATTCAATATTTCACTGTAATAGACAAATGTCTATTAATTTTCAAGCAGGTGCAAGGTATTTTCTTAGGTTCTAGGAGAGTCACATGAATGGAAAAGGCATAGTGCACACGCTCTTGGACTTTGCAATCTAATAGTTATAGGACAGTAATCAAAAGTGTGCAAATATCAACTAACCAGAAATGTGGTGTATTGCTTCACAGGACTAAGTTATACTTTAAGAAATTGAGACTATGTGGTAAGTGGAGGGCAATAAATTTCGAGTCAGAGAACCTGACTTTAAATCCTAACCCTTCCGCAAACTATCTATGTGATATTGAGCTTGTTACTTTAAATTTCTGGGTCTCAATATATACATCTGTAAAATAAGGGAATAGATAAAATGACACCTGAGGTACTTTCAACTTTATAATTTAGAATCTGTGCTTAAGCTCTCAATGGCCTAAATGGCTTTGAGAAAGTACCAAAATCTCTGAAGAATGGGCTGTCATGTTACTGTGAAACACATGTATGCTCTCCTGCAGAATTGCTTAGAAATACTTCTGAAGGATTATCACTTAGGTTCATAGGACTGAGGGCAAGAAATGACCTTAGGGAACCCCTAGATCAGGGGTAGGGAACCGGCAGCCTCGTGGCCACAGATGGCCCTCTAGGTCCTCAAGTGCAATCCTTTGACTGAATCTAAACTTCACAACAAAAATCTAAGGACTAAAGTCTGGATTCAGTCCGTCCTAGTTCTACCTTGGCTTCTTTCAAAAATAATTTTTTTTTTTGCTTTTTGGAGGGCAGTTGGGGGTTAAATGACTTGCCCAAGGTCACACGGCTAGTTTTTGTCAAAAGTAAAAATTGAGGCTCTCAGTTCCTTAGTCCTATTTAAGACTTACTCACTGCTTGTTATTCTCAAGGCACAGCAGACCTGCTTATGCATCACTTTACATTTTTAAAGCAGTGAAAATGCTTTCAATTTCAATTAAATTATCATTAGTGACTCAAGGATGACAGACCTGATAGGTTTAGCATTCTGCTTTGTTTTGCAAATAACAACAAATAGACTTGATTTAGGATGAAATCATTTAAAATGAAATAATGTAATCATTACCCATCTACTCTTATCTTCTTTGTAAAAGAGCATTTTATGTGAAAAGTTTTTTTTCCCCAAGAATAAATTCTCTGTGCATTGGAAAAAATGATTCAATGACAAAATCCTGTTTATATTAATATATAAAATGGTCATTTTCAGAGTCATTGTGGCTTTTGATGTGAAAGCTGTTTCCTTTGTTTTTGGGGGGGATTTTTTGATAGATTTTTTTTCTAAAACGAAATATCCAAACATATTAATACAGGATTATTAATATGCAAACTACAAAGCAACACATGTGACTCATCTATTTAAAATGCAAGGAGGTATTTAACCTATCTTCCTGCCCTGAATTAGCATCAGCTTGGAACATCCCCCATTACTGCTTCAAGAGAGTATAATTCTCTGAAATAAACTGCTTAAAACATGGAGATGATTCTCTAAACTTTTAGAGAGAAGTATTTATGAAAATAACTTTCTAATTTTACTAAAAAGCAAAAATAAACCTCCCTTCTATAGCAATTTAGAGTTTACAAAGCTCTTTGAACCTTACAACAACATTACACTATGATTTAACATATATAAAGTACTTGGGAAGCTACTTATATAAATACATGTAGTTGTTATCATCATCCCCATTTTAAAGATAAGGAAAATAAGATTTAGAGAAGCCACGCAACTTGCCTATTGGTCAACCTAACAAATATCAGAGTCAGAATTCAAGCCTAGAAGCAGTTAGGTAACTCAGTGGAGAAAGTGCTGGGCCTGGAGTCAGGGAGATTCATCTTCATGAGTTAATATCTGGCCTCAGACACTTACTAGCTGAGTGACCCCGGGCAAGTCCCTTGACCCTATTTGCATATTTCCTTACCTGTAAAATGAGCAAGAGAAAGAAACGACAAACCACTTTAATATCTTTACCAAGAAAACCCCAAGTACTATCACAAAGTGTTGGACACAACTGAATAACAGTAACAACACCACCAAGCCCAGGTCTCCTTAATTCTCAGTCCAGTATTCTATCCAACAGGCCAACATCCTCATTCTGGAACATGTCATGGTACAGAGAAATACACCTAAAAACAGAAGTCCACTGAAAATCCTCCAGGTTTTGAGGAATAAAGGAAAGAGAATAAATTGCTTCACGTCTTTAGAAAAAATAATAAACTGGCAGTAAAAAAACCTGCAATTTTTCAACATAGAGAATTAAGCTTGAATTGGCTCAAATAGTTTCTTGAAAACTATTCATCATACCATTAATAACAGTAGATGACAGGGAAAAACTCCACACATGTGCATTTCCTCCTTGCTAGGGATGGGGGGAGCTGTTTAGTTTGTATCATCTGTCCATTCAGTATTGGAGCAGGATGGCTGGTCATCATCCCATCTTGTTGTTACCAATTTTTCAAGAAAGTTCCATCTGTAAAATAAACTGCTGTCTCTGACCTCAAGCCACAACAATAAACTGTTTCCTACTAGCAAAGGAAAATGTGAGCTATTCTTCCAGAATACAGCTGAACCTAAACCTTCATGGATGAAGTTTGTAGCTACCTCTGCAAGCCTCCAGTCAGTGGTTCTCAACCTTCCAATTGCCATGACCCTTTAATACTTGCATGTGGGCGTATCTGCATGTGGGCGGACCTGCCTGGTGACAGATAGAAGAGCAATATCTCAGTTCCTAAGACCATCAAAAATATGTGTTTTCCGATGGTCTTAGGCGACCCTTGTGACCCTTGTGAAAGGGTTGTTCGACTCCCAAAGGAGTCGCAACCCACAGGTTCTTAGACCCACAGAACTTAGTGGCAGCTAACACATTCACATTATACAGAATTTTCATAGTCGCTTTATTTTTACATCCTCTCAAATATTCACAGCATTCTGTCTACACAGGAGATCCAAAACATTTTGGTGAAAAGGCAGTGCCTTAGTTATATTCATTGTTTGATTAATGGATTAAAACACTTAAAAGGTTCAGTTTTGGTCCACGCCTTTTTCCCCCTCACTAAACATGGAAAATTCTATCTGCCTCATAAGGCAAATAATATGCAGAGATTTTTTTTTGGTTTGTTTGTTTGGTTAGGTTTGAATATTATTTTCCTCCTGTAATCCTACTGTGATCAATGAGCTAATAAGTTTTCTGATCAAGAAAATCCCTTCACTGATAGAAATCACAGGATCCCAGGTCCAGAAGAGGCTGGGGTGGGCATGGGGGTTGGGGGTTGGGAAGGAAAACAGCGTCTGATTTTTCATTATGGATAGAGTTGACCCTGGCTTTTGCTAACCATGGCCAGGGAAGTAAAAGCCATGGTGCCTCCTGACAAACTGAAAAGGCCCAACAGATATACAAGAGAGGAGCAGTCTAGCTAAATTCAAAGAAGCTCTTTTGGCAGAGGCAAAGGCCTTTAAATGATTCTTCTTCCTCCTCTACAACATCTAGTAAAATAAGGGATCTTAACCTTTTTGTATCACAGAATTCTTTTGCAGTCTCTTGAAGTCTATGGACCCATCCATTATCAGAATAATGTTTTGAAATGATTGGAAGGAACACTAAATTTCATGGAAAGATTAATGAAAATTCAAAATGCATTTTTTTTTCCTCTGCAAGGGCACAGACTCACTGATATCATGAGATGTTCATACACCCACCCCACCCCAAATGCTGGTTAAGAAGCATAGTAGTAAAGCATATTGTTAAGAATGCCAGGCCTGGAATCAGGAAGAAACATCTCTCTTAGTTCAAATCTGGTCTCAGACACTTATTAGCTGTATGACCCTGGGCAAGTCACTTAACTCTGTTTGCCTCAGTTTCCTCATCTGTAAAATAAACTGGAGAAGGAAGCAGCAAATCACTTCAGTATCTCTGCCAAGTAAACCCCAAATGGGGTCATGAAGAATGAGAAATTACTGAACAACAACAAAAAGCATAGTGGATTTATGAACTAGATTGGTCTTAGAAGGAGCTACCCCATTGAAGTCAAGGGGCTTTGAAGTATCAACAGAAATCTTACTTCTCCTTTTGACTTAAGTTCAGAGAGTTGCTAATGGGTTGGCCAGTGTTTTTAACTGATTTTGAGATTTGTGCAGGCTTGAGGGTACTTGACAAGCATCCAGACTCTTCACACAGGCAGTGTCTATTAACTGCATTTTCATGTAAGGAAGCTGAGCCAGCTCTGCTTATTTCTTCTATCTTAACAGGTAGTAAACAAGTACTACAGAATTTCAGTGGAGAGGGTGATAGAACAGTAGTCATAAAGAAACAAGTTTGGATGCTGTCTCAGATGTTCAGTGGCTATGGGATTCTGGGCAAGTCATTCAGCTTCTTTTAACGTATTTCGAAACACGATTCTGAGGGACAAATGGATAACAAGTATAAAGTGCTTTGTAAACTAGAAAGCACCTGCAAATGGTAGCCAATTGTTTTTGCTGGTATTATTGATTTAAATGCCCTGGAGCTATCCCATGAAGTGGGGTTGACAATTAATCATTAGTTGTATTTTTGAAAATCTCTCCATAAAAGTCTTTAAATTCTAGAGTTCTTTGCTGTTGTTTTGTAGTTGGCTGGATGCTATTAGTTAGATCAGAATGTTGGGTAACTCTTTGTATACAACTGTATTTGTACTGTGTAGACAAGCTGCGTGACCCCAGGAAAATCACTTAACCCCTGAGTGCCTCAGATTCCAGAAATTGTTGATCAGCATTTCTGGAGAGAAATCCCACCTCGGGAGTTCGACAACTAGGTGTTCCATATATGTATGTACCCTCAGAGTTCTAGTTTCTTCCATCTAAACTATAATTCATTAAAGAATGGTAAGAAGTTTTTGGTGGGTAATGGCACAGCAGACTTCTTTTATTGATGTAAAGAATACATCAATACCTGATGAGTAAACTCTTTCTACCAATGCAGATATATCTGCTCCTCAGCTTATAACCCTAGAGAGCTTCATGAGGAGAAAGAGAAGATAAAACATCTTACATTCATTACATGTCAGAAGGAGGATTTGGACCCACATCTTCCTGATGCCAACTTGCTTAACAACTTCATAACTAATAATTTTATCAGTCATACATACCTGAAATAACGTATATAAAATGTACTACAGATAATATTCCCATTGCATAAAGAAATTGAGTGTCTGAGACATTATTTGTACATAGTCACACACAAAGTTAAGTGACAAATGTGAATTCAGACCCAGGACTCTGCTGATACTAAAATTTCTTTCTTTAAGGTGATTTTCAAATCGTAAATTGTTACATAAATATTCATTTTTTTTATTGCTGGCATTCTGCTGAAAATGCATTTATATAACATACCAATTAAGGCATTGGTTGTAAAATTAGTACTAATTTTTCCCTGACAGGCCAAAATAATTGGAATTATGATATGTATAAGCATGTACATACACAATACACATATACATATATGTGCATATTTAAGTGAACCCCAATTCAGACCCTATTCAACTTGCCCTTAGTAGTCTTGCAGTAGTCTAATTGGCCTCCCTAATTTAAGTCTCTCCTTTACAATCTATCATCCACAAAATGGTTTAAATGGATATAAGACTGACCAGGTGACATTTCTGCTCATTTTAAAATCTTGCAAAATTGTCTTCAACCTACATTTCCAGGTTTATTATTCCACACTTCTCTGTACTGTACGCTTAACTATAGCCATAACTGCATTCCTGTGTTTTTCCTCATATGCCATGACATTCTATTATATTACCATCCTCTTTCCCTTTGCCTAGACTGTCTCCCAAGCCTGAAATGCCCTTTATTCACCTGCACCTATTAGAATTCTAGAATCTTTCAAAATTCAGACCACCTTAGGCCTATTTAAGGTATTTTCTCAACTCCCATACCAGCTCCTTACAGTTCCCTGACCAACTACTTGGCATTAATTTTATACCCATTTTACATGTGTCATACTTGCATGCAGCTTCTCCCAAATATAATTCAAGGGCATGGACTTTTTCATTTTTTTCTTTGTCTTTGAAACCCTAGCATTTAGCACAATGTCTGGCCTATGGTTTATATTTGATAAATATTTGTTGATTCATTGAATCAGTGATCTGCCAGTTATTAATAATAAATAAATGTGAAGCAGCATCATGTATCCTATTTTAATGGTAATTTGAAATTTTATGCATGAAAAGAGTTAGACTGAAATGGATCCGTTATTTTCCTTTGTCTCCATCCTCGCTCCAGGGACATAGATCAAAATCCAACCAGGTCTCTCATCTTGTGCAATTCTCTGTGACTTCCTGGAAATCCCCCATAGAAGAAAGTACACAGGAATTAATAAGATAAAAAGGCTGTTTGGGAAGCATTTTTAAAAATTTCTCTTGCGCAAAGGTTTCCAAGAATAACACCACTATACTCTCATCACTTCAATTAATATGCATCTCTTCATTTTCTCATCTTTCTCTCCTTTCTCTCACATTCTCATTCTCTCCTTCCTTCCCTCCTTCTCTGCCTTTCTCTCCCCCCCCTCTCTCTCTCCTCTCTCTCTCTCTCTCTTTCTCTCTCTCTCTGTCTCTGTATATTTACATTTATTCTCCATACATACACATCCACACACATGTCTATATTTTAGTATTAGCACAGAACCTTGGACTGTGTCTCAGAAGTTATGATTTGGGCCCTTCAGAGTTGAGTGTCCTTGGGTAAATTACTTCCCTCCTTTATGCTCCGGGTTAACTCCAGTTGTTAATTGCATTAGAGGAAAAGGTAACCAGCTTCTCTTCTAGCTCTACCACTTTGAAACGTTCAAATATGTTACCTTAACTTAACTGTTCTTAACTTCCTCATCTATTGAGTTGGAATGAAAGAAAAAAATATCAAATCTGTCCTGTTGTGAGAATTTGCTTTGGTGCTATAACTTGAAGGTTTTGAAAACTGTAGTTGTATAGTGAATGAAAGGAAAAAAATGATTAAAGCATCATTTGATTTTATAATGTTATTGCCCTTCGATAGGCTTATCATATCACAATGACAGCAAAAACATAGTTCTGAATCTTGGTGTTCTCTAAAGAAACTGCTAGTCTTTAATTAATATCAGAGAGCAAAGCCATAAGCAATTAGGGAAGTAAAACGATTGACAGATGAATTAATATCAGTTAAAAGTTTAGCTATAGTATTATCAATCATGTTGAGATGTGATATGTTAATTTGTCTTTTAAGAATATATTTAAGATTGATTGATTATTAACAAGATGGTAGCTCTACTTTGCTGAAAGAAAAGTATTATACAATACGTGTGTCCCTATAGATAATACATACGTATAGATGAATATATGTGTGTGTATTTGTATGTATGCAATTCACAGAAAGAAATGCTGAGGTCTTCTAGTATGACTTTCTTGTTTTTAAAGATAATGCAAGCAAATTTTTATATTTATATATTTCCTGGGATTTGTTTTATAAGGCGATTATCTTTCTTTTCTTGACTGTGATTTTTATATTCACATTTTCATATCACAAATAGGTAGCAAAAGGCCAAACTTTCAGTTTGACTCAGCGCCATAAAGAAGTCATTTTCGGAAGCCCAGGGCACTCACAAATCCTATTCTTCACCTGTGCAAGTAGGAGTTCTTAATTTGATCTTGCACTTACATGGATATAGCATTTTATACCATTCCAGTGAAGAATGAAAGGTAGTTAAGAAGACAATTATTTCATGTTCATACTTCTTCATTTTATTCAAAGTCTGAAAAGAAAATGATGAAGCAAGACAGAAGAATTTCATTAAGGATGAGGAGAAATTGAACAAAGTCATTAATAATTGCATATTCTATTTTTCTTTCATGCATGAAAATAAGTCATATGTATAAATCTAGTTTTCACACACTTTATTATTAATATCTTCATTATATGAATAAAGGACTGCATACGTTTAATCTGTAATCATACAGATCAGTATAACAATATATATGGCTGACGTTTTTCTCTCTGGTTTATTCTCTGTGAAAGAGAAAACTATAAATAAAATGGATAAAATCAGTAGTCTTTTCTGTTCTTTAGGCCTATCTTTTTCCTTAGCCTTCATATGTTCTGAAGTTTACTGTCAAAGCTTCACTGTTGTGTGTGTCACAGTTTATCTTTATTCCATCGAAAGATAAGAGTTTTGATTAAGTGATCACTGACCCATTGGGTTCAATGGCACTTCTACTTTACTGGAGAATTCATACGACAGTGAAAGATTGTGGTTTTGACTATTCCTAGCTAATCACAAGGCATAAAGTGCACCTAAAAGACATTTACAGCAGTAATACAGTGACGAAAATTCATGTATTCATCACTCTTCACAATTATCTGTTAATATATATTAAACAAATGAATATGCTAGTGGCTCAACTAGGCATGTGCTTCCTCCCTCCCCCACCTCTTCTCTCTCCCTCCCTCCCTCCCTCCCTCCTTCCCTCCCTCCCTTCCTTCCTTCCTTCCTTCCTTCCTTCCTTCCTTCCTTCCTTCCTTCCTTCCTTCCTTCCTTCCTTCCTTCCTTCCTTCCTTCTTTCCTTCTTTCCTTCCTTCCTTCTTCCACAAAACCTTAGTTCACTCTGAAGCTCATAGATTTGATCACAATAGTCCCTGCCCAAGTGAGTATGTGAAAAGGCTTTAGCCTAAAAGGACCAAGGTCTCTTATTGCATCTTGTGTCATCTCCAGTCATTCTAATGACTATCTGGTCACTGGATCCAGATGACTCTGGAGGAGAAAGTGAGACTGGTGACCTTGCACAGCTCTCGCTCATTCAAATCAAAGTCAACTGCAAGTCATGTCATCATTTCCCTGATGCCATGGTCCTCTTCAAAAAACAAGGACATAGACAACAAGGAGCAGGAACAGCATTTGATTTCTATCAGTCAATTATGCATATGAATGTGTATCTTCTGCAATGGAGAAGAAAACAAATACAAAGAGAAATATTCATAGACTCCTTTTGAATTCTATTTCTTAAGCAGTAAGTTTTTTAGTTAGTCACCTAAGCGCTCCAAGGCCATGATTTCCTCATTCATAAAATGAAGACGTTCAACTGGGTGACTTCTAATATCCAGTCTGATTCTAAACCAATAATGTTCTAATCCTATGTACAGAGGAATCTTTTGTGGCCAAGTGAGAGGAAAGGGATGCCATTCCGTGTCAGCTGTGTTGTGTGCTTGTAACAATTGTGGCTCAAACCTGGAATGATAAACAGCTAGAGTAATAATGCCTGAAATTAGAAACTAATCAATCAACAATCAAAAGCTATTTATTAAGTACCTGTTACATGCAGGGGATACAATGACAAAAACTGAAAGAAAGATTACCCCCAAGAGGGTTACATTCCATGTGCAGTAATAGTATGAAAACATATAATTGTATGTATAATATATCCATACTGAATGTAATACAGAGGACATGTGCTACATCCTTTCATTAAATTATCTCAGCTTCAATTGTGGTTCAAAATTGGAAGCCCATCAATCCACAAATGTATATTAAATATCTCCTATGTGATAGGAGAGGACAAAAAAGCAGGACCATAATACTCAAATATGACATCTGAATTAATATCCAAATCTATGCTTCCTTGAATAAGGACAAATGCATCCTCTCATAGATATTCTTATACAAAAAAATGATACGACTCAATGGAAGATATAGAATGTTAATTCAAGGACATGTCAACCCACAATGATGAACTAAGTGCTGCTATTTTTAAGGCATCCAACTAAGCACTAGAAATATAAAAAGAAAGAGAGAAAAAAAGAAGTAACCCTTGTTCTCAAGCAGCTTGCATTCTACTTTGAAAAAATAATATGTATATAAATCAGGAAATTGAAGTCAATTTACAAAGGGAGAGATCAAAAAAGGTTTACCAGAGAGATCCCTGCCTACTATAGTTTAAAAATACTTTATTGTCTACTAAAGTCTCTTTCCCTAAAGCAGTGAAGGGGAGCTTCATTTAATTTGTAATATAAAAAGAACTAAAAGGACAGTGTGTAGTTTTGAACAGGGAAGGAAGAAAAAAATATGAATTAGTGTGACCCCCCCCCCCAAATCTTATGGGATACCAAATAGAAGCACATGGTTTTACTGAGTAGGGATGTCATTTAAGGTATCTTTTTAAGTCTAATTTCATATATTCACCAACAAACAACCATCAGATGTTGAATTGGTTTCCTCATAGGGATACCTGGAAGAAATATTTATCATCACAAATTATTTAATTTGTAGGCTATGTCAGTCTCACAAGAGTACTGGAAGTACCATTTAATTTTACCCAGGACATTATAAGCTGGCATCCATCCATTCATCTATCCATTATAGTAAAAGGAAAAGAAGGGACCTATTTTTGCAGCTTTGGAAGGGGCGAATGTAATAACTGAGTCTTTGAAGCCCATCTTTGCTTGGCTTGTTCAGATTCTAAGCAAGAAATAAAATTTTGGTGGGTTTTGAATAGGTTTTATTTCACATTCACACAAGTTTAATAGGCTGATGGTATAATTGTGAATCAACTCATCTAGCTGTAGATGCTATGATTATGAAATAAAGGTTTTAACATATTTGTTAGATAAAGACCACTGCAATTTAACATCTATCCAGAAGAGTAATTAGTCTATTCATGAACTGTACTTCTGTTCAAAATTCAATTACGGAATTATAGAAATTTGCCTAGAACTTCATGTACAACATGGATTTAAGATTTTTCATTAACTGAATTTGTTTTTTTCATCCAAGTATCTCCTCCCATACTCCCTCAAAACAACACAATTTGAAAAGTTCATAGAATAATTTTTAGAAATGTAAAAAACAGCACTCTACCCTCCAAATACTTTTTAAAGGAAGTTACATAATTTACGACAAATACATTCCTTTTTTTAAGTATTCTGAAAAAAAGTGGATAAGATTTGAGTAGTACAATCCAAGCGCAATGGGAAATAAGATTTCACTGTTTTGTTGATTTGACTGCTATTGTTGATGATGGTTTTGTATATCTGGGGCAAAGCACAATGCCTTGTAGATGTCTGGCAGACATTTACTGAAGGAAGTAATTTTACTTGAATTGACCAGTTTGCAAATAACTTTCTTTAGAACCACCTTGTAAGGGAGGTTATGTATTCTTTTCCTCATTTATAGATAAGGAAACCAAGGCTAAACACCATGCCCATAGAGGTTGTCAGGGTCAAAAAAGGATTCATATTCAAATTTCTGGACTCCAGGACCAAATCTTTGGTCAGTATGTGTGTGTGTGTGTGTGTGTGTGTGTGTGTATGCGTGCATGCATGTATAGTCATTCCTCAACTTTCACAAAGGTAATATTCCTAGAAAAATGGCATTAATTCTAGAATCAGAGGGTAAAATAGAAATTGAAAGAATCCACCAATCACCTCCTGAAAGAGATCCCAAAATGAAAACACTCAGGAATATTATAGCCAAATTAAAGAAAGAATTCAAATATTATGTAACCACAATCAGGATAACACTAGATTTAGCACTTTCTACGTTAAAGGATATGAGGGCTTGGAATATGATATTACGGAGATCAAAGGGAGCTAGTATTAAAACCAAGAGTCATCTACCCAGCAAAACTGTATATAATCCATGAGGCAGGAAATAGCATTCAATGGATGTAGAGGAATTTAATACACTCTTGAGAAAAAACAGAGCTAAATAGAAAAATTAACTTTCAAATACAAGACTTAATAGAAGCGTGAAAAGAAAAACAAGAAAGAGAAATCTTGAGGGACTTATTAAAGTTGAACTGTTTACATTCCTACATGGAAATATGATATTTGGAGCTCATGACACCTTTCTCATTATTAGGGTAGTTTAAGGTGACACACACACACAGAGGGCACATGGTGAGTTGAATATGGAGGGGTGAAATCTAAAAAAAATTAAGGGGTGGGAGAGGAATGTACTGGGAGTAGGAGAAAGGGAGAGGTAGAATGGAATAAAGTATCTCACATAAAAGAGGAAAGAAAAAGCTTCTACAGTGAAGGGGAAGAGGGGGAAGGTGAGAGGGAATAAGTGAACCTTATTCTCATTGGATTTGGCTTAAGGAAAGAATGACATACACACTCTATTGAGTATGGAAATCTATCTTGCCCTACAGGAAAGTAGGGGTAAAAGGGGTAAGAGAGGGGGGAATGATAGAAGGGAGGGCAGATTAGGGTGAGGGGTAATCAGAAGCACACTTTTGAGAAAGGACAGGGTGAAAGGAAAGAAGGGAATAAACAGGGGGCAAGATAGGATGGAGGGAAATAAAGTGAATTATTCACAACATGACTGTTATGGAAGTGTTTTGTATTAGTACACATATATAACCTATGTCAAAATACTTGCTTTCTCAGTGATAGTGGGTATGGATGGAGAAGGGGAGAGAATTCAGAACTCTAAGCTTTAAAGATGTATATTAAAAATTGTTTTTACTTTACATACAACAGGGAAATAAGTTATACAAGCAATGGGGCAAAGAAATCTATCTTACCCTACAGGAAAATAGGAGTGGAAGGGGATAAGAGAAGGAGGGGTGTGTGATAAAAGGGATGGCAGACTGGGGGAAGGGTAAATCAAAAGCAAAACAGTTTCAAGGAGGGACAGGGTAAAAGGAGAGAGAGAGAATAGAATAAATGGGGGTAAATGGAATAGAAGGGAAATGCAGGTAGCAATAGTAACTGTAGGGGAAAAACATGAAGCAAGTTTCTCTGATAAAGATCTCCTTTCTCTAAGATAGAGAACTGTGTCAAATTTATAAAAATAAGAGCCATTCCTCAATTGATAAGTGATCAAAAGATATAATCAGTTTTCAGATAAAGTAATTAAAACTATCTATTACCATATGAAAATATTCTAACTCATTATTGATTGGAGAAATGCAAGTTAAAATAATTCTGAGTTGCTACCACATACCTATTAGATTATGTAATAGGACAGAAAAGGTAAATGACAAATGTTGGAGGGATGTGGGAAAAACAAGACAGTAATGTACTGTTATCAGAGTTGTGAACTGATTAAACCATTCTGTAGAGCGATTAGGAACTATGTCCAAATGGCTATAAAACCATGCATACATGCATTTACATAGCAATTCAATTACTAGATTTGTATCCCCAAAGAGATAAAAAACAAAAAGGTAAAGGACCTATATGTAGAAAAAAATATTTGTAGCAGCTCTTTTCTGGGAATAATGAAATGGAAATTGAGGGAATGCACATCAGTTGGGGAATGGCTTAATAACTGAGTTATGGAATTGTAATGAAATATTATTATACTATAAGAAATGATGAGCAAACTGTTCTCAGGAAAAAAAGACTAGAAAGACTTACATAGGTTGATGCAAAGTGAAATATAATGGGTACAAAATAACAGCAATATTGTAGTGTGATGAGGGGGAAGATGGAGGGGAGGGCGGGGGGACAGATGTTAGAAGCACACACTTCAGTAAAGGGACAAAGTAGAGAACAGAACAAGGCGGGGGGGACAGGAAGGAGGGAAATATAGTCAATGTTACACAATATGTTTATTGTAGAGATGTTCTGCATAACTACACATGTATAGCCTGTATTGAATTACCTGACTTTCCAGTGGAGATGGATGACAGAGAAGGAATGGAAACAATCCAGAATTTAAAGTTCTAAAATCAAATGCTAAACAAAGAAATAAATAATTTATGATGATGAGGAGGAGGATGATGATGAGGATGATGATGATGCAACTGGCAAATAAGATATACAGGAACTGGGGTAGGGAGATCCATCTTACTCTACAAGAAAGTCACAGGAGTGATGGGGGAGGATAGAGGAGAGAGCAGATTAGGGGAGAGGTATACAGTGGGATCACTATGTTGAGGTGATGGGTAGGGGAAAGATTGGGAGAAAATTTGTAACTCAAAATCCTGTGGAAATCAATGATGTAAACCAAAAAAATAAAAAAATAAACAAAAGTTAAAAAAATATTGTAGGATGATCAACTGGGAATGATTTAACTATTCTCAGGAATACAATGAGCCATACTCTGAAGAATTTAGGATGAAAAATCCTGTCCATCCCCAGAGAAAGAAACAATGGTGTCTGAATAAAGATTGAAGCAATTTTTTTTACTTTTTTATTTATTTGGAGTTTGGTTATTTTTGGTCTGTTTTCTTTCACAACATGATTATTATGGATATGTTTTGCATGACTACACAGGTTATATATAATGTGTAGAATTGCTTGCCTTCTAAATGAGGGTAGGTGCGGAGAGAAGGGAGAGAATTTTGAACTTTATGCTTTAAAAATGTTACAAATTGTTTTTACATGTAACTGGGGAAAAATACATACTGAAGAAACATACACACACACAAAAGATAAGGTACAAAAGTAAAAAATACAAATGTTGATACATTGAACTTATGGGAACTAAGAGGTTAGGTTCCTATGAATACTCAAAGTTATAACCTTTTGCTAGATATTGCTAAAATATACTTTTCTGCATACAATTTTAATGACAAAATATTAGTTCTGATATGTGCTTTTCCTAACACAGTAACCATGAACTCATAAAATGTAGCATACAAAATAAAATTGGTAACATGCAAAAATTTTTTCTCCCTAGCAATTCCTTAGAATTCTGTGACCTTTTGTGTTAATGACTCAATTTAAAAAATTATTCCAGACAGTATTCACTTTTTAAATATAACACATGAAATTTAAAGTATCATAAATCCTGTATGGTAAATGAAATTCTTATACCTAAAACATTTTTAACCTGCATCTCACTTTCCACTGTGTCAGAGGGCAATGTGAGGGCACTATACTGTATGTTATACTGCTGTAAACTTCCCTACCTTGACTGTCCTCTGAAAACCAAGGGAAAGACTACTGGGACTTTACTCACTGCTGTTGAAAGATGTTGAGGCTGGCAAGAATATCAAATTGGATTGAATCTGTGATTTCAAAGTCACAGAGTACTCCTGGATTAAGAAACTCCTTGTCAAAAGCAGATCAATACCTTCTCTGCAATCATAATATTATGAGGTAAATTGATCATAGCACTCAAAAGTTAGGATTTTTTGTTCAGGATGATTCTTTCTGTATATGTCTGAAGTAGGACTTGAATTCAAGTCTTCTAAAGTTTATCAACTCTATAGTGACTAAACCTTATTGCCTCTCAAGTCCAGGAATAAATCTTCAAAATACAAACTTATTGGCAAAGTATTAGTAGACTGGCAGTTCAAGTCACAATAGGGAAATAAATACATAAGACCAGAGTGAAAATAAAGCCTACCTCTATAAAACTCTGGAAAGTAAGAATTACCCAAAGGGAGATTCCAAATTAGTAATTTGAAAATGGAAGCAAAAATGCAATTGGCAACAAGATCTAGAGTCCTTTTAAATAAATCTGGTTTACTTATAGCTTCTAGCTCATATAAACTAACGGAAGGAAACAAATCTATTGTTTCTAGAGATACCCTGCATAGGCAGCAAGAGCCAAGCAGAAGGAAGGCCATAAATAAGTGAATTGTTAAGGCAGCTAGGTGGCACAGTGAATAGAGCACAAGGCCTAGAGTCAGGAGGACCTGAGTTCAAATTTGACCTAAGACACTTAAAGCTTACTAGCTATGTGACCTTGGGCAAGTCACTTAACCCCAATTTTCCCTACAAAACAGCAAAAAAAAGGTAATTGTTGCAGACAGCCCCAGGAGTGAGTGAATAAGTGGTCTAGCTGATCATAGCTATTATACAAGGAAGGGAAAACCACTATATTTGCATTCTTGATGGTTCCAGAAGTGCTGACCCTCTTTTATAGGTTATTCAAAGCATTCAACTTTAGATAAGGTGATGGAAGTCCCAAGAATTGTTGTTATGCAATCAGAATTACATTTTTTAGCGAAAATTGGGGAGATTTTTCTCTCAGTAATCCCTTTTACATATCACTTAGAAATAGCTGGTTTCCTGAAATTCTTAATAAAAACTCCAATCTCTCAGTAACAATTTCCAAACCCCATTTTTTTTACCAGTACAGAATTTAATATTAGTCATGTTCTATATTTGAGTAAGAATTGTTTCTAAATGAAAGTATTGTTTGATTTTTGGTTCCTTTGTGTAAAAATTAAGCTTGTGACATTCAAGCATATATGAAATTAAAGTTTTATTACTACTTTTTTTCTCCACTAAGCCTTCCTGTGATGATTCATTAGACTGCAGAGATAACTTTGGGTTCACCTAAGCAGATCAGTTTGGTATCTAGGGTATAAGGGGGAGACCAAATATATATGTCAGACTAATCAACCCATGGCCAACACCTCCCATCAGACCCTGAGAGAGTCCCTCCCTGAGGGAGACATTCTGTAATGTGTTTCTTCTTTATTAATTGGGTCCTTCAATATGTTTAAAAATTTTAAATATAGTTTTTAAAATACTAGAAATAGAAGTCTACATTGGTCTATGTTCAAACAAAATATGCATCATATTCAGTGGGGGCAACATAAGAATTAGCAATAAGAGTATACTTACAGTTCAGGAAAGTACAACATTTATTTGCATATCTACTACATATTTCCTGGGTCAAGGTGAAGCAATGATAAAACATGGACACCAGATATTTAAAATTGTCAAACATAGAAGAGTATATTTATTGTACTAAAACAGCTTAGCAGGCATGGTGAAAATATATTCCACATATAAATGTGGAATTAGAAGCAATGAGATGTAATAGATAAGGAGGTGAGCCTAGAATCAAGATCTGTATTCAAGTCTGGCCTCTGACATATGCTAACTGTGTGACCCTAGGGCATTCACTTACACTGTAAGTGGCTCCCAATGAACTCTCAAATATTGTGAATGGAAGAACAATTGCCTCTACATTTGTAGAGGCAGCTTCCTGACATGAAATTCCATTTGGAAATAAAATTGAAGAAAGGGAAACTGAGCCTCAG
Source organism: Pseudocheirus occidentalis (assembly GCA_028646575.1). Classification (NCBI taxonomy): domain Eukaryota; kingdom Metazoa; phylum Chordata; class Mammalia; order Diprotodontia; family Pseudocheiridae; genus Pseudocheirus; species Pseudocheirus occidentalis. The sequence continues at coordinate 78,100,552 of CM053597.1, forward strand.
AGAGTTTAAATGTATTTTAATGAAAATATGAATGAAACTGTTAATATGTGGCAGAAATTTTGAACCCAACTCTTCTGATTCCAAGCTGAAAGATTATTTTTTTTTGCTTTTCTGCTAGACTACACTTTCTTTAAAGAGATAATAATTATGAACTTGCTAATTGCTCTTCCCTGCTGTGAACATTAGCCAGCATCACCCAGAAACCATTAAGGAAAAAGACATTAAACACTTTTTAATTTGATAATTTTAATAATATTTCTATAGTCCTTGGGCTGCTGTGAGAAGTGATGCAGAACAGATTAACAGCAAAGAGGAAGAAACTCTTCCCAAAACAAAGGGTCAAGTAGTTGCTAACACAGCTCAGCAGCGAGCTGTCAAATTGCAAGAGGCAGCTTTCGAGATTGTCAGTAGATAGGTAGAAAAGAAATGAAAAAAGAAAACCATTTGCTAGTCCAGATGGTACAAATAAGTACCTGCATCAAAGCCTGACACTGTTGTCACTCAACCTACCCTTTGTCTGTTTGATGATAGCACAGGTTACCAAATATCATCAGGCTCCCTGTGTAGGTAACTCTCATTTACCCTTGAGAAAAAGAGGTCAGTCCCAGTCAGAATGGTTTCTGAACATAGGGTCAATATTCTAAAATTGAGTTCTCAATGAGTTTGCAAATGTAATCATGTCAAGTAAGGACTAATACCCTGTTTTCTCATGAGTTTCTTGGTGCTGATTTAACCCGTTTTTTTAAAATTTTGTTGAATTGCATGGTTTTCATTTAAGTAAATGGGTTTTTTAGACTTTGCTTCAGCACACCTATTAGCAATAAATAAATTAATAAGTAAGAGTATGCTTACAGTTCAAGAAAGTACAAAATTTATTTTGCATATCTACTACATACTTCCTGGGTCAAGGTGAAGCAATGATAAAACATTGATAAAACCAGATATTTAAAATTGTCAAACATAGAAGAGCATATTTATTGTACTAAAACAGCTTAGTAGGCACGGTGAAAATAGCACTGGACTGAGATTGGTATAAACTGCACTGCATTGCCATTAAATTAAATGACAATATGACTTTGGTCTATTCATTTCACCTCAAATTTCCTATCTGTAACATGAGAGAATAAACTCTAGTCTCCATTTCAGTTTTGAAGTTCTGTGACTCCATAACACAAAATGTGTTTATTCTTTATTAATTGGGTCCTTCAATATGTTTAAAAATTTTTAATATAATTTTAAAAATATTAGAAATAGAAGTCTACATTGGTCTATGTTCAAACAAAATATGCATCATATTCAGTAGGGGCAACATAAGAATTAGCAAAAGTATATTCTCATTTTCCACATGTGCTAGAATGTTGATTTCATTTGATGCTATATTCTAAGACTGATGTAAACTGGCATATAAAAACAAAATGTAAATTATTTAAATGGTCATTTCTACTCTGTGAATGGAACCATGTGGTGAATTGACTATAATTCAAAAGTGCTTCTAGGTAGAAAGTAATCTCTTGCTCCTCTCAAATTTAAGGTAGTACTCTTTTTGGACCTCTCCCTCTTACCACATTCTACCATATATTATATATAGGTGCTTACATATTTTCCCCCATCATATTTCCCTTCACAGTTACATTAAGAGATTTTTTGTGGGTAAAGGTGGTCACCTATATGGTGATCTATTTTTTTCAGTAGTTTTTCAGTCATGTCTGATTCTTTGTGACTCCATTTTGGGTTCTCTGGGCAAGGATAATAGAGTAGTTCATCATTTCCTTCCCCAGATCATTTTAGAGATGAGGAAACTGAGGCAAATAGGATTAGGTGCCTTGCCCAGGGTCAAACAGCTAGCAAGTATCTGAGTCCGGATTTAACTGAGGAAGTGATTCTTTGTGACACCAGATCCAGAACTCCTCCTAACTGCCTAGTAGGTACAAAATGAATGCTTATTAAAATGAATGAACTACCAAATTCATCCAACACATGATAAATGTCTATATAGAGCCTATGGTGAAAAAGATGCAAATTTTCCATCAAATATGGTCTCCAATAGCACAAAGCATATATCCCATGTCGAATATAAGGTAAGTTTATGCATAAAGAAGCAGTATGAAGGATATAATTGGAGTAGGAGTCAGAATCATGGAGAATAGAGAAGAACACAGAGACCAAAATAGTTCAGGTAGTGGGACTGAGGACCCTGCCCAGGTAGTGGCAGTAGAAATATACAAGTGAAACTGGAGATGAGATGTAAGGGATTAGATATGGGGAATGAGGGAGAGGGAAGAGTCATGAATGCATCTACATTTTAGTACATGGAGGATTAGCTTCCACTGAGAGAAAGTGAGGAGACAGAAGGAAGAAAGTATTAAACTTTGGGGGGAATACAACAAGCTTCATTTTAGATATATTGAAATTGAGGTGACTGTGGGATCCTAAAAGTAAGATGTCCTATAGTCAAAGTTGCAGTTCTGAGATTCAAGAGAGAGGAGAGGGCTAGAAAGACAAATTTGAGTGGTATCTGCATAGAAATAATATTTTCAGTTATGAAAGGTGAAATACCAAAAAAGAGGAATACAGAGAGAGAGAAGAAAAGAGAGCCAAAGAACAAAAGTTATATGGTAGGAAAAGAGGGACCACAGAGGACTCTATAACAAAAAGAGAAGCAGGAACATGTAGTTTCTCTGAAATCAAAGGAGGAAAATGTATCATGAAGGAGGGGTATCAGCAAAGACAAATGCTGAAGAGAGTTCAGTGAGGGTAGGGAGAAAATAGTTATCAAGTTTACCAAGAAATCACTGGTGGTATCTGAAAGATTAGTATCAGTATAGTGATGTGAACAACTCTATTAGTTTTTAAAATAATGAGAGTTAATTGGCTAATGAGAAAGAAGAGGTGTGGTTGTACATTACTTTTTCAAGATGCATGTTTGTGAACAGGAGACCCCCAATTTATCAAACTAGTATTACTTCAACTCTTCCTTTTTCTCTCTCTCCTTCTCCCTTTCTATCCCCCTACTCTTTCCCTTCTTCCCTCCTTCTCTCTCTTTCTTTTATCTATCCACCCACACACCCACACATATGTGGGTACACACACATACATGCACACAGCCATATACTGTGTAGTTAGGCCTTGCTCACAGTAAAAATGAGTTTGCCCTTTTTCATTCTTTTGACTTTTATGTTGGCCTGTAACAGTACACAATTTAGTCCATAGATAAGGAAATACAATGAATAGGAAGAATAAAGGAAGGAAAATATAGATATCTTAGAGCTCTGATTCCAATTATTGTCCATAATTATTTGTGAAACTTTAGACAAGTCACTTAACCCAACTGTATCAATAAATACTGTTCATATGCCTAAGGAAGTCACTGCACACTGAATGAGATCCAGCCAGCAATACTAATGAAAAAAACTTATATTGAACATCTACGCTATCTATTCTCTTTATGCTTATTTCTCATGAATCTTTGCTTATAGGAGAACTGTTAGTAAATTGCACTTCAGACTCCACTTTTCAAATACATATATTGCTAAACAAACCTTATGCACAAGTGATTGCCTACATAATTTGATTTCAGGAAGACCAAAAAGGCTACTCCTACATGAACACCCCACTCCACCCTCATATACACTGTCTCTTCCATCATAATGCCAATGTTTCAAGTTCTGCAATTGACTTTTTTTCTTTCTTAACCTCTGTTGAAAGGTAGATACAATTTGCAAGCTTTTATTAAGCCCTATCAGTCATTCATACTTTAGTGTAAACAAATTCCCAGATCCTTTGAATATTTGATACATTGGCAGAATAGGGAGAATTCAAAAGAACTGGGGACCTAGTAATTAGGTAAACAATTTCCCCAATTTCATCATAGAAATCAGTTTAGGAATAAAAATAAGCCTTAACTACATTACAATTTCATTTAGAATTATAATTCACATAATAGTTATCTGTATTTTTTACTAACTTTATCTTCATATTTTTAAAATAAATTTTGTTTCTATAGCCATATGAGCCATGTTTTAAATGTCCTAGGAAAGCTCACTATTTTATAAAGCTAAGAAATTTTCAGAAAAGTAAATCACTAAAGTAATTTGTTTTCTAAGTTTATATTTATATGTACAGATTTTCTTATATTTAGTAACATATTCATTAGCTACAGAGAAATGATATTCTCTTAGTGTAATGTTAAGGGAATTTAAAGATCTTACCTGCCCCCTAATATGCCCATGTAACCTACTTCAAGCTTTGCCCCAGCCCACAGCTTGAGTCACCTGGAGTCCATGGTAGTGGAAGCTTACCAAACAGGTGGGGCAGGAAGAGAGAGCAAGGTAGAGCTAAGAGTGAGGCAGAGCTTGGAGAGAACTGAGGCAGAGCAGCTAGCATGAGTGAGAAAGGGAAGCATTTTGCCTAGCGGAGCTTATTTATGGGGAGGCCTAATGGAGGGAAGGCTTGGGAATATCAGTGCACCCTGGATTGGGGATGGGTATAAACTTCTTTATTACCATAGTGGATTAGCTTTTTGGTATGTAAATAAATGTCTTCATTTTGTCTTTGAGGAAGAGAGTTTGTTATATTTGGCAATTCTCTCCTGGAAATATGTCTGCATATACATAGCAGCTGCTATGGGTATCACGTTGTTGATGTACTTAGTCTCAGCAATGATGCAGTAGGATAAATATGGAAGAGTATAGCCAATGGTTTAGGGCAACTATGACAAATCATAACTGAATTGTATCTTCAAAGTATTTATTTTTCAAATTTGTGCAAAAATAACTTTCATCCCCATGTTTAAAAATCTAATGACAATAAAAACAAAAAAGATAAATGGCACCAGTTTATCCATAAAAAAAAAGCTAGAGATTTTAGTGGACCTCAAGCAGTTTGATAAAGCAGCTAATAACTAATTCTGCTTTAGCTTGCATTAAAAGAGACACAGTTTTTAAGGATGAGGAAAGATATAAGGCCCCTATTTTCTGTCCTGATCAGTTTTAGTTATGATATTTGAAGAAAGACATCAATAAGGTGAAGGGTAAGGCACTGAAGATGGTAAAAGGACATATGAGACCTCATGTTAAATTATTCCTAATTAGGATGAGTTGAAGATCTGGGGATAGTAAGAGGGAGGAGGGCATCTCTATCCTTTCGTATTTAAAAGGATGTCATTTGGAAGAAGGATTAGCCTTGTTTCTTTTTGACCTCCTAGAGGGCAATACTAGTAAAAATGGAAGATGTAACAAATTTAGACTTGATAGAAGAAGAAACTTCTTATCCTTCAGAACTACTTCAAGAGATAGTAGGTTTTTTTTCTCACTTGAGGCCTTTGAGCAAAGCCTAGATAGCCACTTGTCATGTTGGCTGTAGAGAGGTTTCTTATTCAGGTACAGGTTGGTCTAGACAGCCCTTGAAATCCTTCCAACCCTCAAAGTCTGTGATTTCTTGATTCAATGATGTTATCTAGGTAATGGCAAAAAAAAAAGTTTTAAAATTCTCTTCCCGAAGCTGATGGCTTTACTGGCTTTTCAAGAGCTTTTCAAGCACTTTACTGCATTCCCCTGAGCCCTTCCATAGGTGATGAAATAGCCATTTAAGAATGAGAAGCTATTTTTGAAAGGCACTGAAGATCTCTGGTAGCTAGATTTTCTTTTCTATTTGGGTCACTCTAAAGACATTAGAAAGTAAGTTTTTAGATGTTATCTAAAATGAGCTGTCCTTACTCATGGGTGTCAAGACCCTGCAATCATCCCTATAGTTCAAGCCTAAATTTAAATAAAATGCAAATTTAGATAAGAAATCCTCCTTCTAGATATAATTAATTCCAAATTGTTTCTAGTTCAACAGGTGAAGGTGAGATGTGCTTTAATATTTGAGTGACAAAATTAAAGTTCCTTGGTATTGCTACTCCCTTAACTGGTTTAATAAAGGTCCAATAAAAATATTTTTCTTC
>CM053597.1:78106995-78145709 GCA_028646575.1 Pseudocheirus occidentalis
GCCACCTGCTAACCAGCTATAAGCTGCTCTCTAGCGAGCCAGATTGTTCTTCAGATGAAATGAACCAGTTCTTCAACCCAACAGCAAAAATATTCTTTGAGAAACCTGGCTCACTTTCATGTCATGATGAGACATCAGAGTAGGACAGGAAAGCAGGATAGGTATATGAACTCAACAAAAGGTTTACTTTACACCCTCACAGCATTTTCTCCTTCTGCCTAGCCTGCCTCATTCTCAACTCTCCTTTTTCTGATCGTTGGAGTCACTTATAACAATGGGGCTAATTAATCTCATTCTTTCCATCCAAATCATCGGGTAAGCTTATTGCTTTGATACCAATAGATTTTTTTTTAGAAAGATGTATAAATGTGTCTTTTTTATGAGGAATGCCTAAACCTACAACCAGAACATGAAGAGATCAACTGTATAGTTTTATCCATTAGTATGGGAAAAGCTACCTATGATTTAACTATCCAATCTAACAGCAAGAGGAAAACAGAGGACGGGACTGAAAACAACAAAACCAATCCCTCGCAGAAGAAGCTAGATCACCCATTTGGGAAAGCATGTCCCAGGGACCAAGTGAGGCATCAAGGAATAGAGGCTTTTTCTTTTTTATTCTTAGGGCTCTTAAGTGCCATTTAACATATTCAAGGACAGTGATCACTATTTGAGTCACCCAGTGACTAAAGAAAGCTAATCATGCTTTCAGGCATAGCTTAGTATAAGTTAAGCCGAGTCTTAGTAGGAAATACATACTGCAGAGAGTTATTTATTAGGCATAAATAGTATTGAGCAGTCATGAGTACTACAGAGATACTCCTAGAACACCACCCCGCAAGAATATATTAGTTGAAGTGATCCTAGACAATGAGGAAAAATATAATTAAGTGGAATACGGGGGCAGAAGGAAGGAGACAAGGTTTTATTTTTCCTTCCCTACAACTACAGAAAACTCAAGAAAAAAATCCATTTCTATTATCGAAAAGGTCCTTAAGTTAGAGATATTGCTTTCTAAAAAATATATAAGTTGCTCGTTTGGCACATGAATTGTATTTTCACATAGAAAGTATATTATTAAAAATGGATAGAGTCCTGGACAAGATTATAAATGCCAATTTAATCCATAATACAGCTAACCTATTCTATCATACTTCAGTAGATGTGTGATCTCATCAATTTTATGTCTTTCCACAGCAGTATAGGTCACAATCCAAAAGACCTCCTTATCTTGAACAAATCTATTTTTTTCTTTCTGTATTCTACTATAAATTCTCTGAGGGGACAGGAGGGTCCATCCAATGAGCTCAGTGTCTTCTCGGTTTTTTTTTTAAGATTCTTTTAAGACTGCTGCAGTGCAGTGCTCAAGCTGTCTGTTTTATTTCTCAGTTTTGGCTACATGAATGGCTCCTCCTCCTTCTCCAGGAATATATAAGACTTAGCTGTTTGAAGCTATTGAAGCTTAAAGCTTGACCTTATATCTTTGGTATGATATTATTTCCATGATTTCTCTTTCTCAGATATTACTTGTAATATGCAACAACTTATGTATGCCCATCATGTTTTTATCTTGTCTTTGGGGGGGCCCATACTTCTGATGATCTTGAGAATGTACCATTCTATGATCCACAGTTATAGAGCTTCTATGGTTCAGCCATGTTGGCCTACGTTTATTCCCCTACACATGATTCTCCATTTCTCCTTTTCCATGCGTTTTCATTAACTTTCCCCCATTTCTGTAATTCTCTTCCTCCTAATCTCTGCTACTTAGAATCCCTGGTTTCTGTCAAAACTTAATCCAAGGATCAGATTCTACATTGTCTTTCCTGTTTCTCCTAGCTGTCATTGGCTTCTCTCCTTAAACTACCATGAGTGCATTTTGTAAGCACTTTTTATAATCTCATAAAAATATACATGTTGATTGCCCCATTTGGATGTAAATACCCTCAGGAAAGTGTTAATTTCCTTTTTCTCTTTTATCTCTAGGACTTAGCACAGTGCTTGGTAGGACATCCTCAAAAAGATTTTTGATTGATCATTTGCTTGGAAGAATTTTGATGTTAAAATATAGGATAGTTGGTAGGATGTTGAAGGAAAGGGCTGAAAGTGTTCTTATCCTCATTTAGTTAGCCTAGATTTCCAAATTCTCATTACAAACAAGCTAATCTTTCACACTATATATTAAATAAGCATGGTTTCTTTAATGCAGAAACATAACAGGAATGGGAGCCAGAAGGGACCTCAAAAAGCAATTATCCCATCTTCTTATCCACCCATTCCATTCCCCCAAAGCACTATACAATGTACATAAACATCTGTGCCCTGCCCCATGTCGTCTGGTTACATGGATTTTAAACAGGGTTCCTGCTGTGGCATGGGTGACCTTGTTTTTTCAATCCAGAGCAAATTATATGCATTTACAGACCTTTCAGGAGCTGTCTGTCATTTTCACTCCTATAAGATGTAAGATGTGTTAGAAGTAGAAAGATTGACCTTATTAGTTTACAAATACAAACATAAATGAGTTAAAAAGAGAAGGGTATTCAGTCCTTCCCTATACTCCTCTTTGCCACCATTAAGTTTAATCTAGATGTTTTGTTTTCCACAGATCTCCAGTGGCTATTAGTGAAAAGAAGTTTAGCCTGTGAGCTTCCAAGGCAGTGGTTCTCCAACTTCCTAATGCCATGGCTCTTTAATACAGTCCCTCATGTTGTGGTGATCCCAACCATAAAATTATTTTCATTGCTACTTCATAACTATAATTTTGATACTATTATGAATCATAATGTAAATATCTGATATGCAGGATGTATTTTCATTGTTACAAATTGAACATAACCCACAGGTTGAAAACTGCTTTTCCAAGGTCATTGGTTTGATCCATGGTGATACAGAATGTTAAAGCTGGAAGGACACTAAGAGAACATACAGTCCAGCCTCCTGATTTAAAAAACAAAACAAAACAAAAAACAAAAGCCAGAGCAGTGAAATATTTGCCTTAAGTTAACATGGGATACTTGACTAACTGAAGTATGAACTTTCCACAATGCCAAGCTGCCTCCTGGAATCATATTTTACTTTCTACTTCAAACTTAAATTATTATGTATATAAGATATATGACACATATGTATATAACATGATACATGTGACTGCATATCAAACTCAACTAGAGGTTTGAAAACTGTTGTGTGATGGTAGGGAAGGAGGGAGAAAGGAGGGAGAGAGGGAGAGAATATGTATATGTATCAGGACACCAAAAAAATCTCAGCAGTCTCAGTGTAACTGTGTATACACAGGATGCGGGGTGGTGAAGGTAATGAAGCAACAGATGAAAGTTGCTTCCTTAAAATTTACAAAACAGGTGTAGTCTTGACAAAAAGCAAAACACTCAAAACCATGAAGACTTGGTTTCCAATCATCTGTTTGACTTGTAAGAGCAAAAATGCTTGTCAGAATGTTCAAAGTTGGGATCTAGAGATAATTACCTACTACCCACCCTCTCCAAGGTCCTAAAGAGACAGCTATAGCCAACTGCCTAAAAGGTAGTTGAGGGCAGGCTCCATTCCAAGTGCCTTGTCTGGGTTACTCTGTGTGTGTGTGTGTGTGTGTGTGTGTGTTTGTGAACAGGATACATTAATCCTTTAGTGTAAGAATTTCCCAGATGAATAAACTCTCTATATATCAATGAAGTTAGGTACCTTACATGTAACATTATCTCAAAGAATTCCTTATGGCACTGAAAGTTTTAGTGACTTGCTCAGGGTTACTCAACCAGAATGTGTCAGAGGCAAGACATAAAACTTTTGTCTCCCTGATTTTGTGTCCAACTCTCTCCCCTCTGTCACAGTGATTCTTAGTTTTAATAAAGAGTCACAGGTACTTGAAAAAATGTTTGGCTTGTGAGGTCATGATCCCCAGTTTGAGAATTGTTTAGGAACTAACTTTGACCCTCTTGTTTCAGTTCCAGTTCTAAATCCTCACCCTTAGTACCTGTTATCGCACGCAATCTGCTGTCCTTTTTGGTGCCTGGTCTATTTTCCTACACACAAAGAGTAGTCTGAGAATATTTTATAAAACTTTAGGAGTTACTAGGAGTAAAATGTAACATGTGATACCGAAACATAATACCCATCATTAATCAAAATGTAGTAGAATGGAGCCTGACCATTTTCCCCCCATAATATTTTTAGGGGTCCTAGGAGAGGAGAATACAGAGAAGCATCTAAATCAGAAGATTGGGTAATAAAATACTCCCTTCAGAAACAGCAGCTTACACTTTGATTGAACCTATGACTTCAGTTTCTTCATTGTTGAAGAGGTATCTTCCATAGATATAAAGAGTTCATTAATAACTAGTCAGAGGCAAGACACTTTTAAAAAAATATAAATAGGTTCAGAGGGAAGACTTGAAAACTGCCTCTACCCTTTTTTTAAACTGACTTTTTCACCTTAGAGAGAATGTTTCTCCATTGGTTCTAAAAATAAGATGGAATAAAACAATGCCCTTGCAAAACCTGCTCTCTTATTTATCATTCCTTTTTCTCAAGTTGCTTTGCTTTTGCTAACATAATTAGTATCAGGCTTTAAAAAATAATGATTCTTTGCCATTTCAAAACAATGTTCATATCTGTTAAATGAATACAAAGGGCAATGAGTTGTGTGCATGCAGGATAAGCTTGTACAACAACTGTTGTCTAATGTCACCATTAAGTCTCTGCTGAGCTTCATCCTGAACCTACAGCTGAACAAACACATCACTGACTCCAGGCTTTAGGTCGTGTATACTTCAGAGAGAGGTCTGCATGAAAATGACTGTGTTTTTAAATTAAAAATGACAAATGATGGAGGCAAAGTCAAGATGGAAGACAAAAGGCTCACCCGAGCTTTCCCCCAAACCCTTGCAAACACTTCTAACTAATGCCATAAAACAATTCCCGATGCAGCAGAACCCAAAAAAAGGATAGGGTGAAATAATAATACAGCCAATGACAATTTAGAAGGTTTTCAGTAAAGGTCTGTCACACCTGACTGAAAATGGAGCACAGTACAGTAGAGGATGGACCAGGCCTCAGCAAAATAGGAGCAGGTCTTGGGATTCACTGAATCAGCTGTGGGAGCAACAGGGGCAGCTTCTGGAGCTCTCTCAGCCCACAGAGAGTAAGGGAGTTGAACAACTTCTTAGAAGGAAATTGCTGGGATCTCTTTGCTGGCACTGGAGTCAGGACTCTGTTGCTTTGCCCATAATGAAATCTTGCTCAAAGTCTTAGATGGTAGTCCCAAGGTGAGCAGGAGCACTATCATACCAGACCTTAAAGCCAAAAAGAAATAATTCAAGTGTGGAGCTGCAATCAGGATAACACAACATTTAGGAGCTTCTATAGTAAATGATCAAAAGTCTTAGAAAATAATATTCCAGAGGACAAAGGAGTTAGGGTTACAATAAAAAATTACCTATCCAAAAAAAACTAAGTATAATTCTTCAAGGGAAAAAAATGGATATTCAGTGAAATAGAGGACTTTCAAGCATTCTTAATGAAAAGACCAAAGCTAAATAGAAAATTTGACTTTCAAATACAAGATTCAAGAGAAGCATAAAAAGGCAAACAGAAAAGGGAAATCATAAGGGAATTAATAATGTTAAACTGTCTACCTTCTTACTAGGGAAGGTGATACTTATATATCATAAGAATGTCTTCCTTACTAGGACAGTTAAAAGGAGTATCTATAGACAGAGGGCACAAGTATGAGCTGAATATGAAGTTATGATATCTAAAAAATAAAATTAAGAGGTGAGAGAGGAGTATACTGGGAGAAAAGGAAAGAGAGGCAGAAGGGGGATAAATTATCTCACATAAAAGAGTCAAGAAAATCCTTTTACAATAGAGGGAAAAATGGGGAAGGGGGGGCCTGGGAACGTGTGAACCTTACTCTCTTCAGAATCGGCTCAAAGTGGGAATAGCATACATATTCAATTGGATATAAAAATCTATCTTACCCTACAGGAAAGCAGGAAGAAGGGTATAAGAGAAGGGGATGGTAAGAAAAGGAAAGGAAGACTGAGGGAGGTTGTAGTCAGAAGCAAAATACCTTTGAGGAGGGACAGGGTGAAAGGAGACAGAGAATAGAATAAAAAGGGAGGGACAGAATGGAGGGAAATACAGTTAGCAATCATAACTGTGAAAACATTGGTTAAAAAATAAAGGCCTGATGTCTCAAATATGTAGGAACTGATTCAAATTTATAAAAATAGGAGCCATTCTCCAATTGATAAATAACCAAGAGATATGAACAGTTTTCAGATGAAATAATCAAAGCTATCTGTAACCCCATGAGAAATGGCTCTAAATTGCCATTGATTGAAGAAATGAAACCTGAAACAATTCTGAGGTACTACCTCATACCTATTAGGTTGACTAATGGAACAGAAAAGGAGAATGATAAATGGAGGGGATGTAGGGAAAATGAGACATTAATGCATTGTTGGTGGAGTTGTGAACTTATTCAGCTAATCTCTAGAGCGATTTGGAACTATGCCCAAAGGGCTATAAACCTGTGCATAGCTTTTGATCTAGTGGTACCACTACTAGGTCAAAATTCAAAAGAGATCAGAAACAAATGTGAAAAGGACCTATATGTACAAAAGTATTTATAGCAGCTCTTTTCTGGTGGCAGGGGGTTGGAAATTGGACAGATGCTCATCAATTGGTGAATGACTGAAAAACTTGTGCTATATGACTGAGATGGAGTACTATTGTGATATAAGAAGTAATGAGCAGGATGCTCTCAGAAAAAAAACTGGAAAAGCTTACACAAGCTGATGCAAAGTCAAGTATGCTGTGTACAAAGTAACAGCGATATTATGATTAGCTGTGAATGTCTTAGCTATTCTCTGCAATATAATGACCCAAGACAACTCAGGACTTGTGATGAAAAATGCTACCAGCCCCAGAGAAATAACTATTAGTGTCTGAAAACAGATTGACGCAACGTTTTTTTTTTTACTTTCTCTATTTTTCTTAAGCTGTTTTTATGGGGGGGAGTTGCTATGTTTTCTTTTACAACATGACTGATATGGAAATACATTTTGTATGACTACCCGTGTTTGACCCATATCAAATTGCTTGACTTCTCAATAAGGGGAGCAGGAACAGAGGAAGGGAGTTCCAAGAATTTGGAACTCAAATTAAAAAAATGTTTAAAATTGGGGGAAAATAAATAATATCTAAAAAACTAGTGTTAGGAAGGAAAAAATGACTTGCAACATTGTGACTCTTGCAGAAGGCAGGTGTTCTTGATGTTTGACTCCCTTTTTCCAAATGCTCCACAGGATTTCTTCCATATAATCCTCATTGTCTTTCAATTTTAATGCCACATGGAACTCACAGTCATCACTTAAAATGTAAACCTACATGTCACAGGCAATGCTTCTTCTCCTTAAGAGGTGCCTCTGACGACATATTTACTCAAAAAAGAAGAGGCATTGTACCTGCAGTCACACATTTCACCCTCATTGAGATCTCCTTCATCCATGGAAAAGTGACTGGTGCTTGCCCCATCCCCTCCTATGTGGCCTGAAGAACTTTAATGGGGTGGAATCACATAATAACCAAGCACTCTCTGGTCTGGTGAACAAACCAGATGCACTGAATGAACAGGGGGGAAAGGTTGCTCCAGAGGCCTGATGACTACATAGCAATTTAATTTAAACCTGCCTTGGGGTAGCCATGCCTTGTAATCTGGCTTCTTTATGTGTGTATTGCCATAGAATCAGCATGATTCTTTCCATTCAGTCTTAGTGTTTGACATCCTTATCACAGAGGAAAGAAAGCCCCACTTGATTTCCATCTAAATGTTCTTTTTCAGACAGTGGCCTCTAGTATGGGTTTCTTACACCATATGAAAATAGGAGCAAAAAAGCATGTTGGGGGGTTGTTATGAATGTGACAAGTGAAGCTACAGGAGAATCACATAACTGTCATCTCTGAATCTGAAATACTTTGGTTATATCCCTCCTGGGGATATAGACTTGGCTAGCAAACTGTGAAAGTGCTTCCTTAAAAGACTCAACTATTAAATAGGTGAAGAAGTCAGCCTTCCCTGACCTATTAAATTTGAAATAATGCTAGCATTGTCTCGCTAAAGAGAATTAGATTCACCATCTTTTATCATTTAGACATGCAAAAGATCTTACAATTCAGCCAATCCGAAGTATTTTAGTCCATTTCATTTAGTCCATTTTATTGATAAGGAAAATGAGAAACAGAAAAGTTTTAAAAAATGAAAAAAATGATCTATCTCATACAAGGTAAAAAAGAATAACAGAGGTAAGATTTGAACTTAGATTCCCTGGGTTTGATGCCACCTACAGCTCTGTGTTTCTCTAAATTGAAATAAAGGCATAATTTTTGCTAAATTTCATTTGAGTTTGAAAAAAATAATGATATCAAGGGATTTTTGTATAATCCTGCATGGTTTGCAAGTTGGGATAAGGTTCCAACTTTGGTTCTGTTCCAAAAGTTAGCTTATAAGTGAGTTCTTTGGAACTTGAGTATATTTTTGTCATATAAACAACATTATAAATAGTGTTTAGGTCACCAGAATAACTCAGATGAAACATCTATTTGTGATGAGAAAGAGAAAGAAATAGCATTTTATCATCTTGCGTGCTTGGGTATAAAGAAGCATGGATACCCCATGCCTAAAAATCCCTTTATTCTCTTATTCAGGAAGAACAAATTGATCTATATCTGATTGAACCCCACACCTCTTAGTATACAGCCTGAGACTATTTTATTCCATCAATCAGGGTTTTTATCTGTGCTGTGTTTTAATTCCCTATTTTTTCCTTCTTAGAAAGTGGACCATTTTAAAAATGATTTGAGTTAAGTGATAAAGAAAGAGTAAGTGTGTAATTTTGAGAAGAAATTTTAGGGGCCACACAGAAGCTATCTTCAGTTCCTTAAAGACCCCTCACATGGGAGAGTTCAGTTTTGCTTGGCTTGTCCTTTTAGGGCTGAAGTGATGATGGGTTCAGAGTTAGAAGGAAGCACATATCAGTTCAAAGTTAGGGGAAAAAATCCTTATGAAGAAATCTGTCTAAAACTGGAATGGATTGCTTCAGTAGATAGTGAGTTTCCTCTTTAAGCCTTTAAGTGGAAACTAGATAATTTCTTATTTGGAGATATTATTGAAGAGATTCATGCCTTAGCTGTGAATGGTCTCTTTGGTCCTTCCTCCTCTGAGATTTTGATTACTCTTCTATGTACCTATCTCTTCTTGAATGGGGATGTGTGTGCATAGGGGTGGGGGTGAGTTGGAAAGTGCCTAAGACAAATGACCCAGATTATTCTGCTTATTAAGTATTCTAGGTTAAAGCAAAGAAGGAGAAATATCATTACCATTTCAAAAATTTACTGAACTGAATTACCTTAATGCTTTTCCCTAGCTAACTTTCATAGTCCCAAAGTGAAACTAGATGAATTCATGGAAATTGAGGCAGATCCCTCAATCTAGTGAATGTGCTACATCAAAAAAATATAATAGATTCATAGATTTAGAGCTAGATGACTTTAAACCAAATTAAAAAATTATCTCATCCATATACTCAATATACAGATGATGAAAATGAGATGTGAAGACGTCATAAGCATACAGCTTGCCCAGACACACAGGCAGCAAGTGGGAGAGCTGGGATCCCACTCAGATCTTCTAACCTGAAACCCAATGTTCATTTCATTGGAGCATGTTGTCTCTTTTAAATAAAGTGACTGAAAGTTAAGTGAGAATACTTCCTCTTCCCAGGAATTAATTCCTAGTCCAATTCTAACTTGCAAACAATATAGGATTATACAAAATCCCTTCACATCATTATTTTTGTCAACTTCAAATGAAATTTAGCAAAAAATATGCCTTTACTTCAGTTTAGAGAAACACAGAGGTGAAAGTGGCATCAAACCCAGGGAATCTAAGTTCAAATCTTGCCTCTGTTATTCTTTTTTCCTTGTATTAGATAGATCACTTTTTCTATTTTTAACTTTTCTGTTTCTCATTTTCCTTGTCAATGAAATGGACTATATGAAATGGACTAAAATACTTTGGACTGATTAAACTGTAAGATCTTTTGTACCATGGGCCAGGCTTTTTGCTACCTACCTATCCTCTACCCACTCATTCAGACCAATGAAAGAGATTTCATGGTTTCTTTGGTCAAAGAATCTTGATTGATTGAATAAAATATCTCTCCTAAAGCTAAACTCTATTCTTATTTGAAGACTGAAAAGCTTGGAAAATTCTGACTTTTTTGGATATGGTTTCAAGAGATATAGAAATTTGTTGTTAACATATGTCTGTCTTTTAAAATACTGCTTAAACATAAAAGACATTACAGTTGAAAAAAAGCAAATGAAAGGATTTTGGTTTGAACAAGGAATTCAATTGGATCACCTCTAAGGTTCTTTCCAGCTCTTACATTCTGTGATTCATTTCCCTATGGTCAAGTAGTGATAATGCTGAAGCAATGGAACTACATACTGCAGTTTAAGAAGAGATTGAAAACACAAAGGCAGGGTTACCTAAACAGAGGTTAGTGGTAGGGTTTAAGGATAGGTACATAAAATATTGGAAGAATAATAAACCATCTGGCAAACAGGCTGGTGGGAAAGGACAGCAACAGCTTGGAAGCCTCTCATCAAAAGGATTCTACTTGGACAACCCTAAAAGCAGTGTTTCAGGATTCAGTAAACACAGATCTTAGCTTCTTGAGGAAATGGAGATTCCTTTTTGAGACTGGTTAATCTTTTCACTGCTGAAATCATATGATCATTGCCATTAAGAGCATCACATCAGTTGCCTAGTGAAAGGTTAAAGAGATCCCCTGGTCCCTATGTACAGATATTCCTATTCAGTTATTCCTATTGGGTGAGTTTGGGCATAAAAGATGAAAGTGAATTTTTCTTCATTTTCTCTTAATCTTTCATGGCTTAGAGGCAACGCTTTTATTTTTTTTTTAATGGTTGTTTAACTTGAATATAAGTACTGATAAAATTTTTTAAGTGGGAGAAGCATTAGCTACTGGCCCAGCAGCAGTTTATGCAACTTTGCTTTGAGGACCATGGACCAGGCTTTTCACTATGCACCAATTCTCTACCCATTCCCCCAGACCAATGGAAGAGATTTCATTGCTTCTTTGGCCAAAGTAAAGGCCAAAAATCTTAGTGAACCTAAAAATAAAAACCATAACAATAATAATATCCTGAACATTCCATCTTCTGGTGTGCCTTTGAAGGATTGGACATTTTTAACCAGAATAAGCTGATGTCACTGCCTGAAAAGGGTAAAGAATGTAGTCCTGCTGAATTTCAGTGTTCAAAAGCCAAGTACTGCTATGCTAAGATGCACCAAAGGTTGAATGCTTCCTGCAGGTTAAACACCATTGCTGAAGGGAGGATTCTTTCGTAGTGTGGCCACTGAATGGGACAAAAAAGTAATTTTTCGTAGTCGTAGAAACTATCCATTTTTAATCCATCTGCAGGACTTTGTAGAAGTTTTGTTGTTTTAAGCTTCCAGTCATTCCAGTTGTTTACTCACATGTGTGCGTACACACATACACACATTTTCCCTTCTCCCCAATATATGTTAACTGCTAGAACTCATTTTTTTCTTTCACTAAAATAGGTGTGACATTTGAAGTCCAATATCTGAATTTAAATCACAACTCTGCCACTTACTGTCTGTGTGACCTTGGTCAAGTCATTGACCCACTCTGGATCTTGGTTTCTTTATGTGTAAAATAAAGGTGTTGAACTTATTGATCCCTGAAGAACAATCTAGTTCTAAACATAGGTGCCTATGAAATGGGGATGCAAACTGCAGGGCCATTTCAAGACTTTGTAAACCAGTAAGTTGCTGTTGATACATTTCAAGACATTGCCATATCCGGACATTGCAAGACAAGCCTATCTGTTGTTATTCCCTTCACATATACATTGACCAAAATTCAGTTCATACAAAAGATCAGCAAAAGTTAAAATATGACAGTATAACTTCTCCAGACACTCACCAAATTAAAAGGTGACATGCAAGTATACATTAACACACTATTTTAACAAAAATATTCTTTTTTTTTTTTTTGCTTTTTGGAGGGCAGTTGGGGTTAAGTGACTTGCCCAAGGTCACACAGCTAGTTTTTTGTGTTAAGTGTCTGAGGCCGGATTTGAACTCAGGTACTCCTGACTCCAGGGCCAGTGCTCTATTCACTGCACCACCTAGCTGCCCAACAAAAATATTCTTAAAAGAAAGATCACTTCTTGATACTTCAGAACAAAAGGCAAAAACTCGGATACTCCAGTAGAGTGAGGAAAACCACTGAATTTGGAAATAGAGCATCAAACTAGAGTCCTGTTTTCCAGTTTACTAATTCATTTAAAATCAGAATTAGTTTCCCTTATAAGGAAAATGGGAAGAATAATGATTTCTGTATTGTGGGCATTGTAACTTTGTTTTAAAGTGATACTTCGGTCAACCACTAAAAAGTTTACATGTAAGGAAACTAAGGCACAGAGAAATTATGTGCCTAAACCAACACAGGAAATAATGAAGCAGGATTCAAACACAGGTCCTATTGTTTGCAGTTATGTCACAGTGAATTTCCAAAAGGTGAGCCGTAAATACCATTGAAAATATTTAGACAGGGACAGGAAAGCATAGCTCTTTATTTTTTTTTTAAGTTTTTTTGTTTCGTTGTGTTTTTGTTTTGTTCACTTAATATTCACTTTATTTTCTTTTCTGGTCATTTAAAGTTGAGGAGTTAATTCAAATATTGTCCAGAGATTTGGAATGGTTTAGATCCAATCAAGCAAAATGATCACAGACTCGGTTCCAGGCCTCAGCATTGCTATGCAAGGTTCATTTGGGGAAACTTCTAACTGGGAGTGACTTTTTTTTCTAAAAAATGTCATTTGAATTATAGTCATCACTAAAAAACATTCTAAAAGTACTTTAATATCTTGACAAACGATGAGTGTCATATGTTCTAATTGCCAAGTACTATTAATAGCCAGATCTCAATAGGCCCACTTTTTCTCTTAAAGGAAATTTTTTACATTTTTCTCCAGAAATACCTCATATTCAGAAGGATAAGAAAAAGGAAATTTAACCTCACTATAGATGCACAGTATTTTATTATTCATTTTTCAGTTATGCCCAACTCTTTGTGACTGTGGTTGGGGTTTTTTTTAAGGCCTACTATGTATGGTAAATACTTTGATGAAATGGTTTAAAAAGAAATGCTTAACAAGACATCTGTCATTTATGGAATTCGGGGGAGATAAATCATAAATATTCAGACATACAAATGCTGGGTTTGGTGCTAATTTTGATCTATATGATTAAATTCAGTTAGAAAGTGACTACAAGGAAAGGCATTAGACTCCCTCTGCTTTGTACCTGTGATGTCAGGGAAGCTAAAAAGCATAATTACTGATTAACAAGTCCTGGGAAAGGAGTATTTGTGTCACACTGGAATTTTCCTGTGGCAGACAACCACATTTTCAGAGCAATGGTTTTAATTGGCTAAAATAATGTTACCTCTTTTATCTATCACTACTGGCCTTCTGTATTCATAGATCAATAAAGTTTGGATACCTGGAACCTGAATTTGTGGCACCCAAAATGCAGTATATCCTTCTTTATGAAAATGAAAAGAACTCATCTAAAATTCAAACATGTCATAAAAGTGACAACATCTTAGAACTTGTTGTGACTCTTGAAATCAACGAGGTGGACCAGTGGACAGAGCTCTGAGTTTGTAGGCAGGATGACGTAAGTTTAAATGCAATCTCAGATACTTACTAGTTATATGACCTTGGGCAAATCAAAGAACCTCTGTCTGCCTCAGTTTCTTCAACCATAACATCAGGAGAAAAATAGCACATAACTCCCAAAGTTGTTGTGAAGATTAAATGAGCTAAGAGTTAGTAAAGTGCTTTGCGCAGTGCCTGACATAGTAGGTCTTCAATAAATATTTGTTTCCTGGAAAGACTTGAATGAACTGATGTTGAGTGAACTGAGGAGAACAATGGACACAATAACAGCCACAATGTGTGATGACTAACTTTAATAGACCTATCTTTTCTTAGCAGTGCAAGGATCCAAGACAAGACACACTGGAATGATTTACCATTTCTTTTCCAGCTAATTTTACAGAAGAATAAACTGGAGAAAACAGAGTTAAGTGACCTGCCCAGGGTCACAAAAGCTAGTAAGTGTCTGAGGCCAGATTTGAGCACAAGAAGATGAGTCTTCCAGACTCCAGGCCCTCTATCTTATTCACTATGCCATCTAGCTGCCCCAACTGAATAAACACACAGTATGGGCAATGCAATGAGGGCGACTGAAAAATCAATAAGACATGAAGACTGCCCCCAAAGAACTAAGAGTCTAAGGGAGGAGATGAGAGAGGTGCACACCTAAGTATTACAGAAATTACTGTAAGAGACAAAGAATAAAGTTCTATGGAAGTTCATAACAGGGAGGGATTGCTGCCATCTGGGTTGGCTCAGAGACAGTTTTGTAGAGGATGTGGCATCTCAGCTGGGCCTGGAAGAATGGGTAAGACTCCAACAAGATTGATGGAAAGGGAGTGTGGGCTGTTTATTCTAGGAATCAAGAGTAGAAGGAAAAAAATATGGATGGTGCAAAAGGGCAAAGTAAGTTTACAGAGAAATGAGTCATCCAGTTTTACGGGAATATAGGTCACATGACAAAGAACATGGTAGGATAAGATTGAAAAGGCAGACTGAAATGAGGCTGTGGAGGGTCTTTAATGCCAGGCTACGGAAACCACAGCATAAACAACTACTTACTTTACTGATGCCTGTGAACTCATATTAGTTTTTGCATTGAAAATATGTCAAATTTTATTTTCCTTTTAGAATGATAGAGTATTTACCTATAGAGTTCATTAACTTAAAGGTTAGGAGATTTTTTTTCCCCTCCCTTTCTCAGGGCTGCTAACTTGACCTAGATTTTTCTTATACTTGTGTCTTACAGGAAACATGACACTGCATGCACATTGCAGGATTTAATCCCATTTATCTATTCTCTTCCTCGTTCTGTCTCTCTGTCTCTCTTCTCTCTCTCTCTCTGTCTCTCTGTCTCTGTCTCTGATCTCTAGTACTTCTGAAACAAAATGTATATGTTTTTGTGTTATTGAAAATGGGTGCCTGTTAAGATCAGACTATTAATAGTACTTGACGATTAGAATAAGTGACACATTGCTGGCCATAATTTCAAAGTACTTTTAGAATGTTATTTGGTGACAAATGTAACTGAAATTACTTTCTTTTAAATATCAATCAAAGTGCATGACATATCCCCATATGAACCTTATGCAAGCTATCCTGAGAAATCACAAATATCTTCTTTCTACTTTGGCTTGCCACAGTTAAGATGAAGTAGATGAAGTTTTTCTTTAGTACCTCACCTTTGCTGGCCACTATTGCTCTCATGCTTCCTTGGGAATAACGTGTTAGCCTGTCCAAAGCCACACCTTGGGCTCCATCTTTTCCAATGTCTTCTGGCTCATCCTTTCCTAATCTTTTACATTCCCAACTTATAAAGTTGGATTGCTTCACATTCTGTGACTTTGGCCTTTTTTAGGGAAATGCTGTTTAAGAGGATAATCTTAGAGAGAAGGCTTGCTGTCATAAACTGAGTGCTAGGTTTGGAATCGGGAAGATCAGGGTTGGAATTGGATTTAGACACTGACTAGCTGTGTGATCCTGGGCAAATCCCTTAATGTCCCTGAGTTTCAGTTTTTTCATCTTTAAAATATGAGAATTTGGACCACTAATGTTTCATTTAGATCTAAATTTATGTTTCTACAACCAGGCAGTAATAAATGATATATAATTCACATGCTATCCTTCTAAGATAGTTCTTATCCTTCTTCATAGCATGTGCCAGTCTAACAGTCTGATGAAATCTGTGAACATCTTCACAAAATTATGCTTTTAAATGCACAAAACAAAATATATAGATTACAAAAAACAATTATACTGAAATTTAGTTTGAATATGTATGTCGTATTACTCTCTCTACATACTCATATATACTACCCTGTCTCTGTTTCCATATATGCATATGTGTATGTATGCATAAAACCCTATTACAATGTAAAAAGCTTCATTTGTAATCTATGTATTTTATATTATGCATTTAAAATTATATACAACACATTTTTTTAGAGTTCACATACCCTATATTAAGAACTCTTTTTCTGAGTTATTCTTAGATCATATTCTTTTACAGGAGACTTTCCAAGATATTCCCTTAATCTAAAATGTCAGGAAGGAATTTCACCTACTATTACAGATGGGAAAGATATATAAGAGAAAGTGGGTTCTTTGGCAGGATTCAATTTGCAACAGGTAGGCAGTTGTCTATTTTATGTATGTATATAACATCTCTATTTTGTACTATGAATAATTAATCTCAATTTCAAAGCACTTTCATGCTTATTAAATATGTTCTCCACAACAACTGTATGAGACAGGAAGCATGATTACATCCATTTTACAGATGCAGAAACTGACACTTTGAGAGTTTAAGTTACTTTCATGAACCCATGCTGCTAGCTAGTACTAAAGTTGAAACTAGAAGCCTGATGTTCAGGCTTTAAGACCAGGGTAATTTTGGCCACTCCATGCTGTCTCTCATTACCAGACTCCTCTGCAATTTGGAGACTTTGAAAGTCTCTTTGGGTGGATGCACTATTCTTCAATTTGCTAGCATGTCTGACTGGGCCAATTCAGTTTAGTTTAGAAAGTACTTTTTGTGTAAGGCATGATGCTAAATCGGGGCAGTCACAAAAATATAGATAATATACAGGTTCTGACCTCAAGGAGTTTATAGTCCTTCCAGGTAGATGAGATGTGTATGCAAGTCATTATACAATAGACAATAGAATATAAAATTGCAATAACATATATATATATATAAATTATTATAAGGATTCTGAGAAGGGAAAACTACATCTAGCTGATTAAACTGCAGTTTCTACTTGCCCTGGTCTCCAGTACGACTAGAATAATAGACACAGTGACTGAGTTGAGTGGGAACAGCTCTTTGAAAACACCTTTACCACAGTTCAGCAAGCAAGGTGAGAGTGATTCTTTTCTTTTGTGTGTGTGAGTGCTGGTGTGCATTTGTGTCTATATAGACAATGTTTCTAATTCTCTTTTTAAGAAATGGAATCTTTCAGAGCTCCTCTATCACTGATCAGTCTGATCTTCTTTCTACAAATTTGAAAATCACACTTATTGTCATTTAAAAAAATTTTTTGTCTTCAAATATAATATGAAACCCTAAAATGTTTTAATCAATCAAAAAAGTTACAAGAATTTGTTAAATAATACTAGATACAAGATTCAGTATTGGAATGTAAAGATAAAAATTAAATTATCCCTACCCTCCAGGGTATGATAATCACTACCCTCCAGGGATGATAATTCCAGAGGCTTATATGCTAGAAGCAACATATAAGTATAAACAAAATACAAGGTAATTTTGAGGGTAGGCATAATCAGGGAGGAAGATCAGGAAAAGCTTCTTTTAAGTGGTAACATTTGAGTGGATCTTTGAAAGAAACATGGGATTCTAAGAGGCAATGGTGAGGAGAGAAAGGTGGCTGACTAGTGGGCATAGGAAACAGAAATGGAAAATCATGTATGGAAAATAGCAAGAATGCTAATACTTGGACGTAGAAATTATAGGGAAGAGGAATGTCTAGAAAGATGAATTGCAACCAGGGTTGTGAAGGAGAGGAGTTTACATGTGATCTAAAAGTAATAGGGAGTCATTGGAGTTTACCAGACTAGGTAATAAATGGGAAGGCTGTGTTTTTGTAATATCAATTTGACAGCCATGTGGGGGATGGATTAGAAAAGGCAGAAACTTGAGGCAGGGAGAACAATAAGGAATGTATTATAATAGACCAGGAACGAGATGATAAGGACTTAAATCAAAGTTGAGGTTCTACAAACGGATAACAAAAAGAAGCAAATTCTTGTTGTTCAGTTGTTTCTATCACATCTGACTCTTTATGATGCCATTTGAGATTTTCTTGACAAAGATACTGGAGTGCTTTGCCATTTCCTTCTCCAGTTTGTTTTAAAGATGAGAAACTGAGGTAAACAGGATTTTGCCCAGGGTCACACAGCTAGTAGGTCAGATTTGAACTCACAAAGATGAGCCTTCCTGACTCTAGGTCCAGTACTCTATCTACTGCTCTACCTAACTATCCACTGTGTATATTATTAGAAATCTAGAATCACAGAATTTTAGTGTTTAAATGGAATACAGAGGGTAAAGCATCCTATTTAAGTACCTTAAGAAATATACAATAAAATACTATCATTATTAAATGCCTTAGCAAATGTTCATCTGTCCCTTGCTTAAATTTGTTCAAGTTGGGGAAAACAAATAATGGATTTTAAATATTTTGATTATAATAAGCTTTCCAAATAACTTAGGAGCTTTTGTCTCTCATTTCCAGGTTCTGTGAAATGAGGCAAAACTACTTCTTCAATAGATTTTAAGTAAAATATGTTACCATGTTTATTCTTTCCAATAGGCTCTGAACCAAAATTATGAGATAAAGATAAAATTTTATACCTTCTCCAAGGCTATAGAGCTATGTAATCTTTATTCATAAAATGAAATAGTAGTAGGTAAAAAATTTCTAAAAGAACTCTAAACATTTTAGTTATTTTATTTCACATATAATGTTGGCATTTGGGATGATAATTAATTTATAATATAGGGAAAAAGCCTTAAAATAACCCTCTTGGGTTGTCTGCCAAAGGACATATTAATATTGGTGTTAGAAATACTATTGAATTAAAAAGTGAAGTTGTTTTTATATCTACCTTACTTTCTCTATTAGAAAAACTAAAATTTCAATTTGGAACAATAAGGAAAGCAGCAGGTCAGGCATTATGCATATTATTAGAAATCCAAAATCACAGGTTTTCAATGTTTAAATGGACCACAGAGGCCATCTAAACCACCTTATAACTGAATTAGATTCACCATTATAAAATACCTTAGTAAATATTCATCTGGCCCTTGCTTAAATATCTTCAGGTTGTAGAAAAACCACAACACCTCCTCAAGGTAGCCTATTCACAGCAAAGTATAAAGGCCAAAGCACTGTCAGGAGAACTGAGTTCAAGAACCAGTTCTTCCATATATTAGGGTGTATTACTTTGGACTATTTATTAACCTTTGTTTTCTTCATCTAAGAATAGAAAAGCATTGGACAAACTACAGTCTACCTTCATGCTGAAAAGGCTCCTAATCCATCTCATGATTGCCTAACATGGACAGAACATGTATTACTGCTGTAGCTGCCTCTGTGTCAGAACTTTATCATCTCATACTTGTACTACTGAAATGGTCTAACTGATTTTCCATCTCTAGTCCCTCCAATTCACACTACATTCTGCTTCTAAGCTACTTAAGCTTCCTACTAATATATCTTGCTTTTTTTTCCTCATCTTTTACTTTCAAAAGTCATCAATAACTCCCCATTCTTTTACAGAGTAAAAATTATTAAATTTCTAAAAAAACAATGAGATGAGATTTTTTTTGAAAAAGTAAAAATCTCAACCCCAAATCCAATTGTCTCAGCTACTTGTTATATGGATTTGAGTGTATTCTCTTTGATATTCAGGAAAGAATCAATCTTATCTTTGCATCCAATAATGTTCCAAAGGTTATAACCATATAATAGTGTTTCAGCATTACTAATTGTGGAGAATTAGGAAAGGAATTAGAATAAAAAAGTAAGAAAACTGACACTTAACAGTGGTGAAATGAAGTGAGGAGTTGAATAATTCATACAGAAAACTAAAGCAAAAAAAAAAATCCACTTGTGGGAAGGGAAAGAGATTTTCCTGGATTCAGTTATTTAGATTCTCTGTCTCCACTGACCCTACTTAGCAGATAACTTTTCACCTTGTCATTTCATACTACTTGTGCAGTCACAGAGTGTGGGATTTTGAGGGAATCACTTATATGTTATGTTGATGAAGTACTTCTTTGAAAGTCTCCCTCATATGAAAATCCTTCTGGGTATAGATTTTCTGTAAAATAATGGCATCTCTTTCACAAAGTACAAATCAAAGAACTCCTTCCCTCATAACCCAACAAAGCATCTATTTAAGTATTGTCGAGGCCTGACTTTCATCTTCATATAAATGTCTGAAATATTTCAGGACCAGTTTATTAGAATCCCATAGATATGTGAATCTCTCCCCTGTGCTAAGAGGAATTGAACCTATCTATGAATTGAATACTTGATCTTAGGAATTAAAAACATACCTCTTTTATTTACTGTTAATATAATACAGATACATATCCATTAATTTTAATGCCACTAGAAGAATTTTATACATATATGTATATATATATGCAGACATACATGTATATATGCACATACACAGTAAGCATAATACCATGTTTAACACACATTAATATATTTTGATTTTAATATAAATCCTCTTATGGTACATCTCTTCTGATGTACAACACAGTGATTTGCACTTGGAAATCCCTTACTAATGTTGGGGAAATAAATAATGGGTCATTGACTTAAAGACTCCTATAAAACAGGTAACAAGTTATCTCCATGGCTCATATTGACCATATCTGAAAAGCATCCTCTCATATTGACCCTCCATGTCTTTCCCTGTTTTTTTTAATCACTATCTATCCCTCAGGTGTTGTAGCAGCAGTATCTACCAGGGCCCTTCTCATACAGACTAAGATACATTCCTCCCCTGCCCCCACCAGAAAAAGGAAAGATTGTTTGTCCTTAAGAATTGGCTGAGACAATCTGGCTCAAACCACTGCTTTGGTAACTTGAACAGACTTAGAAGAAGGAGGATATGAATTCAAATTCTACCTCTAATGCACACACACAAATATGGGTATATATTAGCTGTATGGCCCTATGGAAATCAGGTGACCTCTCACCTTCCTCATCTGTAAGATGGAAATAATAACATCTACATCACAGGGTTGTGAGGATCAAAGATATCTGTAAAGTGCTGGGAGACCTTAAAACGTTTTGTAAATGCTACCTATTCAATGTAGCTTCCTAAGCACTTAAAAGAAGGAAACCAATGAGGAGGTAGGACTCATCACATTTGGCAGATTTTCCATTGTCGCTTGAGTCAGTCACCAGATCCCCCAGTCTGGACTCATTTCTTCATGGAGATGATGAAGGCTCTATTTCCCAGATACTGTGCTGTATCCACTATGAGTATCCTTTCCACAATATGGATAGACTACAAAAGTAACTGATGATTAGTCTTTGGATATTTAATTTTGCTCCAAAAAATCTTGAACGTGAATCACTAGTATGACTCCTGAGTCAGTCCTAACTTTATGATCATGACCACGGTCCAGCTCAAATTCCACTGCATTGTCCTATCTGCCACAAGCAATATTTTCCTTCTCTGAATTATCTTTTATAGCAGAATAGTGGACCACCTTCTCAAGACCTGCTCTCCCCAGAAAGCACTCATCTCCTGAATTCCTCATCCTAGGCTGTTTCTATTCAGATAAACTCATTGCCCATCTCTTGCAAGGAAATAGTAGATAGTAACTCCCTGCACCCATCCCTCAGCTAATAGTAGACAGTAACTCCCTGCACCCATCCCTCAGCTTAGGACAGCTAAAGAAGGCACAGTAAGGCAAAGGGACAAAATAGAAATTGTGCTGATGAGTTCAGAATCTGTTTCTGATGCTTAAAGCGGACTTGAGCTCAGGAAAGGCTCTCAATCTTTATGGGGCACAGTATCTGCTAGCTTTGAATCTATAATTGAGAAAACTATGGTATATTAATTTCAGTCATTGTCATGGTTATCAGTAAAACATATATGCTCAGAAGCAGAAATGGAAATTTTAAGTCAAAGAATTTTTTTTCATAAGCTAGACCAAACTGAATTCATTTTTCAATGACAAGTATCCAAACTGATATCAAATTATAAGTGTTATCTTGTAATGAAAGTTTTGATTCAGATTGAAGGGTGATCAAATATTAAAGTGTCCTACAGTTGGGATACTATTATTTGTCCTTCAATGTCACTTGAGAAAATAATTGTGCTTTTAGGTACATAATTTAATTTTTGCAAGTACTTTTACCTTAATCCTTTTAAAGAGAACAAAGAAGTCACTATACATAGGAAAGGTATTAAGCACAGAGTGTGGCATAAAGATAGTGCTTCATAAAATCTTATTGACTGATTTACTGACCAAAAGGAAAAAAAATTCTTTTATCCTGTCTGAGAAGGCAGGTTAAATAATATTCGCTTTTTTCAATCCTATTAGGTCTTACTTTGTAAAACATTAACTGAAATGTCTTCACTTTCCTTTAACTTGCTTTGAAATTGGGCTCATTTTTGTCATCTAACATACTCTAGGTAAGGTTAGGAAGTTAATGACAGGCATCTGTCTAACAAAGCAGCTTTAATTTTGTTTTTAATATTCTATCTTAAATAGTTGTACTTAATAGCGTAAGCAGGAGAAGAGACAAAGTCAGTTCACTATTTCTATTAAGAATCTGTCACTTGCTTGATGGTTTTCCATGTGCTCCACTGAGAAGGTTTTGTCCTGGAAATTTTCTCTCCAAACTATAACAACAACAGATGGCTTGAGAGGTGGGGAAAAGTTCTGAAGAAAAATTCAATAGACCTAATCTTCTTTCCATAAAAGAGCACTGGGGCTGGAGTCAGGAGAAACCAAGTTCAAATCCAGCCTCGTACATTTAACAGCTCTATGACCCTGGGGAAATCACAATTATTTGCCTCAGTTTCTCCCATTGTAAAACAAGAACAATTACAGTATCTATCACTAAAGACTATTATGAGTATCAAATGGGATAATATTTGTAAAGTACATAACGGTGCCTGGCAATAGTAGGAACCATATAAATGTGTTTATAAATTGTTAAGCCTGTCTTTACCCATTTAAAGGAATTCTGTTACTCAATGGTAGAATTTGGTGAAAATAAGCAGGCAGAGGGTAGGGAAGAAATTTGGTGAATTACAAAGAGGAATGGATTTTGAGTCTGATTTTCAAATCCCAACTCTGCTACTTAATTGCATATCTTTGGGCATATTAACTTAAAGCATGTCCCAGCTGCACTCCCCCAGTTAAGAATTTCATTTTCCTTATTTCCACAATATGGAGATTGAATTAGAATGACCTCTAAGATGCCTTACAAGCAAAAATCTGTTACTATATGAACCCTTTATACCTTTTTGTGATACCTAAAAAACAGTTTTATTCAATTCTCTAAATCCTGACATTGTTTTCTTAGTAATTAGAATCAACTGTCAAAATGAATATTCATATGCAAACTATATCCATTGTCACTATCAATTCTTTTCTCCAACATGCTTGAATTATTGCTAATAATAATGATGGTATCATATATTTATATAATGCTTTAGGATTCACAAATTTTTGTCCACGCATAAAACACTTGCTCATTATTCTGTTTCCCTGGCCTTCAACATTCAAGTCTCTTGGCCTCTCTGGTAAACCATGTGAACTTATTCTAATATGATTATAATTCTAAGCATAAAATTTTTTAAAAAGTGATTTCCTTTAATTTTCTGTTTTCAGTTCAATGAAAAGGAAAACAAAAAGTGATTGATAGTTTCAGTTTTATCACAAGTTGAAATATGGATTCATCTCGAATAATAGTCATTACTGACAAGAGTGTTTTAAGGTTTGCAAGGTGCTTTACGTGAAAAATCTCAACTAATCATCATAATAGCAATGTGTTATATGTTATTGGTATTATTTTAACTCTTTTATAGATGCAAGAAAACTGAAAGTGGAAGAGAGTAAATGACTTATTCAAAGTCTTAGGAAGTATATGCTTATGGTGAGATTCAAACCCATGTTTTCCTGACTTCAAATTGACTGGTGTATATACTATTTCAAACTACTTCCAGAAATGAGGTCCTTTGGAAAACTAAACCCTAGAGGCAATCACTTTGTTCCTTGAATTAGTCCATTAAATTGCATGTTATAATACTTTGGTGTCCTTTGCTCAGACAATGCATATGAAAGCATGAGGTATTTTTATTTCTGTGCATACCAGTTCACAATCTCAGAGCCTTGTTATGAATTATGTACTACAAGTATAGGGATATGAGACAGGTAATTGGAGGCAAACACCATTAATTTCTAAGTTTAGCTTTTCTTCTGTTTCAAAGAATGAGAGAAAAGAATAAAACTAAGAAGCTGTTAGGAATGTCAAAACCTAAGTCATATAGATATCTGAAATAAAAACAAATATTCAAATCATTATTAAGAATATGGAGTTTGAAATGGTATCTTGGAAGTACTGTCACTGAATTTGACTCATAATGAATATGGAAGTTTAGAGGCAATTACTCTGCCTTTATTAAAGAATGTTTCAATCTCTTGCAACCTAGCAAAAAGTTGAGGATGCTAGTGTGTACATTTAAAGTATATAGAAAAAATGTGGAAGCAGAGAGATCATCAGCCATGAGTCCAGAGGAAATGGGACTAGCATGTTGTAATGGAAATGGTAATTTGAAGATCTTCCCTGCCCCTTAATAAGCCTAAGGGAATTTGAAGACCTTCACTGTTTGCAAATTGTAATAGGCTGAATATAATCACATGGAGCCTGTGATAGGAGGAGTTTGCTGAAGGGTAGAGCAGAGACCACAGGAAACTGGGAATCAGAGTCAGTTTGCCATTTGGGAGGAGAGTACATGTTTGAGGGAGTCAGATGGGCTTGTGAGTAAAAGTTGGTTGCTTTGTGGGAATGCTGAAGGATGGTGTGGCTCTCTGTGTCATTGTGACTTACTGATTTCTTTGCTACTATGATGGAATTGCCTTACTGGTTTTGTGATTAGGTTTTCTGGTGTCTGAATAAATGCTTTTCTTCTGTGTTCTACATGGAGAATCTGTTATGTTTTGTGATGGAGGCACTACACACATTGTCTAGTATCAAACACACACACACACACACACACACACACACACACACACATCAGAAGGGATTAGTTCCTGACGGGAATTGTACACTGTGACTAGCAGAGAACAGGTCCAACAGGAATAACATGATGACACTGACCACCATGTACTATCTATCATAGAGTGCAGTATATCCTTCTACACAGGTTTTTTGTCAATGTGTGTTCCCCACATAAATGTTCTTTAACATCTTCAGTCTGGTTTGGGAAATTCCATATATATATATATATATAAATATGTGCCTCAATGCTTGCTTCCTAGGTTTTATTTATACTCTGTGGAGAGTATGACTATTATTAATGAGAGAAAAGAATAGTTCATTTTATATGTATATGGCTCTACATGAAAATAAAAAACATTTCAGTACTTATATTGCATAAAATGAAAAAAAAAGTTAAATTATTACACAAAATAGAATTTTAAACTTCCATGGAAGTAACACAAATGCATGTTTTTGTTTGATTTTTAGACAAAGAACAAGAACATTTGATCAGTTCAATTCAAACTATTGTGAGTATTACTAGTTTCACATGCTATTAATTGGTTAAAATTGAATTTATTAGTATACTCTGTCCAAAGGGTGTTGATTGATAAAAAAATATGGAATTAAATAATTCAGAGTTAGAGGGGAGCTTGGACATTATTTAATCCAGGTCCCTAATTTTATAAATGACAAAAAAGATGGCTACAAAAAAGTGACTCATTTGAGATCACAGAGCTAGTGAGTAGTAAAGACAATATTAAATCCATGTATTCTTATTTCAAGTTCAAAAGCACTTTTTGTGAGGCAATTCTTCATCATGACCTCTAAGGGTATAATTATATTGAGCCTCTAGTGAATTTGGTTTGAATACAATTCTGATTTCATGATTCCCCATGATTCCTAGAGAGCTCTCTGTTTCTCCAGTAAACACAATGATAAACAAAACTGTCCAAATGAAATATTAGTTCTTGAAAATCATATAGAAAACATATTGTGCTGAAGAGTTCTTTACTCAGAGATCTTCAACCACAGTAGCACTCAATATCAACATTTCCTGTTCTTTTTTGTCTTCTCTTTTGCCAGGGAAAACCTATCATACCTTTTAATAAAAATAAATGAAATCTAAATCTTTCATGGCATTTCTAATCTAATGAAGGGCCAGGGAAAAAAAATGTCATGTTTCTTGTCATTTTCTCCAAAAGGCTTTGAAACAAACTTGTTCAGTGATGACAGAGTAATAATGAAAAGTGTATAATGAAAACAGGACTCTGACAGTTTTTCAGATGCTTATGTGGAAATCAGAACAGCAACTTTTGCCATGGCAAGGGTGAACAGACAAAAAAAAGAGTTAGAAAAGAATTAAATAACACAGAAAACAATATACAATGCACTAGATTAGTGGAGAAAGGTGACACAAGCATCATTAAGAAAAATGAATCAGTGACCATGTAATCAAAATGAAATTGTTCTCTAGGAAGGGTAGAGATTTCAATAAAACCAAATCCACCCTATTCAGAAGCTTAGCGAGGCTAAGAAATACATGGTGCGTGACAATTTCATTTCCTGTGCAACTGCATGTCACACAGGCATTATGTTTAGGAAGAGAAGCCAACTTTATTAGTTATAATAGTGTGGAGAAAATGTTTTTAGAGGGGTGAGTTTAAGTCAAATATAGACCAAATTGGAGGTGGGGGGGACTGTTAAACACTAACTTCAAATGAGCTTTCCAGGATAAAGGCATTCTTGGTGGGTTGGGAAGAATGAAATCTGATTTGATAAACTGCCAAATACCTCCTTATTTTAGTACCTTACTTATATTAGTTTTCTTACTTTCTGGTAAGGGTAAAGTCTAGAGGAAGAAGAAAATAAATCAACAACATTAAATTACTTCCATTGGGAATAATGGAATAACTCCCAAGTGACCTAATGTTTAATGACAGTATTAAGTAGTCATTCTAGCCATATATAGTAAATATAAACATATTATACACATATAGAGAGAAAAAGGAAAAAAGGAATGAAGAAAAGAGAAGAAAAATAGAGCAGAGAGAAAGAAGGGGCAATAGATGAAAAAGAGAAGAAAAAGAAAGGAAGGAAGGAAGAAGGGAATGGGGGAGAGAGGAAGAAAAAAGTAAAAAGAAGAGACTGAGGGGGAGAAGAAAGAGAGAAAGAGAAAGTAGTGAGAGAGAGAAAAAGTGTTAGTCAAGAATAACTGACCTAAGGGCAGCTAGATGGCACAGTGGATAGAGAACTGGCCCTGAAGTCAGGAGGATTTGATTCCAAATCCAGTCTCACACACTTGACACTTAATTTAGCTGTGTGACTGTGGGCAAGTCACTTGTTTGCTGTTTGCTTTGCAAAAAACCAACATCCCAGAAAGGATATCTGAGCTCAAAACCAACCTCAGACTCACTGTCTATGTGACATGGACAGATCATTTGGCATCTATCTCAGTTTTTCCAACTGCATAATGGGAATGATAATGACACCTACCTCTCAGGGTTGTTGTAGGGATTAAATAAGATAATATTTGTATAACACTTAGTATAGTTCCTGTAGGAGTTTTATAAATGCTCATTCCCTCCCTCAATTCCTTCCTTTTTATCTTGTTTCCTTCCTCTATTCCTTCCTAGATAATACATGTAGCAAGCATCAGAAGTGAGACTGAACTAAGATCTTCTGATTTTGAATAAGTACTTTTCCCGCTGTCATTTTAGAATTAGGTAGCTTCATGTTATCAACTCCTCTTCTAACTGACATTACTTTTTAAGTATATTCCTAGTTTTTTTGATGCAATATCAATTTGTATTTCATGTAATTCAGTACAGACCTCCTCTAGCTTTGAGGCCTAACTGTGAATGACTGATTAATCTCTCTGTTCCTCAGGTTTCATGTTGTCCAACATTTTCTTTTGTTTTCCATATTTCTAATAATTTTCTCATCAAAACTCTTTCTCCATTTCAAAATACTACCCTTTTTAATGTGAGTGCATCCACATAAAAATCCTTAAAGCAAGGCTAGTTATATCACTGAAATTATAGGTGATAGAAAACACTAGACAACAGACCTGTCAGATGCCTTTCTGTGTGTATGTTAATTTCAGGTTCATTTTTTTTTACTTCACCTACTCCTTTTCATGCCACACATCACTTACCTTATCTCAGAAAATATAAAGAGATCAATTATCTCCACATGTCTATCGAGCTCCAATTAGTAAATCATTTCAATGCTCTAGATATACCTTGGATATTAATTCAGAAAGGTGTTTAATCACACAGCTGGAAGGAGTTCAGCCTTTGGAAGATGAAGCTATGTTCCCCTATTCTCATTAACTGAAACATTAAACATAGTCTACTTTCTTTACCTCTTAGATCTACTTGAAATGCAGAAAAGATTCAATGGAACATCAGTGACATATATTTAACATTGCCATTCCAGCTCATGAATAGAGGTTCAAAGGAAGATAAAGATATTGGAAAGCTGTGTGGGGTCCACACAGGGCTCCCAGGAAGAAGAATTGCCTGACTGGCAAATAGGGGATTACTAAATTATTGGTGTTTTGGGGCAATTCTCTATGGCCTGTGATGAAGAATAGAAAATGTCATTTTTGCTGTGCTTCAGAGGTTTCTAGAATGGTCCTTCACCTTCTAGTAGTTACCTTTTACATTAAGAGACCTGAATTAGTGTAGTGGCAGCAGTAGCTAAAGAGAAGAGAATAAATGCAAATGATGTCATGGATGTAGAATTCAGGAATTTTCAACTGACTGGGGGATAAAAGAAAATGAAAAGTCAAGGATGATTCTGGTCATATGTACTTAAACCTTAAAGCAGTTCATTTTTCACACATAATAAGCAAATCCATTCTCTGTTAATATAAAACTAACATTTTTCTTTTATTTGAATACTAGCAAAACATTAGGAATAATAATGTGATATATCACTTATGCTTTGTTTCTGCCTTTATCCAATGGTGATTTAAATATAGAGATAGGGGATTAGAGTTGTATATACTTATATGTAATGTGCCTACACGTGCATATTAAATTCAACATGATATCAGTTTGTGTATTTGTCAAATATTAACTATCACAAGAGGATTAATGATGCTTCTTCATGCAACACAGGTGAATTTAAATTTTTATATTTGAAAACACCAGAGATGTCATATGATCCAACCCCTCATTTAGAGGAGGTACAATGTGACTCTAACTTCAGACTTAGGATCTTCCCCAATCAACTTGTCTGAAAATTCCTCCATCTGTACCATTACCTTATATAGAATCACAGAGGTGCTGTGCTCTCCATTCTCCCATTCCATTTAGCCCTCATATCAGGCTTTTAGCTCTAAAACTGTGAATCTACATGCTCAAGAACTTTGCCAAGTTTGTCTCTACTTGCTCACTTTGCCAGTTTGTCTCTACAGCCACTCACCCTTATAGCTTGAGGTCTCCATCACTTCACTTGCTTTTGGAAGATACATGACATACTTTATTGTATAAAGGAATTAAAGGGTTTTGAAGTAGTGGTGGCTAGGTGGTGCAGTGAATAGAGCACCAGCCCTGGAGTCAGGAGCACCTGAGTTCAAATACAGCCTCAGAGACTTAACACAAAAACTAGCCGTGTGACCTTGGGCAAGTCACTTTATCCCAATTGCCCTCCAAAAAAAAAAAAAGAAAGAAAAAAAGGGTATTGAAGTAGACTAGCTATCGGCAGTATTTCATATTTTGGTCCAAAATTTTAAAATGGATGTGAAGAAAGCCACAGGAGAGAAGAAAATAGGACCAACACCTTGAAGAACTGTTTACTATATTTACAAAAGGATAAGCTTATATTGGCAAGTTAAAACAAGATCCCATTATCCGAAGGTAGTTTGTTGGGGAATAAAAGGTATCTCACCACAGAAAAAAAGAGGCATTTCTTTAACCTGCGTGATTCAGATTGGTTTATATATAGTTCAAATTACTACTTAAGTAAATGTTCTCTTCTGTTTTCTGTTACCAAAGTAAATAGGCCTCCTTTCTATATGTACACTCATCTGATCTTACAAAGTATTTTGATTGGAATTGCATTGATAGTACTGAACCCAGCCTAGAGACCAAGAAAGACACTTTTTTTTTTTGCTTTTTGGAGGGCAGTTGGGGTTAAGTGACTTGCCCAAGGTCACACGGCTAGTTTTTTGTGTTAAGTGTCTGAGGCCGGATTTGAACTCAGATACTCCTGACTCCAGGGCCGGTGCTCTATTCACTGCGCCACCTAGCTGCCCTAGAGACATCTCATTTTGTCTCATTCTGGACAGAAGATTGGAGCCAAATCATTTAAGCCTTTTTTTTTTGATAAGGATATCTCAGCCTCTAAAACACTGCTCATAACCAGACTTCCAGGTGGGCATCAAGCAAATCTTTGTGGAAGGATTTAACTGGTAAAAAAGAATCATTTTCCATGAAACAAACAGGTAAGTCTTACAAAAGTATTCATCAACTACTTTACTTCAGAGAAATCATTGTTGCTGAATTATGCAGCACTTTTGAGAAAAAGTCCACATGATTAGAAGTGATATGTCAAGAGCCAGTCAGGTAGTTTATAACCTGATAGAGAATTTTTTTTTCATTTCTCTTATGCTTTTCAATTTTCGAAAGCTATGGAAATTCTGTAGTGTCACTTAGGAAATTCTGAAGAATTTGGTGGGACATTTTGTTCATCTTTAGGAAGAAAATTCTTCATCTTTAAAAGGAAGAACTTAATAATAATAGCCTTTATTTTCTATTGACAGTAGTGATTATTGTTGCTTGAAAATAAAGGATAAGGATATCCCCTAAGAATATGGCAACTGAGTAGTTCATTGAAGAGATTATCTTAGAATTGGATTTAGTTTTCTGTGAAATGGTTTAAAATATGAGAATGAAATGCTCTTAGCTAATGATAGAGTATATCTAATGAGTGTGCATTTGCTAATGTCATCTCTGAGTCTTTTTCAGGGATCTCTGAATAGTCACACAGAATAAGAAATCTGAAATTGGATTAGAAATATCCAATTTAGAAAAAATGGGATCAATTTCAATTCCTAGCAAAATGTTAGAATAAATTTAAGAAGCTAGCTTGTGATGAGTTATCTTAGATTTAGGGAATTTCTCATTAAGAGAGATTTTTAAGAGGAGATTGGTGATGGTTTATGGAAGATATTTTAGAGGAGATTTCTGTCTAGATATAAGTTGAATTGGGTGACCTTTGAGATTCTTTTTGATTGTTAGAATTATGATGTTTATATTCTTTAAAAAGATGCCCTATTTTTGTTCTATATGATGAATATGATGAATTTGAGAGAACCTCCATAGAAATAGAAATTTGCAGTGGGAAAGGACCCCAAAGATCTTTTAGTTCAGATTCCTCTGTTATAGAGGAGGATGCACAGGTTAAAAAACTCACCAAAGGTAATAAAGATAACTGGTAGCAGAAGTATTTGCATATAACTTATCAGGTTGCAAGTCAAGGAGTCCTTGTACAATGATTAGAGAAACAATGTGATAGAAGAATTCAGTGGCAGTTTGGGGAAGAGGATTTCTAAGCCAGCATTCATAGTGCAAACCCTCCTGCCCTATCTTTGTGGTGAGTAGGCTTTAGTCACCTCTAATATGCAATGGAAAACTCACCTCTTTAAAGAAAGATGAAAGAGTTGAGGAAGGAATGAGATAAACATTTTAAAACATCAATACATTGAATTTTTCAATTGCATTTTCAAAATTATAATAGAAAGTCTTTTATAGGGGGTTAGTGAGCAAATTTATTGATGCAAGATAAAAATAATAGTATCAATAACACTTCTTTGAAAGAAAAAGAAGAAAATTAAAAGTTCAGGTGAGGGTTTAAGCAAATGGAACATATTTATGCCTTGTTTAATTGGACATAAACTTTTTAAAAATCTACATATAACAAAAGGTCACAGTTTTACATGCAATTTTGTATTGTTGAAATGTTAATGTTTACCAGTGATTATTAAGTTAAATAAAACAAATAAGCATTTAAAATATACTAAGAAAAGAGTGAGGCCTGGATGTAAAAATCAAGTCTGACATTTGTGTGACATAGGCAAGTTACTTAACTCCCATGAGTTAGTTTACTCATCTGTAAAATAGAAATAATAACAGATATGCTACTAAACTCATGGAATTTTGAATAAATTGCTATACAAAGCTTAGCAGGCTATAAAAATGTGAGTTATAATTACCTAAAATTGATTTACTGTATATATGAATTACTTATATTGTTTTGTTTTGAGAAAAGTAGCCTTTTAAAAGAAGCATTTACTGATTTCCCTTATTCAGTGTTTTCATTATCCATTGCTCATTTCTGCCTGTCCCTTAAAAAATTTAAGAACTACCATAGGGAAATATGCTGAGAGAGAAAGAGAAATTTTATATGAATATTAATCTTTTTAAAATTGTGTGAAATGGTCCAGCAATCTGATAGATAAAAAGCTTTATTGTACTGATGCATGTGTGATTTGAAAGATAATTACATGAGATTAAACTCTTTGTCATCCAATCAGCAAAGAGGTTTCATCCATTTTTATGACCAGTAATAAACTTTGAGAATGAGAAGCTGTACTATTAATCTCAAAACCACTGACAGAAAAAAATACTAGAGATAAAATTTTCTTTGTGGCTCTTATGAAAAAAAAATATATGGTCTCTATTTACTGAAATCATTAAAATATGAGATTCATTATTTATAGAATGAAGCAATATGATCATAGTAGAATAATAAGACAATAAAGAGGGAGTAAAGAAGGAAGAAACATAAATCACATTTATCAAAGAACTGATGTTGATAATTTTTATATAAAGAAAGCAAAGAGATAAAACGCAGATTTGTAGAATATGATGGAACTTTAAGGGACATTAATCACCCCTCCTTTTAGAGATGAAGAGCATACACTGAATACTTTCTGGAGTCTTTTTAGATCATATACAGAAATAGTATTATAACCTAAGCTTCCTTAATGGAAGAAACAAACAAACAGGATCACATTGTATTCAGAAGACTGTAGCTAAGACTGGAGTGGAGGCAGG
The DNA here is from genome assembly GCA_028646575.1 of Pseudocheirus occidentalis. Taxonomy (NCBI): domain Eukaryota; kingdom Metazoa; phylum Chordata; class Mammalia; order Diprotodontia; family Pseudocheiridae; genus Pseudocheirus; species Pseudocheirus occidentalis. Next base: position 78,140,129 of record CM053597.1, read on the forward strand.
AAAAGACTTTCAATTGTATTTCATCATTCTGTTTCGCCAGGGTGAGCTTCTCCTAGCTATCTCTTTGTGAGCGGTAGATGTGGGAAAGGCACTACAATCACATGAATGATGCATTTATGTTCCTGTGAGGGAGTTCTGAGAACTTTCCTGAAACCAGATGGGGCATTAACCATTATTTTTGTTGTTCTGTCATTCAGTCACATCTGACTCTTTATGACGCCGTGGACCATAGTACACCAGTACTGTCCATGAGGCTTCCTTGGCAAAGATATAGGAGTTATTTGACATTTCCTTCCCCATTGGATTAATGTAAACAGAGTGTTCAAACAGCTCATAAGTATCTGAAGCTGAGTTTGAATTCAGCTCTTGATGACTCCAGGCCTAGCACTCTATCCACTGAGCTACCTAGCTGCCTCCTATAGGTTAACCTATTGTATGGTAACCAGTAAGTAGGCTTCCCTCTCATCAAACTATGATCATACCTCAAGACCTAAGCATTGAACCAGTGGATAGAATACTTGACCTGGAATCACAAAGTCCAGGCTTCAGTTCCTGCTTCAGACATTTACTAGCTGTGTCACCAAAGGGAAGTCACTTAAATTTCCTCAGCATCACTTTCCTTATTTTTAAAATAAGATGTCTGATTTCATGACCTCCGAGTTTCCTTTCAGCCCTAAAACTATTACGCTCATACCTCCATTTCATTAGTGCATTAGCCTGAATGACTGTGAAGGGTCTAGCTTAGAAGATCACTCTTTCAGCCTTTAAATTCCATCACAATGAAATGGAAATTCTTTTATCTTGAGGTTTTGCCATTATAATACCATTTATTATTTCTACGCCCAAGGCTAAGGTTACACGTGAAGACAATTATATATAAAGACAATATATAAAGATTTGTCATTATTATTGACTTGGTCCCTCCAGGCATAGTAAGGGACGAGCAGTGCTAATGTGTGTGTACCTGTACATGTGTGAAATTGAGACTAGAGAGAATTCCTGTACATCCAACATTTCTAAACTTTGAGTGCTATAATCTTTGAATAACAACTGGTACTTGTATTCCAACCATGACACAAGGATATAGATGTTTCTTCACCAACATTAATGTATGCTTTCTACAGCACATAGAGAGATGGATGAAATTATTCCCAAAATTTGACCTTGCCGTCTCCAAAGCAATGAGCAAAAACTGACAACAGTGATGCAGTAAGATGAATGCTTCTGGTTAAAATAAGGGAAGGGGGCAAGGAAAGAGAGGTGAGTTTAAACCCCTCCTACAACAAATAAAGGGGCAGCTAGGTAGTGCAGCAGATATAATGCTGGGCCTAGAATCAGGAAAACTTGCTTTCATGAACTCAAATCTGGCCTCAGACATTTGCTATCTGTGACTTTGGGCAAGTCAGTTCCTCATCTGTAAAATGTGATGGAAAAGTAAATGGTAAACCATTCTAGTATTTCTGCCAAGGAAAAAACAAACAGGGTCATGGAGAGTTGCACAAGACTGAAAAGCAAACAAACTCAACAAAAACACAACACAACAAATAATACTATATTGACTTAAGTCTGGATTTTTTGAGACACTCTGTGCCAAAATGTGTTATCACCAGAACTACTGATCCTAATGGAAGAAAAAAATGCTGTCTAAACCCTTAGCAGATATTTACATCTGCTTATCATTATCATTACACTCAAATAATGCTAAATTATATCAGTCTGTCTTGGAACTTAAGGCTTATATATACTTAATAAATTGTATAACTGGGGCTCTTCATTTACTAACAACCTCTTTAGGAAAGATCTAGGTGGTTCAGGTAAATGACAGTATTTAATGATGATGATTACATTTTTTTCCTTTTTATATGCCTTAGCTTGTACTTTCTAGATATATGGATTGGAAAGAAAAGAATCCAAACTGAGAAGGCTAAACTCTTATAGTTGTATGGATGTTATCTCTCTGTGGGAATCTGCTAGAAGACAGACTGATTTATTACCTGTCATTAGTGATCCGCCAGTTGCTTAGAAATGTAAGAAAGACAGATTCTAATTAGGAATCAGCAGTTTTAGGTACTATTCAGTAGCATGTATCATGAAAAAAAGTGATAGGCCTAGAATAGTTCATTCCTGGGGTTCTTTCCAGCTATAAGATTCTATGATTCTGTGAAAAGTAAAAGTTCCTAGTTTCAAGTATATGCCTTGCAATCTTGAGAATATTCTTACTTTTAATTATATGTTTAAATTACTTTTTAAAATATGCATATTTTTATTTTAAATATATACTTTTACTTTTTAAAATATGTATAGTTTTAAAAATTAAAGCATCAGGAAGAAAAGGAAGGAAGACTATCTAAGAAACTCAGGGAGGAGAGAGAATATAGGAGTAGGGGACAATCAATATTGTCAAATGATGCAGAGTTTCAGAGAGAAGAGGATCAAAAAAGGCCATCTGATTTAGTCATTAAGAAATTGATGATAAATTCGGAGAGAATAATTTCAGTTGAGTGATGAAGTCAGAAGCCAAAATGTAATTCATGCAAACTGGCACCTCATTGAAATTCATCATCTTAGAGAGTTACCTAGTAAGATTAACAGAATTTACCTAAGGTCCAAGCTAGTTTGTATCAGTTAGGATTTGAACAATTTTTTTCTGATTCTAATTATTCACTATTCCACATTGTCTTCCTTGCTCTATGTAACTGTATAAATAGAAACAGATTTAAAGCAAGAAGGGGCCTATTAAGATTATCTGTTCCAATCCATCCTTTTCCAAATGAGAACTCACTGGGCATAATTTGACCAGTTAATAGTGAGTTGATTTAATAAAAGGAATGTACTATCCCTGTATCCCATACACACATGCACACACACATACATACAGAAAGACATATATATGCATAAGGAGAGAGAGATTACATAGTTAAGTAATAGTTATCTCCTTATAGAAATATAATAAAGTGAATCTACTGATTGGATATTGAAATAAATCAGTTATCTACAAATACCCCCCACTGTGGAGAAAATCCATTGGTGTTTACAGCCACAAAGTGGTTTCATTTGAATACAGGTGGCATGAATAAAGAAATAAAGTAAAATATAGTGCAAAATCTAGGCATGAAATAAATCATATTCTGTTTGTACATGAATCTGGCCATTTGGTAGATATTTAAATTCTTAAGAGGACAAATGAATGAACACACTTTCTGAATAGGCCTGTGACATTTCATTTGCAATATGACATTCCAATTGACCAAAAATAATCCTATAAGCATTGTATAACTCCACAATGGCATCACAGTTTTTACATAAAATAGAGAAAATGAAAGTGATTCCTCAGAGATCTCAAAATTATACATGAAATGATACCAGGTAGAAAAATAAACCTCTACATTGATTCCTAGATTATTAGCAGATTAAGAAGTATTAAAATCTAGTGGACATTCTCTAAAAGCTTCTGACTTTACTATCAGTACCCATGATCGTACTGTATAAGAAAATATCCTCATTATGTTCAAAGCTATATGGGGCAGGTTGCTTTGTGCCCAGCTCAAAACTCAACTGATGCTTGCTACTCCTACCACATGAACAGCTTCCCAAGGTACTGATGATACTTGCAACTCTCATGACTGAATTCTTCTCTGGGTTATTTGAAAGATTATGGAGAATAGGAGCATCATAAAAGAATCAGGGCAGCCAGGTGGCACAGTAGATGGAATGCTGGGCTTGAAGCTGGAAATACTTTATTTTCCTGAGAAACTTACTGTGTTACCCAGAGCAAGTCATTTAACCCTCTTTGCCTCAGTTTCCTCATCTGGAAAGAAGGATTTGGCAAACCACTCAAGTATTTTTGCTGAGAAAATTCCAAATGGGCTCACAGAGAGTCAGACATGACTGAACAACAGCAACAAAAGAATCAGAAACATGCAAGTGTACTAACTTCAAAAAACAGATGGTAATGGAGTTTGCAAACCTTAGGCCAGTGGGAAGGACTTGAATTCCTGGCAAAAATTCTAGAATTTATCTTCAAATGGAGGGTTAGTGAACTCCTGGAAAAGGCATGTTGATCTATATGGTGGTTAGTAGTATAGCTTAAGGCAGACTAAGTTCATTTTCTCTTTTAGAAGAGTTATTGGGCTGGTAGATCAGAGGAATGCTGCAATTTCAGTTAAGCTAAATTTTAACATAGCGTTAAGCATAATATTTCAATTCTTTCTGTGAAAAGTGAGATAAAGATCAGTAATAATAGTAATAATTAATGTCTCAATCTCCTATACCAGCTGTTCTCAATCTGTGGGTTATGTTCAGTTTGTAACAAGGAAAATATAGATATTTACATTGTGATTCATAAAAGCAGCAAAATTACAGTTATGATGTAGGAATGAAAATAATTTTATGGTGGGGGGGGGGTCACCACAACATGAGGAACTGTATTAAAGGGTCACAGCAGTAGGAAGGTCGAGAACTACTGTTCCATACAAAGAAAGTCTCCAGTGGAATCTCTTAGGTATCTATGCTTGCTTAGATGTTAACATTTTTTTATACTTGCCTGGAAAGTAGTTGAGGAAGCAGCAGATACATTGTTGTACTTGAAGTCGAGAATGATATTAGCTAATAATAGCTAGCATTTAAATAGAACTTATTATGTACTAATTGTTTGGTAAAAACTCTGCAATTACTATCTTAATTGACTCTCACAAAAACAGAGAGGCCTGGACTTTGTCTTTCTAAATGTAGACAATATATATTGAGTTATATGGAGCTTCCTGCTGACTGAAACAGCATTCCTTTTTCAGATGAGAAGTTCCCACATCATTTTACAGATGATGAAACTGAGTCAAAAAGAGGTTTTAGTGACTTGTCTAGGGTTACATAGCTTATACTTGTCTAAGGTCAAATTTCAAGTCAGATCTTCCTGATTTAGCAGCATGTTTATCAATATTTTGGAATACATAAAGCTAGGAAGGTAAGCTAACACACCATATGACTGGTTTATAATTCAACAAGATCTTGAAAGATCTGAACATTGATTTACATCAAATAAAATGAAATTTAACAAGGGTAAATAAAAAGCCATATTTGGGTTCCAAAAATGACTAATTATCAAAGTATAAGATGTGGGAACCATCAGTAATAAACTTTTTTTAAAATTTATTTTATTGACTTGTTTATTTTTAGTTTACAAGATTCAGTTCCAGAATCACTCGAGTTTCAGATTTTTCTCCCCTTCCTCCCCAACCCCCACCCCTACCATGGTGGCATACAATCATGCATAGGATCTGCAAACTCTTTTACATTGTACAATAGTCTGGTTGTATAGGTGTTATAGCCAATGGAGTGAACAATGAGAAAAAAGAAAAAAACCAAACATAGAAAAGAATGATAGCATGCATTGCTTCTGTCTCCATTTAAATACTGGTCTTTCTGGATCTTTCTCTGAATGTAGACATCTCATTCCCTCCTGAGACTTGTAGAGTTGTCTTTTAACTGTGTGTTGCTGAGAAGAGTCCAGTTTTTCAAAGTTGGTCGTCACACGTATGATGTATCTGTGACTGTGTACAAATTTTTCCTGGTTCTGCTCTTCTCA
>CM053597.1:78146209-78165875 GCA_028646575.1 Pseudocheirus occidentalis
TAAGCCTCTCCAGGTAGTTATGAAGTCCATCTCCTTCCCGTTTCTTATAGCACAATAATATTCCATCACATTGATATACCATAACTTGTTCAGCCATTCCCCAATTGATGGGCATCCCTTAAATTTCCAGTTTTTTGCCACCACAAAGAGAGCTGCAATAAATATTTTTGTACATATGGGACCTTTTCCCACTTCTATGATCTCTTTGGGATACAACCCCAAAAGTGGTATTACTGGGTCAAAGGGTATGCAATTATTTATAGCCCTTTGGACATAGTTCCAGATTGCCCTCCAGAATGGTTGTATCAGTTCACAGCTCCACCAACAATGCACACTAATAAACTTTTCATCTGAAAAAAATGAAATTTCAGGAAACAGTAAGCTCCATATAACTTGACCTAGTATGATGTGTTAGCTAAATTTAGAAAGACAAAGTCCAGGCCTAGGAAGATGACAATATAATTGTGTTTACATCTATTCAGTTCTAGTCATTACACTTTAGGAAAGGTATTTGTAACTGATTTATATCTAGAGGAAACCATATTGTGAAGATTGTGAAATCCTTCAAGTACATGCCATATGATTATTAATCATTAATTAAAATTAATGAAAAATTAATGAAAACAAGGACATTTAACCTGAAGAAGTAAAGGAGACATGTAAGCAGTCCTCAAGATCATATGAAGCAGTGAGGTGTCACAGTGGAGTGAGTGCTGGAGCTAAAGTAAACAAGACCTGAGATCAAATCCTGCCTCATACACATACTATGTGATTCTGGCCAAGTGACTCAACTTTCCTAAATCTTTGTTTCTTTATCTGTAAAATGGGGATAATAAAAACACCTAACCCAGAGTTGTTATGTGGATCAAGTTATCCACACACTTTAAAGTGCTATATAAATATTTATTATCATTTTCATAATTAGCATGGAGTAGTAGACAGACTCTGGAAGATCTAAGTTCAAATCCCACCTCAGACATGTAAGCTTTATTATGTAATTCATCTAAATTCTTGGAACCTCAGTTTTCTCAGATCTAAGATAATTTAGACTCAATGGTTTCTAAAGTGCTTTCCAGCTTTAAAGCTATAGTATAAGCAGCTTTGTCTCACTTAAACCCAGTTCATACAGAGTCAAGACATCAGTCTGCGATACCATTGATCCTCTTCAAAAACAAAGAAAAACAAATATATTTATTTAGAGGTTTTTCACAAAGAAAAGCGATGAGGGATTTCTGATTGTTCCCTAAGTGGGTAACCAGGAGTATTGTGCCAAATTTTCAAAGAACTATATTTAGGCTTGATGTAAGGGAAAACTAAGAAATTAGAGTTATTCAGTGGAGGACCAAACTGTTTCTGGATGGAGTGAGTTATCCCTCATTAGAGATCTTCAGGCAAAGACTGCATGGATGGACTCTTGCTTAGGTAGAGATCCTAAAAGACAGCCTATTCCTTTTCAACTGTGATTCTCTGTCATGTAACTTTTAGAGCAAAGGGAGAATGTGTGTGTGTGTGTGTGTGTGTAAACATAAACATAAGCACACATACAAATATGCACATGCACATATAATACCCAACTATGGATAGACTTTTTCTAGGTTTTCCTGATAGGACATCATAATTATCATTCAGTGTTTAATGAAATATTCATCTAATCCAAGCTACTTCCAAAAGAGTTACACCTGTCATTCATAATATATTCTGTATTCGTAATAGATAATGAACGCAAATTGGATAAGTGATACTTCTTCAAACACATCTTAATAGTAATTTACTGATTGCTAGTGGGATGTTTAAAATTAATAACAGAAGTAAAAATCTGTATAGTTTTTCTTTATTCTCTGTTTTAATTTTGCAAGCGTAGGAAGAAATGTTATAGCATCGCTTGAAAGAAAATTTCTTTATTTGCTTAACAAACATTTCTTGAGCAATCGTAAAATTCTAGCCCATGTGTTGACACCATATTTGAGAATAATTGATAACAATGTAAATATGCCTTCAACACATATGGAATACACTCAATGGAAGTCAAGAAGGAAAACTGATTGAAAGGTGAAAACTCTCTGATGATTAGCATAGTGTTCTCCCTCCCTGCCCCATCCTGCTGCCCATAGTTGCACAGTCCTGGGAAGAAGTAAAAGTAACTCTACATTCTTGGGCCAGATTTGGCAGAGTAGATGCCAAGGAAAGACTAACACATATAGTATAATAAGTAGCAGGTTTCCCAGGACAGAACACCAGCATAGACCCAGTGGACCCCTCAATAAATCTGTACTGCATACACGGCAAGCTTGTAGAATCCATAATAATGGGTCATCATCCTCATCATCATCAATATCATAGCTCAAATGAAAGAGTATAGAAGTAAACATTAATTAGGAAAAAGAATCAGCTTGTGAAATGAAATACACTAGAGTTATATAATTCTTGTCCTTAAATCCTTTGAAAGAATGAGTATGTAAAAAAAGGAATGAGTCAATGTCATTTATTTATTAGGAGGCTACTGTAATATTCCAAGTGGAAGGGAGAAGAGGAATGAGGCAAGGAAGAGGAGGAAAGGGAGGAAAAGGAAGAGAATGAAAAGGAAGAGCAGATGGAGGAGGAGGAAGAAGAAGAAGAAGAAGAAGAAGAAGAAGAAGAAGAAGAAGAAGAAGAAGAAGAAGAAGGAGGAGGAGGAGGAGGAGGAGGAGGAGAAGGATGAGGAGGACGAGGAGGACGAGGAGGATGAGGAGGACGAGGAGGACAAGGACGAGGAGGAGGACAAGAAGGACGAGGACGAGGATGAGGAGGATGAGGAGGAGGAGGACGAGGACGAGGAGGACGAGGACGAGGAGGACGAGGAGGAGGAGGACGAGGACGAGGAGGAGGAGAACAAGAAGAACAAGAAGAATGAGAACAAGAACAAGAAAAAGAAAGGATAATAACAACATTCAGTAGGGAGGAATGCTCTCTCATGAACAGAGGCCTGGCTCAGAGACAAAAAATAGCTGCTAACATTAGGCTGGCTCATAGTGGGAAGGAAAATGTTAAGGCTGTACCGCCTATATAATCTTTGTAGAGAGAGGATGTGCGCAAGAATATCTCCAAATATTAACTTAAAACTAATCTGTTAATTAATTAAATATACTGAATACCTACAACCTGCACAAAAGTATCATAGGTAGCGTAATGGAAAGAAGAAAGTTTCCTCTCCACAAAGAGTTTTCAATGTATCTGAGAACAAAGTTAAACAATATGCAAATCAAAATAAATAACAATACAAGGCTATAATAATAATGTAATTTGATCTCTTTGTATTTGCAAAGCTAACAGGTACTTAGAACTTAGTAATTACTTAAGCCTCTGTTAAAGGAACAGAAGGTATGAACCCCTGTTGCTGATGTAACAGGAAGGGGTTGAAATAGGGAATGGCTGAAACAAGAAGCAGCTAATATCCTCTGTGTACATAAGGGGAAACCCCTACTGGGTCAGACAGATCTTCTTGGAGCAAACTTTGTGGAGGCAGAAGCTGCTGCTGCTGGGGAGGCTAAAGAAGAAAGGCTCTCTAGGCTGGAGAGAATGACTTTGCATTTGGGAACTTGAGTGAAGTGACTGCTTCTGCCAACCAGCTGGAGCTTCTAATGAGGAGCTGCTGAGTTGGAGGGCCAGCCCCAGATTCTGGGAGCTGCTGAAGAAGACATCCAAGGGCCAACTGGAACTGCCACAGATTGAGAAAGCATGACTGTGATGGTGAAACTTTGTATGAAGCTGTTTGTGGCTTTGTTAAGCCTTAACTTCCCAGGAGCAGAGATGGTGAAGGATTTAAGATGGACTGGACACTGTGAGTTTCAGCATAGAACAGGAAGTGTGTGGAGAGCTGGATGAGGACCTGGGAACTGTCTGCCTTTGAACCCAGTGATAGTTTGGTGAATCCAGGTAGGATCTGGGACCATTGAAGGGGATCCAGGGAATCTGAGAGGCCACCCTGAGTCAAGCTGAAAGAAGATTTTGCTTGGATATTGTGTACTGTCTGAGAAATTATAATTTACCAGTGACCTATGGGTGAAAGACTTGTGTATTTTCTGATGATTGAATAGTGAATGATAACAGAATAGTGATTGATTTGTAACTTAGTGTGCCCCATGAGTGGAGAACTTTTACTATTGTACTTTGTGTCCTTTAAGGAGGCAAGCGTCCTAAAGGATGATTGAATGATTGAGTTACTATATGATTGAGTGACTGAATGATTATACTTTGTTCAAAACTTTGTGACCACTATGGTAGAAACTATGTGGCCATCTTAGTGATAAATTGTTGTGAATGCTGTATTTTGATTTTCTGTGATAAACTGTAAGATTGTGAATGCTGTACCTTGATTTCTGTGAATATTTTGTTCTGATTTGTTACTGAATAAATAATGTTCATTATACTGTGTAATCAGAACCTTGAAAAGTTGTTCACAGCAGCCATCCTCTGGTAAGCTGCTTGTGCTTGGCTTTACAAAGTCACACATGCTTAAATCTTAATTTTTTTTACTTAGGCAATAGGTGCATGGCTCTAGGACTTTTGTATGAACATGCTGGTGAGTAGGAGTAAGAACTCTGAAATTTCCAATTCAGCTGGTGACTCTTTTCCACTGTAAGGAGGCAGTTGAGCCTATAATCATCATCAGCAAGGATACTCACATGCTGGTGATCTGAAATTAATTTATTTTCTTGCATTAGTGCTCTGAAAAAGGTCAATTATTACAGCAATGAAGCTGTGTAATTTTCTCTACGGGATCTTTATAAGACTAGAGTCCCTAAGAAGTTTAGAACTCATACTAGTCTGAAAATACTGCTTCTAATAACATTTGTGTGTTTTCCTTCTTTTCTTATGATTTTCCCTGGTTCCAGAGTGGTGATTTCTATATAAATGTCCTCCGAACAGTGAAACTATAGGCTGTAGGAAGCAACCAGAAATCTGGCCCAAGAAATTCATACTGCTTAAGAAAGAAGCTTAAGATACACTGCTGTTCCTTGACTAGACCACAATAAAGCTTGAATCTGAAGTCTACTGTTTCTTACTCCATGGATGTAAAGCCAGTGAAGAAAAAAGCATGTTTAAATTTACATTATTACAACATGAAAAAACTAAGCTTCCTAAATTCCCAAAAGTAAATTTAATAAAATTAGTGAATGGACTGCTGTTAGTTCATTGATCAACTGACACTACTTGGCTGTAGAATAAAGTGCAAGGGCAAGACAAATTAATGTATTTTGAAGTTGGAAAGATAGGTTGGGGCCAAAGACAGTGAGGAGTTTATATTTGATCCTAAGGACAATAGGGAGCCACTGGATTTTACTTAGTAGGGTAATCAAATGGTTTAACTCGCATTATGAAAATCACTTTGAGACGAGGTAGGGAAAATACTTTATTAGAAAGCTACTGTAATATTCCAGGCAGGAGCAAATAGCCTCAACAAAGGTGACAGCTGTGTTAATAGTATAAAGGAATGTGAGAGATATTATGGAGATATAAATTGTCTCCAACTAAAGATAAACTGGTTTGAATTGGAAAAGGGGGGAAAACACAAAACAAAGAGATACCCTTATTTCCAGTTTTGAGTTCTTCACCATGGTCTTCACCACCTTTGGGATGTATGATACCTTATCAATATACCTTCCAAAAATGTGGCACTCTTAACTGGACATAATATTCCTGAAGAGATATGCCTTCCAGGGCAGAGTGAAATCAGCCATTATTTTGGATGAGAAATGTCTATTAAGGTTACTTAACTGTGCTAGTTTTGCTGTGTTTTCTTTTGTTTTTCCTTAATGTCAGATCACACTAGTAGTTTTATTGAGTATGAAATCTACTCAAGAGTCTAGTTCACTGTCAAAAAAGTTGGTTCTAGTCATTTGCCTCCCATCCTGTATCTACCTGTTCAGAACTTCACATTTATACCTAACAAGCATCAAGGGCATGAATTGGCATTAATAAGATAATTACAAATGTTTGATATCTCTTCTTTCATTAATTTCCTATTCCCTTCTATCATCAAGCCTTTCTATTCTACTTACAACAGAAATTTCCTTTGTGTATTGTCTCTCCCAATTAGAATGTGAGGTCCCCAAGAGTAGGGATTATCTTGCTTTTCAGTTTGTTTTTACCAGAAATTAGAATTGTGCTTTGCACATAGTATTTTTAAAGTTTTTTTTCACTTACACACACACACACATATATATATATATATATATATATATATATATATATATATATTCATTCATTGGTTTAAAGGTTAGATTAAGAGATGCTTTAATAAAAATACATTAAGACCAAATATCATTCCCCATGGATAAGTAGTTAAAGGATATGATCTGGAAAGAAGAAATGCAAGTTATTAACAATCTAGGAAGCAGAGGTTACTCCTAGCTGGCAGTCTTCCTTAGCATGCTAATAAAGTTGAGGATGATGACAATTAATAATAATTAACATTTATGTATTATTCATTATTTACCAGGCATTGTGCTAAGGGCTTTTTACAGATGCTATTTCATTTGATCCTCCAAATGATCTTAAGGTGTATTATTAATATTATTCCCATTTTATAAATGAATAAACTGCTGCAAACAAAGTCAGGTGACTTGCCCAGGGTCACATAGCTGTGTCTGAGGCTGGATTTGAACTCAAGGCTTTCTGACTCTAGGCCTGGCACTCTATCCACTGTTCCACCTAGTGCCCCTGCTAATAAATTTCTTTTCTTTTCATTTTGGCTACTTTATCAAGCTGCAGTGTTGTACATCTGCTGACAGTTGAGATTTTTCTCTAGCTTTCAAGGAACCTAGACTGAAAATTTCCCCAACTCCCCCCAGAGCCATCATTGCTTTTGCTCCTGTTGTTGCTGTCATTTTGGTTTTTCAGGATTAAACAGTTAGGGCATGCAGAACAGGGAGCAGAGCAATGCCATTTTGACATATAGAGACAAGCACACAGAGAAAGTTGTCCTGCTCTCATGTATTTAAAGAGACAATAACCTTATTATATATTTGTGTGAAGATCATTTTAAATTTACAGAAGTATGCTTTTTTTTAACCATATAGATTAACAGAGATCTTAATGAACTTAATTCATTTTTTTATGGTGAGGAAACATAGCTAAGTGGCACAGTAAAGAGAGCACTGGGCCTAGCTAGAGTCAGTAAGACTCATTTTTCTGACTCCAAATCTGGCTGCAGATACTTAGAAGGTGTGTGATTCTGTGCAATTCACTAAACTTGTCTTGGTCTCATTTCTTCACCTGTAAAATGAGTTGAAGAAGGCAACGGTAAACTACTCGAGTATCTTTGCCAAGAAAATCCCAAATGGGGTCATGAAGAGTCAGACAGGACTGAAAAATGACTCAACAAGAAACAGTGGAGAAAGGGTAAATTGGAGCCTAAAAACCAAAGGAGTGACTTATGGCATCCACTTTGGCAAGAAGAGTAATTTACTTCACAACCTTCTCCTCAGAAAAGTAGAATCATATTTTTAGAAAGAATTCTTAAGTCACTTGGTCTGAAAGCTTCATTTTACAGGTGAAAAAAAATGAGACCAAGTCAGTTTTAGTGAACTGTCCCAGATCCCAGATAAGGGAGTCAGAATTTGATCATTGGCCCTATAACAGCCAGTGTTTAATACTATTTCTACTGGCATGTGTTTTCTCCTCCCATTCCTGTTCTCCATAAGATCATATTATCTGAAATGCATTGCCCTTTAAAGAACATGTTAGAAGACAAGTCAGAACCACTAAAATCCCTGGCAAAGCTCCAGTTGGACCTCTCTTCCAGCTACTATGTGACTAATACTTTGGAATACAAATAAATAAATAAAAATAAACAACCATAATATGCTCACAAGTTCTTCTGGAAATGGAATCTGATTTTTTTCTTGTTTTGTTTTGATGGGGAGGGAAAAAACCAATAAGCATCAAAATAAAATATGAGCCCAATAATGAGCCAGCTTCTTATGATAAAAGCTTTGAGCAACACAAAAGCTATTGTAGCATATAATTGTACTTCACAAACATTAAGAGAACTTCATAACAGCTATTAAGTAGGTTTTGTTCTGCCAGTTTTATAGATGAGTCATCAGAATACAGCTTTTCATTGAAAGAGTTGAAATCTCTTATGAAATAACTAGAGCTTGAACACCAGTTTCATATATAGTGATATGGTTTTGATAGAAATGCCAGTTTTGTGTGTAAGGTGGGATGTGGACTAAGTCAATCAATCAAGTCACGCCCCCTCCCCATTCCATATAAATTAAGGGACAAGGTGCTATAGTCTCATATTTTTTTTTAGGTGAAAACATGGCCACTGAACCTATCACTCAGAGATGTGAACCAGGTGGGAACAAAGCCTGTAAAACTCTAAGCTAAATAAGAAAAGGACTGGGACAACTATAATAGACAATAAAGAAAAGATAGTGAATAGAGGAGCCAGAAGAAGAGGGGAACTGGATATCAATGTATGATTTGAGAGGACAATTAGGTGTCACAGTGGAAAGAACACCAGGTCTGGAATCAGAAAGACCTGCGCTCAAACCAGGCTTCAGATACTTACTAGCTGTGTGACCCTAGGTAAGTCAATTAACCCTGTTTTTTCATTTGTAAACTGAGCTGGAGGAGTAAAGGGCAAATCCCTCCAGTATCTCTGCCAAGAAAACCTCAGCTGGAGTCATAAAGAGTCAGACATGACTGCATAACAGCTGAACAGCAACAACAAAAACTCCAGTAAGGTTTGAAAATGGTAAGCAATAATGATCATGGTTAATGGCAAAGTAAGTAGAAAGTCTGCTTGCCAAAAGTGGGTTATTCAATGTCAGAGGAGAAGACATTAATAAATATTTGATCAATTGAATGAAATTGTTTTGCAGGGTATTATCATTAGTAGCTTTAGCAAGATACTGATTACTCTCAGCAAGATAATGTTAATTTCATTGAAAGGATTTCTTTGTCATTGGAGTTGATTTCTATGGAATTTTTCAATGGAATAGAAGTAATTTTTGGACAATTCTTAGCAATGTGTAGGCAATTAACTCACCTGGGTGCCATTTATAATCTCAACCTAAGGTTCACTCTCCAGTGTTCAGACTGAAGAGCATAATTTCTACTCATTTGTACCTGGAAACTCATTCATCATGTACTTAATATTTATGTGTCTGTGCCATGCATCATTTGATTTCGTGTCTGCTGCACTGAAATGTATGGCATGACATTATCCAATAGAACAGATTTTCTGTAACCTTAAGTGCTAAATTTGGGTATGTCTTTAAAAAGTAATAAATGTACAACAGCTATTCTAAAAGAAAATTCTCAGATTTTTTTAGTTTAAAAGGACCGCACAATCCACATACTCTGATCCTCCTCATGCTACAGCTGAGGAAACTAAAGCCATAAAAGTCTTCAGCATTAGAGAAATGATATGAAATCAGGCCATCTGATTCCAGAGGTAGTGACTTTGGTTTTTGTTTGTTTGGTTTTCCTTCCCCATGTTCAACATTGATTTTTTTTTAATTTCTAAACCACAAAAACCCGTCAAAAATGTTATGCACGTAAATATATTAGTATTACTTCTACTCATGACATTTTCTCAGAGATATTTTATTCATCCAGAAAATATTGAGTACTTCATTAATTCCATTGAAAACTGGATATTTTGAGAGTATAATGAAAATATTGACTTGTTTAAGCTACTCTAAACTTCTTAGGAAATTGCTGGGTTGTTTTTTTTCAAAAATGTACAAAATTTAGCATTTTGATAAATTAGCATTCTTAATTTTTTAAGGTTTTGTAAAAAAAAAGAAGCAGTGTTAATGTTTATGACTGTGACCAAATGATGACATCATCCTTTAAAATGACAACTTACGATTCCATTTGAACTTTATCTCATAAATAAATGTCATTTTAAAGGTTACATTGTGTTAAGGTATATTGTGTTTATGGATAAGCATGTTTTGGGTTCTGCATTATTTAGTAAAGCAAACCTGACTAAATAATTGATATAATAGTTAACATGAGAAGAAGAAGAGAAAGACAAATAGAGACATTGTCAAAGTCAAAATCACAAACCTAGTTTCAGGGTTTTATGGATATTCATAATAATAATAGACAACATTGCCACATATTCTCTCACAGGATTCTCACCAGAGCCTTTCTGTACTAGTGCGACTTAAGCTACTTCCCAGATAAAGAGTGTAAGATTCAGAGAAGTGTGAAGCTCATGCAAAGTAGCTGAATTGGGACAAGAATTCTAGCCTTCTCACTAGAAAGATCATAGTCTTTCTACTATACAACAGTTACTCCATGGCCTAATAGTCATAGTAATGTCTAATATTTATAAGGTACCTTTGCTTGCCTTTCTTCTTTTGATCCTTACCATAATTATTAAGGTAGTTACCTCATATATTATTATCTTTACTTTAGAGAAAAAGAAACTGAGTTTCAGATATTTCGTGTGACTTGCTGATGGTTGGTCATGCATGTATCTAGTCTCAAAGGCAGGAGCTGTGATTTTGTGACTCAAAAATCCCACATGATTTCTACTTTGTCACAGTGTCTCATGCCTTTTTCAACAAGGAATAATGTAAATGTCCATTCATAATAAACAGATATTATTTACCTTAGGTTCGAGATAGACTGATGGACCAGTGTCCAAAGGTTCTGATAGCATCTATGTAGCAAAATATATTATATCAAAATGAAGTGGGAACCCACATGCTTATGTGGATGAGTCAGCAAGTAATATGTTCAGTTGAGTATCCTCCTTGCTGGTCTTATCACCTGTGCTTTGCAGAGAGAAGTCTACAAATCATCTTCAGCGGACTGAGTTAGGTCTGGTCACATCTTCGTTTGACTTGGCTTCATTTCTCAGGAGCATCAGACTATTCCTTCCACTAACTGGGACCTTGAACTAATCAAGCACATCGACTTTCTTATTTGCTTCTCTTAGGTTTTTAACTCATATTCAACTATTCTTTTTTCATTCAAATTTAATGGAAAAGGCACTTCTCCAAAATGAAAGTAAAGATTTCAACAATTCTATCTTTGCTTTATTGTCTATTATCATTGCCCTCTATACCACAAGCAGCATTCCCATCTCTTATTAGACATCACCTTTTTCTTCAGCGTAACTTAGAGACAAATGTGGATTCATGTATTAACACACACTTACACAGACATATTTTCAAAAGGTTCATGGCTACTTCCCATTATTTTTTTTAGGGTGGTGGTGAATTTTACTCTGGATAAGTACAGGATCACCACACATAAAGAAAATAAATTTAAAAGTTGGAATAAAAGTTTTGGCTTAATGTGACGACTTATTCTAATTTGAAAAATGTTTTTTTTATTAAGAAACAGACTATTTTGATACTTTAGGAGTGTATCATTACAGTATTTCTAACATTCAGTTTATGAATGTTAATTAGATGGTAACAAGAATATTTGTCCAGTGAAATCAATGCAGTTGTAATTTTTAGCCCAAGTTTTCTTAGCTGTGAGCTGATCTTTAGTTTCTACATGAGTACAGTGGAAATACTATTTTCCCTATCCACCTTACAGTGTTGTGAGACTCAAATGAGATCAGTGCCATATTTAACTTCTAGTATTATGAAAATCCTGCGAAATTCACAGGGCACTCAGCAAACACAGTTATACCATGGTTTAATAAAATTTTTTAAAATGATATGACAGTTGATTGATTTCTAGTGTCATAGAAGAGCTAGAAGAAAAATGCCAATATCACAGAGTTAAGCAAATGTTTATCAGCCATACTAGCCCTAAAAATTCTATTTTTAGAAAGAAAGAAAAATATTTATATTCCATTTAACTCAGTTACAGAACAACCACAACAACAACAAAGAATCCTATCAATGTTCAAGGTATATATTCCTAGAAAGATGCACCAAGATTTATCACTGCAACGAAACCACAATTTAAAATACTTTTAGTGAAATTCCTTTTATAAGTTTCAGGTTTGCCCACAAGGGTAGACAAGTATTGAAGTTTCACTTTTAAAAATGATACCTTGATACGCACATAAACAACTCAAGGGAAGCAAAATATCTCAGGAAAAGGTTGTTTAGATTTATAGGAGCCAGGGCATTAAGAATTAATCCTTCATCCACTGCTCCTTGATGAATTTCAGAGTTCAGTAAGGACATTTCAACATTACCCATGTAGGCATACAAAATATTAGTTAAACCATTGAAATCACTTTAATCTTAAATCCTGAATCAATAAGCAATACAGTAGAACACAAGACAACCTTAGTAATTATAGACTTGTCAGGTTAACTTCAAAAGCAGGGGAGATAGTGGAAGAGATCATCAAATAATCAATTTTTAATCACCTAGAAGAACACAAAGTACTGGATAGGAAGTAAGACATCTTTGTGAAGAACAAATTATGCCCATAGCAATGGAATTTCCCTTCATACCTTGCCTTCTAAAGTTTCATTGTATAGAATAATTACTTATTTACATGGAATCCTCATCCCTCCCCCAAACACGTAAAAATATAAGGTCCCCTGTGGACAGGAACTGCTTTTTTCCCCTTCTTCCCCCCATTTGTAAATCCCTCATAATTAGTAAGCATAATGCTTGCTATAAAGTAAGTGCTTAATCAATGATTTTTAACTAACTCCATGAGGAAGTAATAGTGCTCTAGATAAGAGACTCTATTTACTGATCACTAAACAGCTCTTGTTTCTTCTTGCATTCTTAACTTGACTTACACTGTTTCTTCTATCTGGAATGCCCCTTTAACCTGATCCGAATCCTACCCAGTCTTCAAAGACCAGTTAAAATACTGTCCATTCCAAGGAACTCCTCCGATCACCTATCTGGACTCAGTCTCTCCTTACTCTTAACTCCTATCCCACTTGATGGCACTTGCCACATACTGGCATTTGTGAGTATGGCAAGTGCCATGCTAGTGGAATAAATATCTTATATTATAATACGATTATTTAAAGGAGAGTTTACATTATATTGTAATTATTTCTAAGAGTCTTATTTCACTTAGAAGACTTTAATTTCCCTGAAGACAGTGACCTTGTCTGAAATATTTCTGCATTCCCTAAGGCCCTTAATAAAGGCTGAAAGTAGGTACCTAATGCATACTGATTGAATTAATGAAGGAATATCAAATCTTTATGTATAATATACCATCTAGAAGTGTGATCTTGTTCTAGATTTGGGCAAAGTCTGGGAAATTATTTTGAGAGGAAACATATTGCCTATGAACTCTTTAAGGAAGACTTTTTTTTCATATTTCCTTCCATGAATTCTTCTCTTATAATACTAAGAATAACCCTTCTTTCTTTCTGAACCAAGAAATAGAATTGCAGAATATCATAGCTGAATTAGCAGCTAGGTAGGGCAGATAAGTGGCACAGTGGAGAGAACACAGGGCCTAAACTCAGGAAGACATATGTTCCTGAGTTCAAATCAGACCTGACATACTTACTGGTTGTGTAATCCTGGGCATGTCACTTGACCTCATTTGCCTCAGTTTCCTCCTCTGTAAAAATATGTAAAATGAGTTGGAGAAGGAAATGACAAATCATTATGTTTGCCAAGAAAACCTCAAATGGTCACAAAGAGTCAGACAAGACTGAAAACTACTGAACAACAACAAAGACCTAAATGAAACCTTAGAAGCTATCATTCCTCTCATTTTTTAGAAGACAAAACTGAGGCTTAGAGTGGTCCAAGGACTTCTGATGAGGTCTAACTGCTCTCTCTAATATCCAAGTAAATACTCACAGAATCTCAAAATTCAAAGAGGACTTGGAGCTATTAAGTTCCATGGAGCAGTGAAAAGAACATTGGGTCTCGAGTCAGGAAGATATGGGTCTAAGTCCCACTTTTGACACTAGCTGTGTGATCACAGTTAAATCATGTAGCCATTCTGAACTTCACTTCCCTCATCAGCAAAACATGAATAATGATAATTATAACTACTTTACAATGTTGTTATGGGACCACACAAGATAATTCATGTAAAACCCATTGCAAATTTTAACGTGCTAAACAGATTCTAGTTATCAGCTATCACTAGTAGTATTATTACTAGCATTACTTGAAATAGCACTCCAATCAACAATATTTTGATATGAATCTATCAATATTGTTTCATGGAGTTATGCTTACAAATGAAATAAAAACAATCTTGGGAATCACCAAAGCAAATGGCCATTATACAGTTTTTGAATCACCAGAATGAAGGATCTTGAGCATCAGACTATAAACATTGTGTATTTTTAAAGATGAAAAAAAAAACTTTCACTACACATGGTCATATTGACATGGGGTCCTTAAAACAACTGAAGGCTCCTTTCTTACATGATCTTTTTTTCCATCCCCTCACTTTCTCCTCTATATCAAATCTGCTAGTTTTCTGAAATGCCCAGACTTTCTCTTCTTATTCCTAAGAGTTCATTTGTTTCTTGTAACAGTCCAAACTTTGTTCTACTGTATTATAAATGAACTTAAAAGCAAATAAAGTAAAAAAAAACCCTAGTTACTTTTAACTAATATGAATGACTGAATGTCTGTTTGCTACTTGTTTATAAATTAAATTTTGTCTCTAATTAAGATTCTTGTGAATTTCCATCACATAAGTCATGGAATTGGCAAAGTGGTTAACAAGGCTACCCAAAGACTTGAGACTTACTAGCACTTGGTGTCAGGGAAATTCAGAGAATGTTGCAGTTTTCCTGTCTAGGCTTTAAGTCACAATAGTCAAATAAATTTGGAAATGAAGTTTAAGGATTATCTAATTCAAGCCATCTATGAGTCATGCCCACTTGCCTGTGACTAAGTTGTTCATCTCTTATCTCACTGTTCTCTACTCATAAATATTGACCATTTGTCATAACTAGCTCAACACAAAGCCATTACATGGCTTGTTTCTTACCATTTTAATGTTTCTACCATTTTAATTTGATATCCTATTATCTCTAATATCCCCTTCCAATTCAACTTCTAGCTCTTAGAGTAGTAATGAAATTAGTACCACTATTCTTGGAAAGAGTTAGTTTTCAGTTATTTGTACCTCCAGTGCTAAGCATTTTGCCTGGTACAGAAAAATCACTTAAGGAATGTTATTGTTGTTTTTGATTCATTTCAAACCTATCATTTTATAGGTGAATGCTCTAAGATCTAGAAAGGGGAAGTGACTAACTTAATCCAGTTTTCTGACTTACTGAGAAGAGAACCCAGATCTTCTGACTCTCAGTCCAAATCTTTATGATGTCTGCTACCTTTGTCTCCCAGAAATCCTTTTTAATAACACATTGACTGTGGTCAGTAAAATTAATTGTTTTTTTTTCTGTTCCATAGACTTTATTTCTAACCCCAACCAAGGTTCTCACTAATTTCAACAATAAGTGAACAGCAGCAAATCATTAAGTATTCAGGGAAAACCTTTCAGCACCAATGAGAATAGAACTCAATCATAGTGGGTCAGAGGAGCTAAGTGATGCAATGACCTAGAGTCAGGAAGACATGAGTTCAAATCTGGCCTCGAACATTTAATAGCTGTGTCACCTGGGGAAAGTCACATAACCCTGATTGCCTCATTTTCTTCATCTGTAACATGAGCTGGAGAAGAAAATGGCAAAACACTCCAGTGTCTTTGCCCAGAAAACTCCACATGGGGCCACAAGGAATCACACACTACTGAAATACCTCAACAAAAAACATCATATTTTTCTTTGAAGAAAGTCATTTAAAAATTAAAGAAAGAAAACACAAGAAAACTATATTACTGGATATTCTGAATCTAATAAAAATGTGAATTCAAGGTTCAGTCCATTGGATATCCACAGTGTTTGTCAAAGATACACATGAACTAGAGTTGATGGACATGGCCATGATGGACTACTTCTATTACTTTTTAATCCAGTTTCTTAAGAGATATATGATAAGAAAAATAGATTTTCATGTTATCTAATGTAAACAAGGAACAAGAGATGGAAAACAATGCCTGTTCTTCATTAGCCTCACACTGATATCAAGTGGTCCAGAAGGCCACCAGCATTCTGGTTGGACCCCCTGTATAGAATTTATACAAGGACTTAGACAAGTCACTTGGGATGGGGTGCAGTCTATATCCTTAGAGAGATTTTCTACATCAGGAAGTTCACAGATACCTTGAAATATCAAAGAAGGAAAAATGAGAAGTTTAAGGTGAATGGGTTAGGTAAGTTCTTACAGTATATCAAATGGCTTGATCATTAAAGCATTTATCACAGACTTGCTTTCTTTTCTTTTTATACTCTGCAAAAGGAATTGTCAAATGCATTTAAAAATGATTAGAGCATGAGGTTTGTAGGCAATCTATTTCACTCCTGAAAGGCTCCTGAATATTAATGTAGCTTCCCTAGTTCAAACTAACCTTCATTTTAGGATGAATGAAAAGGGATGAGTCGAAAATAAGATGGTAACTCTTTTTTTAGAGGGAAGGATGTTCAATTTCTTGTGAATATTCAATCCTTAACCAACCAGAAGGAGGTATAATTTCATGTCCAAAGACAGTCCCATAGGGGAAAAATTCAGCTTCCAAATAAGAATACTGATTCTTATATAAATCATTTTCATGATGTAAAATCGATGGTCCTTACCAGTCCTCTCTTGCCATCCCCCATGGCAAAAGGCAAGCTCATATTTTTTTTTTGTGAAGGTGATAATGGCTTTTAGAAATCCTAGTTAATATATTTTCATGGTTTCCTTCCTCTTGAATATTTTTTCTACTACATATTATTCTTTCTTTCCTAAATTAGAGTAATATTTTTACAACTATTACTAGTCTTTCTACTAAATTGATTAGAGTTATAGCCCCAGGAGACTACTGGACAGGGTACTGGCCTAAGTCTAAGATAGGCTTCTCAGAGTATAGTTCTCTAGGATCATCTTAATGCCATTTTTACCCCCACCTTCTCCTCACCTCTATGCACAAGTTATGACTACAGGAGGAAAAAAAAGACTTTCAGTTTTTATCTGTTTTGTTGAGTTATCCAACCATATTTTAGGGCATCCAATGTCATGGTAAAATATGTAGGCACAAGGCACCCCCTATGGGCCTGTCCTTCAATAACAAACCTGGAGGTTAAATTTTTATTTATTAAGTGAAGATTTACGCAGCAGCAAAGGACAATGATAGGTTTCAACCCTAATGTCTCTGTCTCAACCCTGTCCTGGAGGTACATGTTACAGGGGTGAATGAATAATTTAATCTTCATGAGCCATCAATTCTGCTCCTCCTTGAAGAGCTTGGCAATAGTCCCAGTTAATTACATTTATGATGTGGATTTTGTGAGACCATGGATATTCAGAAAGTAAGAAAGGGCAACCACATCTCATTACAAGTGCTTCTTTTCTGTTCCTTCTTTCTTCACATAATATTTTATTGATTTAATAATCACCAACAAATCAAAGGATAAGGACATGCCATTTCCTCATTAATTAGTTATGTGAACAAGCAACACCAAACAGTCTAACCTCAATTCTAGTCTTTTTTTCTTCTATGTTGATAAAAGAGGATGAAGTATATACAAGTCTTAAGAAAGATTAAACTTCAAAATATAACCTAGCAGAATAAAGTATTACATAAATTTGTCATGATTAATAGACAAACTCCTAAAAAGAGAGGACAATGACTATGATCAATTTTGAAATGGAAGGCATTCATTATGGCATATAATTCTGAAGAATACCATTTGTAAATCCAAGTCATCTGTCAGAGAATCTTGATTTTGTCCTATACAATGGGAAGCACTTGACTCAATAAATGTGAAATTTATGATTGCAATAATATTTGTTACCTTGAAATAAAATTTTCCTTGCTCTGACTTTGGTTTTCTTTTTTTCTGGCAGATTTGAATAATCTTTGAACTTCTGTCATCTTTGATTGTCTCAATGAACACAAAAGACAGACAATGGTGGCACAGTACCTAGAGCTCTGGGCTTGGAGTCAGGAATACCAAGTTCAAATCCAACCTCAGACACTTCCTGGCTGTGTGACCCTGGAGCAGTCACTTAATCAGTGTTTTCCTCAATTTCCTCAATTCTAAAAATGGGCTAATAGCAGCGCCTATCTTGCAGGGTTGCTGTGAGAATCAAATGAGAACACACATAAAGCCCTTAGCATATTGATTGGTACACAGCAAGTATTATACTAATGCTTATTCCCTTCCTTTCCTTTCTTTTCCCCTTCTTGCCCTCTCAAAAAATCTTAAATCTTTCCTTTTCCCCTTTCAATTCTTGAATGACTGAGGTCCTCTCTACTGATAACGAAACATTTATTTAATAGTTCACTCCTTCTAGAATCTCTTCTTTCCATCTGCCCTTAATGCATTCAAATAACAAACATTTATGATCTGATAATTCTGGATAAAGCCCTGCATGTTAGTTAGAATTTCCTTAAATCTCCAGCAGTGAAGGGATTTTATTCTTTACTTCTTTATTTTTGGGGGATCCAGAGAGAATGGATCATAGATTTAAATTGGGAAGGAAACTTAGAAACCAAATCTTAGAGATTCAACTCTGATTTTACAATGAGGAAACTGACACTCAAGATCAGTTGACTTGACCTGGATAGGAAAGAATGTCTAGGTCAATAGCTGATCATAGGTCTTTGGGCTTCTACATTTTACACCCTATCCTAGCTCTATGAAGGGAGATTGAGAAACTGCCAAGAAATGAAGACCATTTATTTGTGCAGGATAGAATGCTTCAGTACAAAGTGATAGAAAGACCATTACTCTTGAAATCTGTCAATCAGTACATATCAAGTGCTTACTATGTCTCAGACACTGTGGTAAGAGCTTAATTATAAAGAAAAATAAAAGCAGCGCCAGCCTTTAAGTAACTCACATTCTAATGATGCAGGAAGCCTGAGTTCATATAACTTCTAATACATATTGTAGAATATTAGAAAAAATATCCATCTATGTACTTTTTTCCCTGAGATTCGCTGTCTTTAAAATGGGGATGATCCAAGCTCTTAAAGTAAGGGCTCTGTTTCAGATTTTGTGTTTGTATACCTGGATCCTAATACAGTGCTTGGCACAGAGTAATCATTTAATAACTGTTTATTGGCTTAATGACTGGTGTGCTCTATTTTACAGGCTAGATGTGAAGGAAGCACTTTGTAATGTACCATATTAATGTGACTAGTTGTTACTGTTTGTGGGGTCAGGGTTAGAGTTCAAACCATATTTTGAAATTTTATATACTATGCTATATTATAGATTAAATATTGCATATTTAAAAGGAATAGCTAGTTATACACAATAGATTTGCGATTTAATATGCAGTCATCTTTTGTTTTTATTCTACTGTTATGGGAACGCTTGTTTTATTTAATAAATTAAAAATAAAATGAACAAATGCTTTTAAAACAAGTTTCCTTTAATGAATATTTGTCTTAGTTACCATCAGTAGCCATGTATAGTAGATACTATATTATGTGGCATGTTTATATTCCCTAGGTAGCTACTGAGAACACTGTTTTATGTTATGTTTGCATTCATAGAGTATATGATTAGAAAGTTTATTATCAGTAAGAGTTTGCTATCAGCAAAATGGAAAATCTGGAGTTGCATTCCACTTATGTCTATTCTCCATCTCTTAAATGCTTTCTATGGTACAGGAAGATAATCCTC
>CM053597.1:78166375-78196375 GCA_028646575.1 Pseudocheirus occidentalis
ATCTATCTATCTATCTATCTATCTATCTATCTATCTATCTATCTATCTATCTATCTATCCAGTCATCTGTCTACATATTTAAGACCTGAAAGGGAACTCAGAAGTAAACTAGTTAAAACCGCTCATTTTACAGATGTGGCAGATGTTGACCAGAAAGGAGAATTAAATTCAATAAATACTTGTTAAACCCTTTAGATGTGCCAAGCACTATGCTAAGTGTTTAACCAAGGTAAACCAGCTAATAAGCAGCAGAACTAGGATATCTGATTGGTTCTTCTAACCGCAGAACCAGTGTTTTTTTAATCACCAAACCTGCTTTCTCCAATTTTTTCCTGATAAATTAAAGGTAGTCTCCCAAGCTAAACAGCAGTTGTGCTATCTGGTACAGTAGGGGAAGAGCAGGACCCGGTTATTATTATTTCTTATATTGAAGTTGTATTAGACTTTAGATTTTGTTTCATTAGTCCAAAAAAAACTAGGCGCAAATATAGTTGGTTGCATAAATATATCTACTACTGTTAGGATAAGGAGACTTGGCAGGATAATATGTTATGGTAGACAGACTACTGGACTGAGAGTCAGGGAGACATATGTCCCAAATCTAACCTTGTACACTTGAAGTTACTTAAACTTTTTAAGTCTCAGTTTCCTTATCTGTAAAACAGAGATGATAGTATTTACAGTATAAGTTTTTCAGTATGAGCCTAAAATGCATATAAAACACTTTATAAATTTTGAAGTTCTATAAAAAAGGATGTCAGTTATATTTTTATTCTCACTCATTAATGTTTTCTATACTGAAAAGCTGTTGAAGGCATATTTGTATTTCTGCCAGAGCTTAGTATAGTAATTTCCACATAAGAGTAGATAT
The DNA here is from genome assembly GCA_028646575.1 of Pseudocheirus occidentalis. Lineage (NCBI taxonomy): Eukaryota > Metazoa > Chordata > Mammalia > Diprotodontia > Pseudocheiridae > Pseudocheirus > Pseudocheirus occidentalis. The sequence continues at coordinate 78,167,247 of CM053597.1, forward strand.
TCCTTAAAGAAATAAATGGGAAAAAAATGTAAACTTCTCCTTTTCAATGCTAACTCATGAACTAGTATGCTAATAAGGAGTGTTTTGTATTGTTCACAGGTGTGCAAATAAATCAGGGATAAGAAAGGATGCTGAAGCCTAAAATGGAACACATATTTGAATAAAATATTGAACAGATCCTAACAACTCAGTGATGTCAGATGAAATTTGGGAATGTATGTAAATGTATTTCAGGCCACCAAAGATTTTCTACCCTAAATTTATTACTAGAAGATGGAATGTCAAATTTTGGCAGTTAGAAGAAGACACAGATTGAGAATTATCCATTATCTTTGCTAATAATGTGCACACTGAATATAGTAATGGAGATCATCTTTCTCTCTACTTTGCAGCATGGATTAATTTTGGTGAGAAGGCCTTTTTGTAAGCACTGCACATAATATAAATGAAAAGTTTATCACACTAGTGACACTTAAGGTCCAACACTGAAGGTATACTATAAATTAATGTATCCCGTATATCTAAAGAGAAGCAAATGTCTCTTTTCTCTTTGGGATGTAGGCTATTTTAGAGAACCTATTTTTACTTTCCTTTGTCTGCTATATGTTACCCCATAAATAATCTACTCTGTCAGAAAAAAAGAAAATATTGATATTAACTAAAAATAAGAAAGCTATGCAATTTTATTTTGAAAATTCTGTATTTCTGGAAATTATGATGTTTCATTAATAAATGTCATTAAACATTCTATCTGTCATGAGTTGTTTTCTTCTGGAAATTTTCATTTCATCTAAACATGATTTATTTAAAACTAATAGAAAGAGATGAAACCGAAGTGTTGAAATGACACAGTGATTTCTCAAACTCTGTATAAAGCCGGAGGAAGCTCTGCAGTAGAGTGTAGCTCAGGACATTCTCTTTTAACCATCATTCTGTTCAAGTACTTTTATCAATGATTTGCATGAATCAGGAGATGACCTAATTATTGAATTTGTGAATGAGATAAAGTGGGAAGCAACAGTTAATAATATAATAGAGTCAGGATCCCCAAAGCCATGAATAGATTGGAACAGTGAACTGAAGCTAATTAGATGGAATTTATTAGGGATACAGATAAAGTCCTTCATTTGGGTAAAAAAATATGTACAGGTTACTGGGGTAAGAACTGGGGAAGTTCATGAAAAGAAAGCAAAAAAAAAATGTGAAAATGAGGTTCCAGTGTGTTATTACATTCATATGACCAGTTGATATAATGAATGGCTAAAAGAGATAATTAGATCTCAGGCTGAGCATTAACAGTATAACATCTAGGACAATTTGGGTTGTCTATAGGCTAGGCCTCCTTCTTGCTGTACAAAAATTCCAACTCTTTTTTTTTCTAATTAAATCACCTTATAAATATATCCTTAAGCTGGATCTTCTATACAATTTTCATTGGGAGTCTATTGCAATCTACTCCTGCTCACCATTCCCTTTCCCATTACCCTTTGGGTGACCTGTAACTTTAATTATTCTGAGGAATTTTCATTATTTGTTAAATAAAAATCTAAAATTACTAGATTTCTTTGCTACCATTGAGCTACTCACAGTAGCCTGTGCTTTCACAATTACCTGGGACTGAAGATTGTATTTACTTGTAGAGAGGAAAATGGAAATTATGCTAGGGTAAGCTAACCCCCAGAAAAAATGTTCAATGCTGCTGTTGCCCCAATTTAAGGGAGTGAGTCTATCTTAGAGTGACTCCATTAGGAAATGAAAAGATACCATGAATTGGACCTCTCCTTTTCCCTCAAGAGCAAAATAGAAAAGGAGCCTTTGAGAGCTCAAATAAGAACTAATTTGCTGAATCAGTCATACAGCAGGGTATACATACTTTGACCTAGTAGTTTTGAGTTGGTGAGTCAAATATATACATGAGGATAAAATTTTGACTAATATTTTTAGGCTCTGGTGTTTTTTCCTTTAACTTATTAAAAAGTTAACCATTTAATTATAGAATCTTAAAGCTAAAAGGGACCTTAGAGATTCCCCAGCCCAAGTTAAAGTACATACTAATTATTCTCACATACTAATTATCTTTTGAGTGACAGTGGTGTCATTTTCTTCTAGAAGATAAAAAGTAAGGTTCTAGAAAGATAATAAAGTTTATTTAAAGTAATAAACACGTTTGCAAGAAATAAGTGGCAGAAGTACCTATAATATGCAATAACATTTAACCATTTCATTTTAAATCATGATATCTTGAAGCTTCTAGAATATTCTTTCATGTAGAATATACAAATATGTTTATCTGAATTTGCTCTGCTCTGCAATTTAATAAATTGTGCGATCCACAGGGAATGTCATTAATTATGTAAAGCCTGATGGGGCTTCATGTACTTGGTTTCTTTCTAAACCATGTGACTTGTCACTATTTAATTAAATAATAATAAATGCGATGGTGAGGAGAAAAGTGTGCTACCAGTGAACAATACTAAATATGTCTGTGGAATTGAGAATATGCCTTCAGTTGTCCCAGTTTAGGAAAAAGAAAGAAAGGATGTGTGTAAAGAAAAAGGATGTGTGTAAAAGAGAAAGGAAAAATGAAAAAGGGAGAGAGGAAGAAAGGGGAGATGGAGGGAGGGAGGGAGGGAGAGAGAAAAGAGAAAGAGGGAGGGAGAGAGAGAGAGAGAGACTGAGAGAGAATGAACACATTTGTTAATAGACATAACCCTTAAAATCATGTCTGAAAAAATCTACTTTCCTTTGAGGGATGGGGTTTTTGTTTATTTTACATGATGTTTCCTTACTTATTTTCATTTGAAAATATTATTCCCCATTTTCTATTTCCTTAGAGTGGGAAAATTCAGTCTCTGCAAATATTTTACACTAAATTTGGGGGTATCATGACCTATGTCCTTCAAGGTGGTAGAGAAGCCTATTTCATGCAAAATTTAAGGGCAAAATTGCAATTGCTTTTTGGAAATGTCTTAAGAGCATGATATAGTGACATTGGTAGTGTTTCTATCAATACCAAAGCATTCTTTCTGTAGACTGGCTTACCTGTTATTGCCTGAACTTGGCATTTCATCTTCTGCCTCAGTGCCTTTGCAGAGACTATGCCTCCTAACTGAAAATTATTTCTTCACTCCTGTCTCCAAGAATCCTTGATTTTCTTCAAGTCTCAGCTAATAGCCTGCCCTTACTGGGAAGTCACTTTACATTTCCCTAATTGTTAGTATTCTCTCCCTCAATCATACACAAACTACTCAGTTTACATTTTTCATCCATACTCTTTCCCCTCCCTCCCTACAGTGACAGTAATAAGTTTCTAGAACTCAAAAATTGCAGCTCATTGTGTCTCTGTCTTCTAATGTCTTGGTACAATTTGATTTTGCACATAGAAGGCATTTCATACATTTTTAATTGAATTAGGTTCATTTCTTCCTTCTCTACCTGTTTTAGAGGTTAATGAAGGCACAGGATGCTTTGCTATCATATACCACCAAGATTCATAGAGCATTATTTTTCTAGAACAAATCATGTCTTTTAAAGTTCACCATGTTTTTGTTTTATGGTATTCCCTGTAGAATCTGTGACCTTTTTTCCTGTTGTTGCATAAGTCATAATATAAATAATGTAAATCCTCTAGAAATATGGGAATACAGTAAAACCATTCTGTAGACATTTGTTTTCCCAAAAGTTAGATTCCTGACAGTTTCAGAGATGGCGCCAACTTTATAATGTCAATATAAACATATTTGCTCTAGAATGCAACAGTGAAATTGATACCATAAAGCCTTCTCAGTTTTCCAATTCCAAATATCAAGAAACAGTAAATTTTATGAGCTTCTTATTACAGAATAAAAAATAAAAAAACAATGAATCTAGCATTCTGAGGCTCTGAAAAATGAAGCATTCTGAACAGTTAAGTTTTGTACATAGCTTATGTTTTTAAAGATCTTTTTTCCTTTCAAAATGATTGAACAATTTTGATGGAAATATTTCTAAAACATATCACATAGATCCTTGCCTTCCTAAATATGAAGTGAATAATAACTAATGTGTAACTATATCTTTAAATATAATGGTCATCATTATGATCATATGTTATATGATATGTTATAGTACACATGGCATTTTGACTCTATTCTAAATCAACCAATATTCTGAATTTGAGTTCTTACATTTAAAAAAAATACTTTTTCTCTCTTCTCCCTCAATGTCATTTGGCATTTCTCAGAGAAGAAAGTCTACAGAAGCTCTCTTTTCAGCTTCTAATTTTTGGCTTCTAATCTGTTTGGGGCCTATGGATAAGGTAGTGGAATTTGGTTGTATATTGTGAAAAGAATAAGCAAATCATTTCTTAGTGTTGTGTGATTATATGATTAAACTGAATAAGTAAAATATATGGCCTTTGCAATACCTGTTCCTTGGTGATGTGTCTTATTTGTTTGCCTCCTGGATCTCAGTTAAGTTCTGGAAAGGCAGTGTTATTGTTTCTAGTCTTACTATTTAAATAGCTTTGTTGTGTTGCTCAGTATAAGTTGAAATTGCTACACCAAGAAAGAATTTATCATAGATCATGCTATATTGTAATTTTCAAAATAAAAATTTTAATTTTTAAAAAAATATTAAATTAATGTGTACCTCAACATGGTATACCATGGCTTAAGATTTTATTTGTTTGTTGGACTCCTTAAGTATTTCATCAATGAACTACAAATTTTATTAAATTTTTGCTATATACTAACTACCCTACTAAGTGCTGGGAGGACATTATAGAAGTCCTGCCTTCAAGGATCTAAGAGTCAGCCAAATGTTTTTAATCTTTTCTTTCTTAAAGAATAATCAGCAGTTTCCCTAGCTTCCTTTGCGCCACCCTACAATCATTCAGCAGTAACAGAAGGGTAACTGTAAGGCTGTATTTTTAAACAGAATAAATCAATTTGAGCATATGAGAGAAAGGGTTGAAACTGGAATATAGCTCTACAATTATGAAACCTTCACCTTTATACCTTTCTCAGAAATGATGCCCCTAGATGCTGTATGTAAATGATTTTGGGTAGAGCTAGATATCTCTGGTAGAAAAAGAAAAGATCATCAAAGAACAGAATCTCCTTCGAATTAGTTTCTAGATTTGGTGTCTCAAAGGTCACATAAAAGCACAGTGCAAAATTCACAAATACAAGGATATTTTCATCCTCTGATACAAGTGGCAGTATTATATGTACAATTTGGCTTAACTGTAGGACTAGTTTTCACAAGGTATTTCAGATATTTTGAATAACTAACCTCTGGATTCCAAAATTCTTATAAGACTATTCAGTCATCTACCAATTAAGGTGTAAAAAATGTGTTAAAAAAGTCTGAAAGTATGCAAATATCTTAACCATAGTAACAGAAATAGTAAGAATGAAAATACTCTAATAGATCTGTGATAACTCCTTTAATAGAGCAGATAAAAATCTAACAGTTTCTCATCCTTCATAGCTCTTTTCTGTTTCTTCCCATATGTCCTACACAGTGGTCTATCCATTGTACTGTAGACCTTCCTTTTCATTGCTTTATAAAACAACATAGCATGCAGCTTATACCTCTTCCTATTGACTTTCATCATATGATCAGCCAGACTCCCTCATTTCTCTCACATATATTAACTAGGTGATAGCCTTTTTATGACATTTCTGTGCAATCCTGATACAGTTAATCATGCCTTCCATGCATGCCTCTATTGCCTTTTGGGTAATCCTACCTATTTAATTCTTGCATGTCTGTAGCATTCCATGACTTATGGCCAAATGACATCACAGAAAGTAAATTTATTTTTTTTAACAAGTCATTGTTTCAGAGAAAACCTTGAGGCCATTTATAGCACTGTCCCCTCTCCCAATGGTTATTTAGATAACTTTTCTTTTCCCTGCACAGTTCTGGATCTAATTCAATGTCCACTGAGAAAGGAAAACAGGAAGAAATCATTTCTTGACCTCTTAACAAGATAATAATGTGAAAACTACCCCCCACTCCACCCCCAACCAAATGGAAGGAGAAATAAAATATAACAAAACTGTTCAAAGATGTGGCAGATTTAATAGTCTCATCCACTGTTGTAACAACTCTTTATTATGTTTGGATAAGAGATACCTGAAGTTTTGTCTAAATGGACTTATTTAGCAATTGTAAAACTATTTAGTAATTTCTCCTTATTTCCTAGATTTGAACCAGCTATGTTTTCTCATTTCAGTAACAAACCTTAACAGCTGTATGACAAATATTCACCCAGAATCCTTTCCTTTTTTCCTTGGCTTTTTCCTCTTTCTTTAATTCTCCTCCTCATTTTTTTATTTTTTAAATTATACTTTTAATTTATGGGAAAAGACAAGTATTTCCATAACAGTACAATAGAAGGATGAAACTACAAATCTACTATGCAAAACTTGCTATTCCTTTCAAATATACAATAAAATTAACGAGCAAATTTTTTGCGGTTTTTTTTCCTCCCCCCTTCCAGTGATTGTTGCAGAATATTGCTAAATGGCTGTATACTCTAATTGGGCCTGCAAAGTTATCGAAACTAGATCTATACCCCCAAATACTGAAGATGCCATTAGTGAGAACTGTTTTCTACAAGGTGCTAATAGCATTCTTTGCTATCAGTTTGGCCTCTTATTTGAGAAAGAACAATTGGGTTTCTATTGAAAGTTATTTCTCTCCCAAAAGCTTCTACACATTTTGGTATAGAAAATTTCCAAGCATCACCCAATCTCTCTGTTTCTGTCTCTGTTTCTCTCTCTCTCTCTCTCTCTCTCTCTCTCTCTCTCTCTCTCTCTCTCTCTCTCTCTCTCTCTCTCTCTCTCTCTCTCTCTCTCTCTCTCTCTCTGTGTCTCTCTCTCAGTCTCTCCATAGATACATAGATAGACAGATAGATAGATAGACAGACAGACAGACAGACTGATAGATAGATAGATAGATAGATAGATAGATAGATAGAGGACCGCCTTGATTTTTCATAATGGAACATGGATTATAGGTATTATTTATTAACATTTCCCCCCATGTGGAGTATCAGGCCAAGATATATGAAGTTATGTATTCCATTAAGAAGACACTGTAGAGTTTTTGGGTCTTAGGGTCTTGATTCAATCAATAAGATTATATGTGCAAACAAGAAGCTTCTGGATGACCTGTTCATATCAAGAGTATTGTTTTCACCATTTGGAACTTGCATTATGTATAATCCTTGGATGTGGCAATTTGGGGGGGGAGGGCTCATATCTACCTGTTCTTTTTTATTTATTTAGTATCAACTATCAGAGGATCTTCAAACAAAATTCTTTACTAATTCTTTCAGGGAATCTCAAGTGATTTTTAACATATACATCATACACACCTTATTGCAAGAGAATATCTAAGGTGGTATTTTGTTCTACCAAATCAAAGTCATTTTTATAATAGGAAAAAGAAGCACAGTGAGGTCTTCTATTTTTGTCCCTTTCAGCCAACTGTGTGACTGGAAAGGTGAGGTCTGCTATACAATCTGTGAAATCCTGTCTATTCCATTTCTATCTTTTCCCCAAGAACATCTTCAAAGCACGTGTAGGCAATTCTTATAAATATTTTATAAAGATAGCAAAGAAGACATATGCATTAGTGTGTACTGATATTCTTATGGTCACTTTTCTACATAATAAGATTGTTGCTGTCTTCTAAGCACTTGGACTATTGTCATGTGAGATACCTTGAAAACTGATATTTCAATATCCATAAAATTGTGGTACCTTCAGCAAGAATCTGCTTTGTGTATCTTCATTGATACTTCTTTTCTTCAGTGTCATATGTACTTTGTAATACAGCATATCAAGGTCTATGATTATATTTTCTAAATTTGGTGCTTCACTGTGAGTGTTGAAGAGAAGTTTGTTATACAAGATACCTTGAAAGTCTTACTGAAGTCTTACGTTTTAATAGCTGAACTAGCTTAAAATGCACTAATACTTTTGAGATGGCCTATATAATTCTCCACAGTGTCATCATTCAATACCCTCAGGTCTCTTAACTTTTTTGTAGATTTGGTTCTCCCTCTACCACTTCATGCTGTCATGTGAGACAATACTACCTATATTATCCTTCATAAGACTTTTTTTCCTTTCATAATGTTTTAGAAATTCAGTCATTTTAATAAACCTTCATTTCTTTTTTGTTATAATCCTCCTTTTGGCAAGGAGGTCAAGGATTTGCAGACTAAACTGTTTACTAAGCTCTTTTCTCCCCCTTGTGACAATTAATTTGCAGTTAAACTTCCTTAAGAAATGGGGATTATCTGTTTTTTCTGATCTTTTATCCCTTTTTGACTTTTCAGTATCCATAACTGGTTTAAATAATTCAAGCTGGAGGGGAAAGACAGAGTCAAAATGATAGAATATAGATTGGGACCCAGCTGAACGCTCCCAACATTCAACTCCAAACAACTTTAAAATAATCTCTCAAATAAAATTATGAAGCAGAAGAGACAACAAAAGGTCATAGGGAGAAATATTTTTAGCTGAAGACAATTTAGGAGGTCCACAAGAAGGGGTCTATACCATCAGAGTGGATACAGGCACTAGTGATGTGCCTTGGAGGTGGCCATGACAGCAGCAGTGACAGCAGCTTCAAGAGCTCTCAGTTCAAAGACAATAAGTGAGAGGGGAGGGGCAGCAGATGGAGTTTAGACAACTGGTCAGAAAAAGATTACAGAGGACCATGTGCTGGCACTGGATTTAGGTCGTGCTGATTGGTAACTCTATTACCCATAAGCAGTTCTAGGTCACAGTTCTAGGATAGAGAGAACTTGTTATTGGTCACAAGGGAGCAGGGGCCCTGGTCACAATTCCCAGAGTAGGACTAGTACTTGTAGATATAGGGGAGCAGGGGTCCTTCCTGTGTAAAGACTAGAGTATAGAAATGGAGATCAGTGACCTCACCTCTCCTAGGATAACACCAGTCTGGAACTACCCAAAAAACTTACAGACTTCCAGAACTAGTTCTGAAAACAATAGCACTAAAAAGCCTGAAGACTGACATAGTGTCTCCCCACTCTCAGGTGAGAAGAGTTCAACTTTAACACAAAGTTCAAAGTGAAGAAATAGTTTGGGGAAATGAGCAAACAACAACAGAAAAAACTTGACCATAAAAAAAAACTACAAAGGTAGTGGGGAAGACAACACTGTGGAAAGGAAGAGATAAGTCAGGTGCAGTAAAATCTGGAGAAAGGAGATGAGAGTGATGCAAGGAAATTATGAAAGAAGATTAATAGCTTAGCAAAATGAACACAAAAAAATTACAAAAAAAAATATCTGGGGGGGGGAACAGAATAGGTCTAATGGTAAAAGAGGCACAAAAATTCACTGAAGAAAAGGACTCCTTAAAAAGTAGAATTGACCAAGTGGAAAAAGAAATACAAAAGCTCACTAAAGAAAATAATTCCTTAAAAATTAGAATTGCACATGTGTACACTAATAACTACTTGCAACTTCAAGAAACAAAAGCAAAAGAAAATAGGAGAAAATGTGACCTATCTCGCTAGAAAGATAACTGAGCTGAAAAGTAGATCCAGGAAAGCTAATTTAAGAATTATTGGGCTACCTGAAAGCCATGATAAAAAAAAGTCTAGATATCAAATTTTGAGAAATTCTCAAGGAAAACTGCCCTTATATCTTGGATCCAGAAAAGAAAATAAAAATGGAAAGGGTCTACTAATCGCCTCCTGAAGGAGATATCAAAATGAAAACTATCAGAACTATTATATACAAATCCAAAGCTCCCAGGTCAAGGAGGAAATATTGCAGGTGGCCAGAAAGAGACAATTAAAATATTGTGGAGCCACACAAGAGTTAGTAACTTCCATATTAAAGGAAAGGAGGGGTTGAATTTAGGATTAAAACTAACAATTATGTACCCAGAAAAACTGAATATCAACCTTTTGGGGGGAAAGATTGCTATTAAATTAAATAGAAGACTTTCAACAACTCCTGAAGCAAAGTCCATAGCTGAATAGAAAATATGATATTTAAACAGAAAACTAAAGAAAAGCACAAAAAGATAAACATGAAAGAGCGAAGTGTTCATAAGGCACTCAATAAAGTTAACCTGATTATGTTTCCATGTAGAAAGATGATACATGTAAGTCCTCAGAACTTTATCACTATTAGGGCCATTAGAAGGTGTCTGCATAGACTGAGGACATATGTTTGAGTTAATGATGTGAGAATGATCTCCAAAAAAAGAATATAGGATTGAGAAAGAGGGATGCACTGGTGGGGGGGGGGAAGGTAAGTAGAATGCAACAAGTTTTCTCACATAAAGGAGGTACTCAAGAAAGAACTTTTATAGTAAAGGGGAAAATGGCTGGGGGAGTTGACTGGTGATGCTTGAACCTCAGTCTCATTGTAATTTGTTCAAAGAGGAAATAATATATAAACACATTTAATAGGGTATAGAATTCTATCTTCCCCAATAGGGAAATAGGAGGGGCAGAATACAAAAGATATGTCAGGGGGAAATCACAAGGAAGGAGAGGATTGGGGCAGGCAATAATCAGAAGCAAGGCAGACTTTTGAGCAGAAACAGGATAAAAAGAAGGAGAAAAGGAGAAACACAAAGAAATATCATGGAGGAAAATGCAGTTAGTGATCATAACTGTGAATATGAATGTGATTAGCTACCCTTAGAGCAGAAACAGAGAACAGAATGGATTTAAAATCAGACTCCAACAATATGTTGTATACAAGGGATAAGATGAGACTGAAAAGAGCATTATTTTAAATACTTTTAAAAGATAGTAAAATAACAAATCTATTTATGCTTCATGTTTTTTGTTATAAATATATTTGGTAAGTCATAGTTTTGCCTCCTCTTGTCCTAACTGGTCTTATACCTCCTCTATGCCTCTCTATATAGTTCAAGACTTAAAAAAAAGAAAGAAAGAAAGCATACAGGGTGCTTAGACTTTGCTAATCTATATATTCCTTTTTAATTACAATAACTTTAAAGTCCCATTTTTCATAAGATTAGTAAACTTGTCAATTAAAATTCTTTACTTTGGCATAAAAAGAGGAAAGATATTCTTGTCATTGTAGTCTAAATCTATATAGCCAAAGCATTTTAAAAGCTAGAACAGAGTGAAGAAACAAAGGGAAAATTTGGGGTTCCTGAGAGGAAAAGTCATTTTTTTGAAGTCACATAGCTGAAATGAGAGTGTTGGGTAAATATCGGAGACTAAGTGGTAGAACACATTACACAGAAGACTCATATCCCTGGACATAACATGTAGGCAGCCCACCAACAGTGATCTGGGAGTACACAGCAATTAGGATGAGAATTAAATACTTCAGCACGTAGAGGGTGGTCATGGTAAATATCTTTCATCCTGTGCCAAAGAGTAACCTAGTCAGGACAATTTGCTAATTACTTCCCCACTTGATCAGAATGGATTAGAAATAGGAAAGAAATGGTCGAGTCCATCTTTTAATAGACTAAAAGAATGCAATATTAATAAATCTGGCTAATTAGGGAAGAGTTGAAAGACAGGAAAAAAAATCAAGAAGCATTATAAAGGAAACCCTGGTTTCATCACATATGGAGGGGGAAGACAAGGGAGAAAAATTCCACATTTTGAGACCATGGCAATGAGAGAATGAAGCTGCCACTGGTAGAAGGAAGCAAGTTGGATGAAGTGTCTGCTTTTAACAGAAAAGATAAAGTGATCAAAAATATAATTAGATCACATTTTTAGATATAGTATGTTTTAACAGACTAACAAATCTGGAAGAATATAAAATTCTGACACTTTTAAGCTTACAATATACCATCCGCCAAAAAGCAACAGATGAAATTCTTTGGGCTGTGTGAAAGTTGCTATCAATGAAGTGAAATTTCCATAGAGAACTAGGGAACTTGGGAATACCTGCTTGAAGAAGTCACACAAAAATACTAGCTCTTCACACAAACTAAAATCAATCACTCTTAGGACTACTTTTTTCCTTCTCTTGGGTTTTCACATAAGATTCACACCCAAAATGCAAGAAGGAAGGAAAATGAATTTGACTCGGCTCCATTTTCTCAGTGAAAATACATATTAAATGGAAACTTTGCAACAGCACAACATAAAATTTTAAGATGACAAAATGAATATATTAGATTGAGCTGGCATAAATTGAACTAATGGAATAGTTTTACAGATTCAATAGTTTGCTAAAACTAACAGACCCATGTTCAGCTATCAACACCTAAACGACAAACAGGTAGCATGAATCATGGAGGAGAAATGAAACTCAGAATGAATATATTAGCTGTTATTCTCAAGTGGTTTTCGTGGATCTTATTCCACATATTTCTTAGGAAAAGTGAAAGTTTCACTGCTTTGATATTCTTGAACCTTTTAAATCATTTCCCTGTCTATTAGACAGGGAAATGTTTCCAAAGTATACCTATTCCCTAAGCCTTCTACTTAAGTTTGGAATTTCACAAGAAAATTTCATCTAAAATACTTTTATTTTCTCTAGTTACAATCCTGTATGGTATCTAAAGTGTGCCTGAAGAAAAATCACCAGAAATCTCTTTTCAGTTAGAGCCTTTAGAGTAGTATTTTCCCCCCTTAAGCTTATAACAGTGTTTGGTTGATATTCATTGTTAACACTGATATGAAGTACAAATTAAATGCATTGTCAGACTAGGTCAGACATCTCCTTTTCTCCCCTTACAAACTAAAGCAGATGTATGTTTTGTAGTATAAGTCAAAGATTAAATATGTGTTAACATTATACTTAATTTTTTAGTCTAAAATGTCTGGAAACAAATTATCAAGGTTGTAATTAAATCATCAAGGCTTGAATAGATTTTAAAATAGAATCATAAAACAAAAATCTAGTGTCATTTTAAAGCTATTGCTCCCAGTCTACTTTCCTGAATTTAAATTCTAATCCCAATGCTGTATATTAATTTTAAAAGTTCAGTGATGACCTGCCTCTATTCTAAGGTCATCATAACTATCTATCTATCTGTCTTCACTGGGACCTGGTTGAATTTTTGCACAAATACTTGACAACTTTTAAATACATTCAAATAGATGTGTGTATGTGCGGGTATGTCTGTGTGTGTATCCCCATAAGCCTTTGAACTGTTAAAAATGCTTATTTTGTTCTAACCAGCAACAAGAGAACAGAAACTGAATATTATGTCAAGCTATTATTTCTCTGTGCTTCCCTTCCTGCTTCAGTGGTGAGTATCCCCCAGTAGTGCAAAATAGACTAATGACATATCTAGGAAATCTGAACCTTGGGGGAAATATTGGAAATTAGATGGTTAAAAATTTTCCACAGATTACTCAGGGCCCCAGAGATAATATGCTGCAGGCATCCCACCAACAATGAACTGGGAATACACTACAACCATTAGGAGGAGAACTAATTCTTTCAGGACACCAATGGTCATGGTAAAAATGTCCCTCACTGTGGTAAAGAGTGATCTAGTTAGGACAGTTTGCTAATTATATCACCATCTGATCAATTTCTAACCAACTCACTGGCAAGATTAGTCCTAAAAATGTAGGTCAGGAATTTTAATTTGTTTTATTTCTAATTAATACAACCTCTTCCCAATATATAGTTTCTATTACAATTTGGATGAATTTAACAAATGAAAAGTAAGACCTAATGCATGAATTTTAGGTTATTTGAATAATATATTAACTACATCATTAGAGAGATGACTACATGGATTTAATCATGAATCCACTGAGGCATGGAAGTGAGAAACTCAAGCCAAAAGCAAGACCAAATCAAAACCAAAGTATGATTTAGACTGCGTATATACATTTTATGCCTGAAATAAATAATGCTACAACAGCAATAATTTGGTGGATTTAAAAAAAAATTAAATCGACTAAATAGGGAATAGTTATTTGTTAAGTTGAACACATTGTAAGCCAGTATTACCATGTAATTAACTGTTTTGATCTTCAGGAAAAATACAGAAGGGGCAAACTTTCAGAGAAAAAGACTGACAAAGTTCTTACTCCTTATATGCAAATAGAACAGAAGATCAGCTCTACTCTCTTTAGGAAGAGTTCATCTTCTACTCTTGAGTTCATCTTCTTTCTCAAGTGAAGGAAGGGGGGGAGGAGTGGTGGACCCTTAGAAGCATTTGAAAAGGGTCATGGCAATGATGGCTGATCTTCAGGATTTTAAGAAATAAACAGCTTTTGTGCATATCCTTTGATCCAGCAATACAACTACTAGGTCTCTATTCCAAAGAGATCATAAAAACAGGAGAAGGACCCCTATGAACACAAGTGTTTTTAGCAGGTCTTTTTGTGGTGGCAAAGAATATAAAATTGAGGGGATTCCCATCAGTTGGGGAATGGCTGAGCAAGTTGTGGCTTATGAATATAATGGAATACTATCACGCTATAAGAAATGATGAGCAGATGGATTTCAGAAAACCCTGGCAAGATTTACATGAACTGATGCTGAGTAAAGTGAGCAGAACCAGGAGAACACTGTGCACAGTGATAGCAACACTGTGTGATGATCAGCTATGATACACTTAGCTCTTCTCAGCAATACAATGATCTAAAACAACTCCAAAGGACTTGTGACAGAAATTACTATCCATATCCAGAGAAAGAACTATGGAGTCTGACTGCACTTTGAGGCCTACTGTTTATCACTTTTTTCTTTCTTGTTTTTCCCTTTTGTTTTGATTCTTCTTTCAAAACATCACTAATGTGGAAATATGTTTAACATGATTGTACTATATAACCTATCTCAGATTACTTCTTGTCTTAGGGAGGGGGGAGAGGAGGGAGAAAGGGAGAAAAATTTGGAATTCAAAATCTCATAAAAATGAATGTAGGAAACTAAAAAGAAGTGTTACATTTATTCAATATTTATTGGAATTTTGTTAAAAAGAAACAATTTTGAAAGCTGATCAAATGACTCATTTCTGTAATGAAAAAGGCAAAATGAATCATGTAATTGAGATAACCCTCTTTAGATCCCTGAAAGATAACTGCTCTGTTTAAAAATGCATTTATATATTCCAATTCCATCAAAAAAAACTCACGTAGTAAAGACATAAGGGAAGGTTCAAGAATGCAATTTCATATTAATAAATGATCTACTTTGAACAATAGATCATACTACAAGGACTTGAACAATTAAGAGGCTCTGGATTTAACAGACAAGCAAAACCAAAGATTATGTTTCTCTGGGTGACTTCTGATTGTGCAGAAAAGGAAAGCATAAAATAAACCCTATTATCCTTAGCCCAAAAGGCAAGTAGTGTCAGGGTTCAGTTTGTCTTTTCAGTTTAGTTGAACAAACACTTATTAAACACCCACTAAATGCAGAGCATCTTACTGAGAAAGATTCAACATTATTATAAGATGCAATCCCTGGAGCCTGGGGACAAAGACCCATACATAGCCTGAGATTTAATGAGTTATTTCTCTAGCCCTTCACAATTAAGGTTGATCTAGGCCACCTACAGAAAGAATACTGTTTTGCCAAAGTATTCCCAAATATTTTACTTAGCACGTTGCTGGTATGTCCAGGGCCCTGGAGATAGACGGAATGAATCAAGTAATGGCATCTGACTGAAAAGTGTTGAGAACTAATGAAGGCATTTTTAGATTGTTCAAGTCACTAAATAGTTTGTACCTTAATGATAGTTGGATCCATTCCCCTTCTTACTTCTTTTTCTAGTATGTTGATGTCATCATTTATTATCAGCTATCCTTTGAGTTTTGGCACATGTATTACATCAACCCTGAGATTTCAGGCACACATTTCTTTTTTTCCCCTAGAGAAGATCAAATTTTTCTTAACAATATACTACTATTTTAAAGGCTATTTTGGAATTTTGGCACATAGAATCACTGTATCTCCCAACACTGGAGACACTTGAACAAATTTAAGATACATTTTAAATAAATTTTACAATGAGATGACCATTAAGTTTCATCATATACATTGTGTGTATGTGTGTGTACATGTGTACACTTTACAATTATGAAAAAGCATAGAGATTTCAAAAAGAAATGCAATTTGTTCTGTGCTTATCTTTATTCTAGTGGTTTCACTTTTCAAATGTTCATATTATTTGAATACGCAAAAGTTTATTACACTCTCTCCACCAACGAAGATTGAAATTTATCTATGACTAAAGAGATATATATCCTAAGGACCAACAGAGGTACATAGTGGATAAGTAACCTCTTCATCCAGAGTCACATAATTATAGTCAGAAGTATTATTTTCACCCAAGTCCAAGCCTCATATTCATTCTGTAACACCATACTGACTCTATGTCCATCTTACATTTACTTTTATTATTTAAATTGAACTAAATCACATCTTTCTCATATCACAGTGTACAAACAGCTATTAATATGAAGAAAAAGCATTAGGAGATGTGGCTTATAGACAAACTTTCTCATATTCAGTATTAATCATTTGTCTATTTATCATTGGAGAACTAGTTTTAAATCCATGCAAACTTAGAATTTGAAAATGAGTTAGAAAGCCTCTAGTTCACCACCAACCCAACACTCCCCCCCCCACAAACCCATGCACACGTGCACACACACACACACACACACACACACTACTGATAAAGAAAATGAAGCCAGAAAGGATGAAATTATTTGTTCAATGTTATGTAACTAGATAATTACAATTGGGCCTACATCCCAAATCTTTATAGCCTCGACTCAGCATTCCTCTTAATCTACTGACATAGATGATTAGGTGAAAGAGTCCTCAATTAAAAGGAAATGTTTTTACGTATAAGCATATGCACAAAACACAAACACACACAGTTATATATAGTACATACATATGTGAAAGGGATTGAAGATATGAAATTGGAGCAGAGGGGAAATACAATAAAGATTACAAAGAAATTGGAGAATCATGTTGCTTTTTGTTTTTACTGCACATTGATTATACATCAAAATTCTGTTGATGAAAAATATAGGTCTAGGCTAAATTTAAAGAATTATCATTTGAACAAGTACAAACATTATTAAAAATGTAATTTTTACTCCTAGTGTTTAATTCCTACTTTTCTTAAAGCCAGAGGTACTAATAAAATAATAACTCCCATTTCTATAACATGTTCCTCAAAACAACTGGGTAATACTGGAATCAAAATTATTATTTCTTTTTCGATTGACAGATGAGGATTAATTAGAGATTTAATGGCTGGCCAGCAGTTGTATGACTTCTAAATGCTTTAGACCTGGGGCTAAAACAATGGCCAGATGATGCCAATTCCCCTATATTCATTACTACATTATTCAGCACATAAATGTGTAAACATTTTAAGGATAGCTTAAATTTTGCCAGAAAAAGAGTATTTTTAAAGTTTTTGTTAAGGTGTGAGGTAGTATGGTACAATGGGAAGAAGATCTGGCTTGGAGGTTGTGGACCTGATTTAAAATCCCACCTCAACTACCTGTTAACCTCCTCTGTGACTCCTTGTAAAGTTACCTTTCTAGGTCCTCAGTTTCCTCATCTGTAAAATGAAGGAGGCGGACTAGAAAACATCTGAGATTTACCACATGTAAGTCTGTGATCCTAGGATTGAGTTCAAGATTTGTAGATACATCTTAAATGAACTGAATGAGAATTTAAGCTCAGAGATGAATTTGAACAATGGTTCCCGGAAAAGAAGAATTGAACAATGAGGTGAGCCAAGCAATGGAATGAAGAAAATCCCTCTGTTTTTTTTTTAATGGTTCACTGTGCCATGTGTATAATAATTTATGTTGGACATTTTGCTGCCTAACATCAGAGATGTGTTTGTTTAGTAAGATTTAAAGATGCTTCCATTTTCTCAATGGCAAAATTCCATTTTGGAGAATAAGATTCTGATCAGTCTCTTTTGACAGCAAAAAATAAAAATGTTTTTGTATGTACTCTGTGTCATAGCCAATGGTATCAGCACGATCATTCTGTCACTGGTGAGGGCTAAACATGATAAATTGCTTGACTCTCAAGACTTGTGCCAAAAAAAAGCTCACAAAAAAGAAGAAAAAACAACCAAACAAAAAACTCTGGCCTTATAGTCCTTATTCGCCTTAAAAGCCTCTGAAGATACTCAGTGATGTTTCCCCATCAAAAATGAATTCATTTAAATCCCAACCTTCTTAGTTGGGGAAAGGAGTATTTATTTACCCTTATTTTGGAAAGACAGCTCACCCTGTGGATAGACCAGGAATCATTCTGCTAATGGGCTACATCTAGTTTGCACCTCTGTGACCATCTCAGGTAGAGTCTGACAAGGCATTCATGCATTGTAAGCCAAGTTGGAAAATTATACACCCTGCATTTGAAAACCATTCTCACACTGTTATACTCCACCCTCTCCTCCCATTCCCATGGCAGCCAGGAGCTTTCACTTTTCTCTATAACAAATGTGACCTGACTTGGTACAAAATAAATGCATTCCACATGCAGTGGAATTATCTGGCATTAACAATAGATGCATTACTTTGAAGTTATATTTTGAAATGTATCTTTTCACCTCGTACTCTTTCTAGTGTCCAAGGTAGCTACCATTTTTTCTACCCTTCGTTTTGGCCTTGGGGTAGCCAGATGAACATTAGCAACTGAAGCACAACACAGGTATGAAATCAATGCAATACAGCGAGTGTGCTACTAGAAAATGGCATCAAAGACAAATGTCTCTGTCCATTCTTTCATTTCCTTTTATCAGCAGCCTTTGTCAGACCTTGTTTTTATTGCCATGTTATCGGGGCTGTAAGTAGGAATTTTTACACACAGAACAACTCTCATAACAGAGTTCTGGACAAGAGACAGAAAGCACTTGCTCCATTGAGGTAAGGCAGCAAAGGAGAGCAGGTAAATGCATGCTAAACCTGTTATCTTCTTGTTTTGAATAACTGTTCTTACCAAGGAGGTGCTAAGCTGTTCTTTCTCCACCACTGCATAAAGGAATAAATAAACAAATTAATCAATTAATTAACTAATTAATTCAGTGAATGAAGGAAGAGAAATGCTTTTATTAGGTGCTTACTACATCCCAATTACTAGATACAGAAATACAAAGTGAAACAGAACCCTATCCTCAAGGAATTAATATTCTAATAGGGAAGAAAATGCTGAGAAGGAAGTGTTAGCTAGAGAGGGCTGTTTTGATTTACAGAATTATAGGCATGATGAATGGTGCCATAGGGAATTAGAACAACAAACCCACTTCAGTAGCAATGACAGTATTGGTTTGATAATGACTCCAGAGTTGGAAAGCAGTGGGGGAGGAGACTAATAGGAAGAAATGGAGAGCATGTGTGTGTGTGTGCAGCAAGGTGACTCATAGGATGATAAATGAGGAGTAAAGTAAAGGATAACTGGAGCTTGTCTAGATGTCATGGACTACACTAGGTACTTATCAGTCAAGAGAGTGGGGATCCCAGGACAGGAGCTCTAAAGATGTAAAAGGAAAGTCCCCCAGGCTAAGGTTCCCATACAAGTTGGCAAGGTGACTGGTGGGAAGATGGTTGTTGCAAACTGCAAGTGTTATCAGTAGCCTTTAAATTTAGCAGCATCTTAATTTGGTACTCTAGCAAAATGCAGTGGGTCACCATGCTGTCATTCTGGATCCTTTTGGGTAATCGCCTCTCCACCTGAGAATAAACTTAGAATGAAGGGAACAAAATGAAAAAAAAAAAAAGAATGCAGGGAACAGAACTAAATGGTGAACTCTCAAGAGTAAGGGAAACCACAACTGGCATTTCTGTAAGAAGTAAAGAAGAGAACAGAGATGAATGTTTGGTCTACTAATTAAGAAACTAATTCAAAAGGTTTGCAGGCTTTTCTTTGATTCAAACCAAGGGTCAGTGAGAAAATAGCTTCCTTGAAGTATATCTGCATTATTATCATACACTCAAAGTGAAAGTACTGTCTTTAGTGTCTGTGAACATATGCTCTAGAAAGATTAGCCACAAAATTACAAACTTATGTGAGGAAATTACTGCACCATTAAAGTAATTTATGGGATCATGTGCAGAAGGCCCATTAGATATGGCAACCATAGACATTGGACAGTATTTCATATTGTTAAAAGGGTGTTGTACATGATAAAGTCTCAATAGAAGCAGCCGTAAATTACTTTGAATTGAAGTGTGATATGGCTTCAAGTGATTACATTAGATGAACTCAAGTATTCAAAAACCACATCTGGTTGTAGGAATTCACATTATTCACCCTGATTTTCAAAGACCTTTATCCAACCACACCTATCTGTTTCACCTTACTGATTTTCCCCATTCTTTTTTTTTTTGTTTCTCCTTCTCCAGCCAAGTGTTCAATCCCCTGATTCAATCTCCTTCCTTCTTCCTGCATATATCTACATAGACAAATGGATTTGACTATCCTCTAAAGAAAAACAGTTTCAACTACATAGAAACACTGTAGATTCACCTTTGCTTTTTCCATTAGCTAATGTTCCTCAAACTATCAGAGACTTCTCAATGACCAAGGTTCATCCCTCCCTTTTGTCAAAGTTCACATCAAAACAATGGAAAGACTATTATCCTGGGAACCATATTGACCCTTTCAAAATTAATCAAGTGACTTGTAGGCAAGACAAAATTATCTATGCCTAGGAGGTTATTCTGATATGGTGTTGAGTTCAGTACAGCTATGAAATTGAACAATTCATAGCCTATAGTACCTCTTCTATGAAGAGAAGATATTTTGCCCTATTTACATTAACATGAAAGCTCCAAGATTCTTCTAATGCACAAATTAAAATAATAATAATGATAATGATAATAATAATAATAATAATAGCAATGGTGATATAACTGTCATTTACAAAGCACATTAAATTTGGAAATTTCTTTATATACACAAATTCATTTAAACCTTGCGTTGGAGCTGCAAAATAGGCATGATAAATCTTATACCAGTTTTATAGAAAACCAAACTTGAGAGGTTAATACATAAATGTTAAAGATGGGATTTGAACTCTGGCCTCCCGCATTCTAATTATAATCACTACACCATGTAAATAATAAAATTTTATTACATCATTTGACTTATTAGATTGCCAGAAGACAGTCATGCATTTTGTGTCAAAAAGCATGAAAATTTTAATTACATTAAACTTATCAATGACCAAGTAGCTCTTCTAGTTTTGCATAATTTTTGCAAGCAAATAAACAAAAGCTTCCATTATTAGTCTCAAAGCAAATCTTGCAGTCAATTATACAAAAGAAGATGTGAAAAAAGCAGGGAGTTTATTAAGATAAAATATCAATCAAAATCAGCATACATTATGAATAAAATTCCTATTCTGCTCTAAGTCCATGATTTCTGCACTATGCTTTCATTTGCAGCATTATTTGATTTCCAAAGATAGCAACTGAGCTTCCTTACCACCAAAAAAATGTTAACATTGGTAGTGTAAAATATCAGATTGGTATCTGCCCGTTGTGAGCCTCCAAGTTTCTGTGGTTTACTCACTCTGTCTATCCATTTGATACAAGTTGCAAAATTAATTAACTTCAATTATCTTGTCATATGTAAGCACACTTTAATAAGCGTTTAACATTTTTAGAGTGTAGATTTTTCCCTCTCAGCCACCTTTATTTTCTTAGTGGGAATTGTGCATGTGTGTGGTGTGTGTATATGAGAAAAAGAGACGGTGGGGATGGATGGAGAGACAGACAGAGAAAAAGAGAGACAGAGACAAAATTAGAGACATATTAAAACACTGGTTATAATTAATAGGGAACCACTGCTGAAGAATAGGAGGTAAGAGGAATTATGAAAAAAAAGTATATGAAGGACAGTGTTATGATAAAGAGACCAAAATAAGGGATGAGAGGTAGAAAACCAGAATGTTTTTTGGTATCACCCCAACATTAAGAAGTGAGAAAGGTCTCAAGGGTATTGGGTAGACTCTTTGTGATAAACTTGTGCATAAGATTGGAATAGGACAATCAAGCACAGATGTTCCTATACTGCATGACCTGAGGAAATTCCTGATTTGATAAAATAATAGATCCATTTGAGCATTCTATCACTTTCAAAGGCAATGTTTAACTTTAATTTGTCATACAGTCTGGAATCAGAAGTGCTGAAACATCATACAAGATTCACTGAAACACATTACTGAGCATCACACTGTATGCAATAGAAACCAGTGTGCTTGTTGCATTGTCCTTCCCTCTCCCCTACCTTGAAGAATGAATGGTTTTGTTCATGGACAGAGATCATTTTATTTTTGTCTCTATATCCCCAGCTCAATATCGGGCACATTGTTAGAGCTTAATAAATATCTATTGAACAGATTAAATTTAACTAGCTAGAAGCCCTCTCTTATTAGTAATTATGCCATTATCTATGGGACTTTAACCAAGCCTTCTCATCTTCCTCTCCCTCTGTTTCTTCATCTGTAAAATAAAGGAGTTAAGTAATATATTTTTTAATATCCCACCCGGCTTTGTTTCTAAAAAGAGAAAACCTGGGGGTGGGGGAATCCATTAAATACACCTTGTATAAAAAGAATGGCTATTGATGTGATATTGTACATCTTAATATATAGAAGAACTTTGCTCAGTCTTTCCCCCACGGAGATACTTCACATAATTGCTCCTTACTTTTCTTGAGGCACTGAAGTGATTCAGGGCTTTCTTTGGGTTTCACTATGTAGTGTTTTAATTCATTTGTGCCCCTGAGAAAAAAAACTCTGAAATAATATAATTAGATTGCAAGTCATGGGATTAGGAATTTCTAAATAATAACTCCTCTGCTATTCCCCATCCACTGCCCCCTCCCAAAAGAGTGCTATTTTATTTATCCTTTCAGCAACAAAGTGAAATGAGAAGACAAAAAAATTAATTTGGAAGTACAACTTGCTGTTTAAAGAAACCAAAAGCACAAAAAAATAATTCTCATACTGAAACATACTAACAGATTGAGCCTAAAATTGTAGTTATCAAGTCATCCTAGGTTTTCAACTAAAATGTTGCTTGAGGTTCACAGTAGCAAATCTTTTGCTCTGGTGCTGTAAAAATATAGCAGCACTAGTCACTGAGCACTAGAAGGAGCTGTACACTCAGCTGGCTTTCCCTTCACCAGAAAGAAGACCCTTGAGAGGCAAAACAAATAAATAAATAAATAATAGGAACCAGAAGAAATCACACTGTGGTGCAGCAGAAGGGATTTAGGCTAGACATCATGTTGGATTTCTCAGGTCCCTTTCAGCTCTAAAGACTACGATCCGATAAGTACTTGGATTTTCTGACTCAAAAAGATATGAGCCCTGAGATTACATTGTTTTGTTTTGTATTTAGACTGGACTTGCGTGATTTCACTGGTATAGGGGGCTCTGGGTAAAGAATCTCCTTTACCAATACAGATCAGCATCTTCACTGAAACGCTGCAATCTCAAGGAGATTCCTGGCATCTTTTTTCATATATGTGTGTATGTATATTTGTGTATTATATTTTTTCATATGCGTATACATATATGTATGCCTATGTATATGTGTGTACAGATGTGCTAACCTAAATGCATTACAGTTTCAGATCTACTTCTCACACCTCTCCAAATTTATCTTTTTTTTTTGTTGTTGTTGTTGTTGTTGTTGTTGTTTTAATTGCTCTTTCTCCTCTTATACCCCTAATTTCCGGCAGGGACTGCTGAAGACTCAATCCTTATTCCCCCTTGAATTTTACAATCTGCCTTCTAAAGCTCAGTTGTTTTGAACATTCGTTGTTATTCATCCTTCCCTCTTGAAGAAGGCCAATGACATCACAAGGGTAGTCTTGACTTGTCTATGAATTGGATTTAAGTGAGGCATTGCTGTGCGAGGTATCAGTCCCACTCTCTCCTCCAGAGTCATCAAAGTAGCTTTAGCTTTCACTGCTATGTAGCAATTGAGATTTTTTTTTCCATTTTCTACCACTAACCACTGTTAGATTTCCAGTTGTCTTCATGACATTTCCCCTTAATTATTCTGCTGTCACTTCAAAATTTGTAAATAAGTTTTAAATTCTCAATTTCTTTCAATGACATAACCACGATTCCAATCACTGTGGAGAAATCTTTGACTTTTGAAATTATCTTTGTCTTCTCTTTCCTATTGCCAATCAGTCACCAATATCTGCTATTTTCTGTTGCATATAGCCCTGCCACTGACTAGTTGTGTGATCCTGAATGTGTCATTGACCTTAATGGGAATCAGTCATTTGTAAAATGAGTGAATTGAACCAGATGACCTCTGAGGTTCCAGATCTAAAGCTTATATTCTTTTGCTACAAATCTAAGAGGTGTCCCTTCCTCCGTATTTGGCTGCTGTCACTGTTTGGGATCTTTATTTTCTCATGTCCAGATTATTGCAATCATTTCCTTTGTGGCCATCCTACCTCCAACCTGTCCCTCTGTGTGGCCTTTTGCAAATCACTTAACTTTCTTGGGCTTTAGTTTCCTCATTGATAAAACAAGGGAGTTAAATCAGACATCCTTGGAGGTTTGTTCCTTCTACCCCTACATTTCTGACCTTTGGATATGCTCTATCCCATACTGCATACTTATGCTTAAAATACCATTTTCCTGATTTTCCTCCTCTGTTAAAGAACTCCCCACCACCCATCTGATCAAACCCAATCACAATTTAGCATTTGAGATTTCCTTTTCACTCAACACTTCCCACTTCAGTTAGGTTAATCTCTGTCTGGATGTATCAAGATTTGATACTTTTTTTTTTTTTGCTTTTTGGAGGGCAGTTGGGGTTAAGTGACTTGCCCAAGGTCACATGGCTAGTTTTTTTGTGTTAAGTGTCTGAGGCCGGATTTGAACTCAGGTACTCCTGACTCCAGGGCCGGTGCTCTATTCACTGCACCACTTAGCCTCCCCTTGATACTTCTTTTGATTCAGTTCCTTTCTGAACCGCTTAGAGAGGAATCTGTTCCCCTGGTATCTATGTCTTGTCTTCTGAATATATATTCTAGGTTTTTTTCTTAATAAATTCCCTGAAAACCTTGTGATTAGAGAGGTCAACTACAGTCTAATATGCAAGAGAAATGAGTATTTATAAAGTGCCTACTATGTGTTAGGCACTGAGCTAAGCATTTTTATAGATTTCTCATTTGATCCTCACAACATCCCTAAGAGGTAGGTGCTATTATCCCTAATTTGCAAATGAGGAAACTGAAGGAAAAAGCAGATAGGTGACTTTCTCAGGGTCACATAGCTGTAAGTATCTGAAGTCAAATTTGAACTCAGAACTTCCAGACTCCAGGCCCAGAACTCTATACACTGTCAGAAATAGAACACTTACATATGTCAGCACCACCAGCCTGTCTGGTCTTCCCTAGCACTTGGTTTCTGACCTGTATCTCAATTCCTGAATCCCATCTCATGATTCTTCCATGAAGAATCAACAATTGCTGGCATTTAACCTTGGTATGATTCTGTAAATTGAGTAAAACTATAGTAGTATTCTTGTCACTCCTCAGATGTGTCGAGATATTTCTCATCGACAAATTCCTGTTTGTATTGTTCCCTGTGCCTGGAATATCTACTTCTCATTGCCTTCCTTTTCTAGTATCCCAACTCTACCCTGATTTTTTTTTACCCATCTCAAGCTGTAACCTCCTCCACAAAACCATTCCTGAACATTAAAGTTAATTGTGATTTTTCTATAGCTTTTTCCCCCACATTAACTCTCTACATTTAGAATCATATTTACAGAACATTCGTACTTTAAAGGCACCTTAGAGACTATAAAGTGAAACCCTCCCATTTTACAGATAAAGAAAATAAAACAGGGGGTGGCTAGGTGGCACAGCGAATAGAACATGGGCCTCAGACACTTAACACTTACTAGCCATGTGACCTTGGGCAAGTCACTTAACTCCAATTGCCCTGCCCTTCCCCCTCCAAAAAAAAAGACAAGAAACTAAGACAGAAA
Source organism: Pseudocheirus occidentalis (assembly GCA_028646575.1). Taxonomy (NCBI): domain Eukaryota; kingdom Metazoa; phylum Chordata; class Mammalia; order Diprotodontia; family Pseudocheiridae; genus Pseudocheirus; species Pseudocheirus occidentalis. The sequence goes on from CM053597.1 coordinate 78,193,213, forward strand.
GCAGGATTAATGATTTGTCCAGTGTCTCACAGATAACCAGATTGAAAATCAAATCCAGGTTTTATAACTCCTAGTCAGGAATGTGCTCCACTATATTCCATTATGTTATCTGGTATTTTCCTCTAATGGTTTCATATATGTGAGCTCCAAGAAGTTAGATATTGTATCACATACTTTATTTTCATTCCCAAGAATGCTACACACATAGTATACACCTAGTAAATAGCTGTTAAAATGAATTGAAAAATGTCTGGCTTGTTCTCTACCTAGAATGAACTTGGTGGTCCCTTAGAGCCCATTATTCTGCAAACATCAGAGCTTTGTGCAAGGATTGGAAGGCAGTTAGTAAGAATGAAGCTGCTTGGGGTCTGGGATTAAGAATTTATAAATGGAACTGACCTCTGAGTTCACAGGTAACAAGGGCTTTAGAAGGATTGCCTTTGAGACAATACTGATTGAACCACTGCACAAAAAAATATTAACCTCTTGTCTCAACCTGAGCCATTTGGGGCCTGCTTCTTAGAGATCCCAAAGACACGCCTGTCCATCACTTCTAACACTTAACTATCTTCTTTCTGCCCTCCTCTCTTCCCCTGTTTTACCATTCTACCTCCAGCATATGATCTTCGGCTTTGTCTTTACTTTCACAAATGATCTACTTTTCATTTTCGTTTTTTACTACAGGGAGTCTGACCTGGAATCTTTTTCATGTCTAGCTCCTAAAAACTTGAAATAAGCTTTCTACCTTTCTCCATATTACAAAAATCTAAAGAAGTTATAACAGCTTCCTGCCTCCCCCTAATTAATTTCCTCATGTGACTCTTGGTGGACAGATCTTCTCATTCATGTCCTGTCCTTTGAGATAAAGAGGATGACATCAAGAAAATAAAGTTCCATACAATGGTATGTCAGAGAAACAGTTCTAGGTCAGTTTTCCACATAGGTCTCTACCAACTTTTCCAGCTCCTAATGCTGAGTCTAGATGAAGAGATGCTTCCACACATTCTCCAAGTTGTTAACATTGAATTTGGGAGCATCCTACATAAGTGAGAGCTACTGTATGAGTGCTTTCCTCTCCTCTACCCTTTTATTTTCCTGTCCCATGCTCCCACAGCAATTTGTTCTTATGCCAACTATTATCTACTGTGAGAAAATGTTTTACCAAATAATCTCTTTATGACAATCATCTTTCTTTTTTTTAAATTTATTGACTTATTTACTTTTAATTTACAAGATTCACTTCCAGAATCACTTGAGTTTCAGATTTTTTTCCCCCTCCCTTCTCCTCCCCCCCCCCCCATGGTGGCATACAATCGTGCATGGGATCTGCAAACACTTTCACATTGTACAATAGTCTGGTCGTATAGAAGCATTGTAACCAATGGAGTGATTAAGGGGGGAAAAGAAAAGAAAAGAAAAGAAAAGAAAAGAAAAGAAAAGAAAAGAAAAGAAAAGAAAAGAAAAGAAAAGAAAAGAAATGAAACATGGAAAAGAACAATAACATGTGTTGCTTCAGTCTCCATTTAAACTCTGGTCTTTCTAGATCTTTCTCTGAGTGTGGATATCTCCTTCCACTCTGAGACTTGTAGAGGTGTCTTAAACTGTGCATTGCTGAGAAGAGTCCAGTTTATCAAGGTTGTTCATCACACATATAAAGTATCTGTGACTGTGTACAAATTTTTCCTGGTTCTGCTCTTCTCACTTAGCATCAATGCATATAAGCCTCTCCAGGTAATTCTGAAGTCCATCTCCTTCCCATTTCTTATAGCACAATAGTATTCCATTACATTCATATACCATAGCTTGTTCAGCCGTTCCCCAATTGATGGGCATCCCCTAAGTTTCCAGTATTTTGCCACCACAAAGAGAGCTGCAATAAACATTCTTGTACATGTGGGTCCTTTTCCCACTTCTATGATCTCTTTGGGATACAACCCCAAAAGTGGTATTACTGGATCAAAGGGTTTATGTAATTATTTATAGCCCTTTTGGCATAGTTCCAAATTGCTCTCCAGAATGGTTCTGTGAGTTTACAGCTCCACCAACAATGCATTAAAATTCCAATTTTTCCTCTCCAGCACTTGCCATTTTCCTGTTTTGTCATCTTAGCCGATCTGACTGGTGAGATGTGGTACCTCAAAGTTGTTTTGATTTGCATTTCTCAAATCAATAGTGATTTAGAGCATTTTCCCACATGCTTATAGATAACTATAATTTCTACCTCTGAAAATTGCCTGTTCATGTCCTTTGCCCATTTATCAATTGGGGAATGACTTGTATTCTTATAGATTTTACTTACTTCCCTGTATATTTTAAAAACGAGGCCTTTATCAGAGACACTGGTTGTAAATAATCTTTCCCAATTTCTGACTTCCCTCTTAATGTTGGTTACATGGGTTTTGTTTGTACAGAAACTTTTCAATTTAATGTAATCAAGATTATCTATTTTGCATTTTATACTGCTCTCCAACTCTTCTTTGCTCATGAAGTCTTCCCTATTCCATAAATCTGACAGGTAAATTATTCCTTGCTTCCCCAGATTATTTACAGTATCAGCCTTTATACCTAGATTGTGCACTCATTTAGACTTGACTTTGGTGTATGGCATTAGATGATGGTTTATGCCCAGTTTCTGCCATACCATATTCCAATTTTCCCAGGAGTTTTTGTCAAATAGTGAATTCTTAACCCAGAAACTGGGGTCTTTGGGCTTATCAAATAGTATGTTACTATAGTTGTTGACTTTTGTACCCAATCTATTCCATTGATCCACTACTCTATTCCTTTGCCAGTACCAGGCAGTTTTGAGGACTGCTGCTTTATAATAGAGATTAAAATCTGGTACTGCTAGGCCATCTTCCATAACATTTCTTTTCATTAATTGCAATCATCTTTCTTTCTACTGTTGAAGGTCCAGGCCAAGGGTGGGGAACCTGCAGCCTTAAGACCACATCTGACTCTTTAGGTCCACAAGTGCATCCCTTTGACTGAATCCAGATTTTGCAGGACAAATCTCCTTAATAAAAAGGTTTGTCCTATAAAGCTTGGGTTCATTCAGAAGGCTGCACCTAAGGACCTAGAAGGCCACATGTGGCCTCCAGGATGCAGGTTCCCCATGCCTGGCCTAGGACATAACAATGTCATGTCTTTCCCAGTTTTTTAT
>CM053597.1:78198875-78203269 GCA_028646575.1 Pseudocheirus occidentalis
ATGCCACCTGTTTCTGGATAATTAAGAGAAAATATGAAAATAGATCTGTTAAATTGTATGCTGGACTGCAGCCTGTCAACTAAATAAAGAACATACTAGAAAGACTGAAATGGTGAGAGGACACTTCATGAACAACACTGAATTTGAACTGTACTTTGAAGAATGTATAAGACTGAAAAAAGTTAACATGGAGCTAACAATGCAAAACAGGCAAGGTGAACTACATGAGTAAAGGCAGAAAAATGGAATTGCTCTCACTGAACCCTTAGGATGATGAGACTGATAAAATTATAAGTTATTTAACTCATTTTTGGAGCTAGAAGAAACTTCAGAGAGCATCCAACCAAATGCTTCTGCATTTTACAGATGAGGAAAATGATGGGTTTGGAGATTTCAAGCTCATAAACAATGATCCATGAGTTTCCTATATAGAACAGTAATGAATTGAAAGGCCTTGAAAGTGAAACAGAGAAGTTTAGACGAGGCAGAAATCAGTGTAATTCCTTTTTCTTCCTTCCTTCCTTCCTTCCTTTCTTCCTTCCTTCCTTCCTTCCTTCCTTCCTTTCTTTCTTTCTTTCTTTCTTTCTTTCTTTCCTTCTTTCTTTCTTTCTTTCTTTCTTTCTTTCTTTCTTTCTTTCTTTCTTTCTTTCTTTCTTTCTTTCTTTCTCTCTGTCTCTGTCTCTTTCTTTGTTTCTTTCTTTGTTTCTTTCTTTCTTTGTTTCTTTGTTTCTTTCTTCTTTCTTTCATCTTTTGGAGAGGAGAAAGTAGTGCAATTGGGGTTAAGTGACTTACCCAAAGTCACATGGCTAGTAAATATTGAGTGTCCAAGAGAGAACTTGAACTCAAGTCCTCCTGACTCTAGGGCCAGTGCCCTATTCACTGCACCACCTAGATGCCCCAGTCATTATAATTTCTAAACAGAGTTCTATTAGTGCTTAAAAACCATTAAGTCTGACAACAGTATGCAGGAAGAACTCCAGAATAGAAAGGCTAAATTCAAAGAACTCAATCAGATTGCTAGTGAAAAAATCTAGCTATAAAATGAGAAAAGTGTCTACTAGGGTTATGGAAATTGAAATGGAGAAAGAAATAAATGGGATAAATATTTTGAAGGAATAATCAATGTTTCGACAACTGATCAAGAAATAAGGAAGGATGATTTTTTTTATAGGAATGAGGGACCTTAGATAACTTATACTGAGTCCATTATTTAGAAATTGAGAAAGTAAGGTGTATAGAGCTTTAATGACTTGCTCAAAGGAATACAAGAAATATTGAATAAGATTTAAATCTTGATATGTTTACTTTAAATTTACTACAAAAAAACCTTGATATTGAATGACTGGGGTATTGATGTCAATAAGAGAGCAAGTTCTTAGTGTGGGAAGCAAGTTCTTGGTCAAGCACAACCAAATGGTAATCAGTAATAGTTAACTGGAAATATAGAACTAAATATTGACTGGCCAGTGTTTAAATTTCAGATTTGGATATGAAGGGCATTAAGCTGACAGCTGAATCATACATTTCTGCCTAAAATAAAAAGGATATTCTTTCTTTCTGATGTTACTTTTTTAGCTCCTGATCTCAGGGTTTTGGGGGTTTGAGTCAGAGGACTAGAAAGAAAGATTCACTTGTCAACTGTCCATTATTTCCAAATAACTTGTCTGTTTTGTTTTGGATTACTGAACTTGGGGACTATCTGAAGAAACCCGGATCTCAGCCAGATCCCAGATCACTCACAAAAAGGCTAAACTAAGGAATGATCAGAATTTACCATCAACATGTCTTTTGTGAATTCTTCTGATTTTTGCTGTGTAAATTTCTGAGGAAAAAAAAGGTTCCATGTTCTTGATTTTTTTTTTCACTTTTTGGAGGGGAGAAGGCAGGGCAGTTGGGGTTAAGTGACCTGCCAAAAGTGACATGGCTAAGTGTTAAGTTTCTGAAGTCAAATTTGAACTCAAGTCCTCCTGACTTCAGTGCCGGTGCTCTATTCATTATGCCAGCTAGCCACCCCCATGTTGCTGATTTTTGAGTCTAAAATATTTTGCGACTAAATTTTTTAAAAATTAGAGCATAGTTTCAATTAAAAAATTATTAGAGAACTATACTTGGTATGGGAAAGAGTGGGCATAAAACTAAGGCACAGTTTCAGGTCTTAAACAGTTCATAATCAAGAGCACAGGACTTAAGAGTTATTAAAGCTAGGTTCAAATCTCAGTAATGCTCCTTGCTAGGTATGTGGTCTTGGTAAAATCTCTTATTATTTTCTAAAATATATGATGTCAATAATATTTGCAATACCTGATTCACAGAACCGTTACAATGAACAAATGAGATAATGCATTTAAACCATTTTACATGCCTAAAAACTTATTATTATTATTGTTTTATCCCAGCCTCACCTTTACTAATGTAATTATTTTTGTTGTTGTTAGAGATAAGGCATTCCAAAAATAAAATATGTTTCAAACTAGAACAGTATAAATATATGTAAAAGGTGTAAACAAAATGCGATGGAAAGTTTGATCAAATTTGTGTGTGTATGTGTGTATGTGTGTGTGTGTGTGTGTGTGGGCATACACACACACACACACACACACACATATATATATATATATACACACATCAATAATTTCTTCCTAGGAGAAAGAATTAGATTTGGTGCCTAGATTTTTTTTCCTGAAGATGCTAGGTTCAAATCCTAGCTGGGTCAGTTGCCAACTGAGTGAACTTAGGTCACCTGATCTCTTTGAGATTGAACACTCCATTTGGAAAAAAAAATGAGTTGTACTAAATGAAAGCTAGGGTTCCTTCTAGATCTAAATCTATGATTCTGTGGATTTATCCAAGACCGGCTTTCTATCCACCATTAAGTAACTAGTGCCTTTTCTTATTCCTATGAGTTCCTGGGAAAGGTAAAATTTTAGCTTAGTCTTGAAGGATAGGTAGAAGTATCAACAAGCAGAGAGAGCTAAGCACTTATTAAGCACCCATTAATGCGTCAGATACTATATTAGGTACTGAAGATAAACACAAAAATAACAGACAATTCCTGTTCCCAAGCATTTAAAAGCTAGTAGCAAGTACTAAGTTTATGGGAGGTAAACCAGGCTCCTTATGCATGAACACTGTTGAGGGATGATTTGAATATTGCTATTGATCAGTGTTAAAAATAACATTGTTTAAGAAATTACAAATACAATCTGGTGAGATTTTACTCATATAATCTTTAGAACATTATCTGTAATGGTTGCTAGTATTTTGCCTGAGGTTTAGATACCAGAGAGAATCATCTATATATCTTAAGTTTTTCTTATTGGGATTAACAAATCATTTCTGCCTTTGACATCTCTATCTATCTATTTATTTGTTTGTCTATCTATCTATCTGTTAATCTACCTATCTATCTATTTATCTATCTATCTATCTACATACACACATATTTTAATTTTACTATTTGAAGGTCATATATATTTTGTATTCCTGCTTTCCTGTTATATCTCTGTAGTTCCAACAAAATAATAATAATAATTTGAGTAAAGGATTTGAAAGACTGGCTAATGAAATATTTTTTAATTACCTTACCCCACTATGTTCTTAACACCAAATTGGTTAAATAAACTCCCTGAAGTACTTATTGGCAATCTGCTCATTGATCCTGTCTCTTCCCCTCACCCCCTACTTCCACCCCACGCCCATATCCTGGTTCGACTAATAAGTAACAGAACTCAGAATGAGGCTATAAGCAGGAGAGATAGAGAAGGGATAAATCAAATATAGAATCATTTAGAAAAGAGCAGCAAAAGGATCAATCTATGTAAACATTGGCTGGCCATGACCATTTCTTCTACTGGATTCACATCAAAACTGAAGAAGCCTGGAGTTCATTGCAGTAGGTAAAGAGCTTAGATAATTACAAAGACAGCAGGAAGAGTAAATGGCATCTGTTTCATTGTTTGGTGCTGTTAGAATTTTGATTATGATGGTTTATGTTACAGTATTGTAATGATGTAATGGCAGAGAGATAAAGCAAGTAGAATGCTATAAACAATGTTTAGGATTCTCCTACTCTCTGATAGCTGTTGAGGGAGATAATCCAAAGGAGCTCCAATAAAACACTGAACTCAAAAATACCCTTGACAATCAGAACATAGGGATATTGTATCAAGGGGATACATTTCCTACAGAACAAGTCACACTAAGTCCAAGTCAGGTATGCCAATGGGCAGCAGTCAGGTTAGTGTACAGTTATCCCTTCCACATCATGACTTTCCCTATCACAATTTTGATATATAATAGGCCTGCATAATAAATTAGATGGGAATTTTGGGGGAATTTTGTGGAAGCTGTGGATGACATGCTGAGGTCAGCAGATGACATAAAAAAGTTTGGAA
>CM053597.1:78203369-78230195 GCA_028646575.1 Pseudocheirus occidentalis
ATCCAGCTCAACCTTCATGAGCCTAAGAATTCACCCTGTTTGGGTCAAACCTGGCCTGGAAATATAGGGGTGTTGTAGCTAGTTGATTGTAGTAGGCCAAGACTTTCTGGGGTCTTGGCCCCCCAGTTCTATGAGGCCATTAGGCAGATATGCAAGGAGAGTATAATCTTGTTGGGTGGATGCTCTCATTGGTTTCATGAATATCTAAAGAATGTACTGAGTTAATTTACAAAGCCTTGATTGTAATGCCCTGTTTGTTTGTGCCTCTGGACATGGTCTTAGGATAAAGAGCTTAAGGAGTGATTGGCTTTGGGCTGGGGTAGAGAAAGATCAAGACCAAGGGTGGTTCCTTGCATTCTGCAAAGGGTATATAAACCTTGTATCTTCCATGTATTTTTGGCTCTGTATGAAATGGTTTTGCAATAAATAGACTATGATATACCTCCCCGTCTCTCTGTCTCTTTCCTGTATTCAGCTGAAAGCTTTTCTTCACTGTCTCTTTATTTCACTCAGCTGGTAGCTAGACCCAGACTGTGATAGCAGCAACAACCGGCGTCCAATGTGGCCTCAAGACAGAAGTCTCTAGTAACCAGTCCCCCTGGAACTGCCAGCAGGTGGTGCACGAGAGATCTGAGGAGCAGTGGATTTCATTCAAGGTAAAGGAGAAGGCTCTATGAAGGGCGATTGCCCGCTCGCCCAGTTTTTCAGTTCTTAAAAAGAATTCGAAGCAAACAGAGATGTAAAATGGGAGGAAACTTGGTGAAGGGTTTAAAAAAGGAAAGAAAATATCTGAGAATATTATAACTTATAAGATGTAAGAAAGGGATTTCGGGTAAGAAACAAATTTTTAAAAAATTCTTAGAAACAGTCTATAAAGCAGCTCCATGGTACCCAAGCGGCTCTTAGATTGGAGGACCAGATTGGGAAGCAGTAGGAGAGGCCTTAACTAATTATTTTAAAGAGAATGGACAGGAGAGTGATTCTGGTTCCTTATTTACAATTTATAATGTTATCAAAGTATGTTTAACAGATCATAGAGAAATATTAACTGTCATGGGTGAGAGTGAAGGCAGTGATCAGGAAGAGACCATACCTCCTGAATTTGTGGGGAAAAGGCCCTGGAAAGGAGAAAAATCTCTAAACAAACCTCTTAACCTCACTCAGTCTCCACCTTATAATCCCACATATAGACCTGAACAACCCAGAAAGTCTTGGCCTACTACAGTTGATAATAAAAATTTGATAGCTCATCTCTACTTAATGGTAGTATTGGACTTACAGGAAATAAAATTACATTTCAATGCAAAAGAAATTTTAAATAGTCCACCTTAGGCCAGTGTAGCTGACCTCTTGGGCACAGCTCAATTGGTAACTACACTGACTGGAAAATCAAAAGTGATAGACAATTTTCAACCATTCTCTGATTTCAAGTGTTAGTACTTTATAATAGAGAATTCAAGTCACCAATCTGTAACCCTTTTCAGTACTATTTGTTCTTATTGCTCAACACAGACAAAACTCAGATAACTGCCATCATTAAGCTTTGGCAAAAATAAGAAGCAATAAGCTTGCACTTAGGAGACGCCTTTTGCAGGAATCTGAGGTTCAGGGATGTTTTATCTGAACAACTAGGCATCCAGAAAATGGTTTCACTTTCTGTGTCAATTGAGAGGGGCAGGGTTAGCCTTTCAGAATTGAAGACCAATCATCTTTTCAATACATAAGGAAACAGAGTTATCTTTCCAAAGTGAAGATCGTTCCTGAGTTAGGCATTTGCAGCTTCTGTTAAGTACTAAATGAATTGCTTTAACTCATAAAAACTATTCTTGCAATTTATGAATACTAATACTATATGGTCCCACCCTGAAACAATCAAAACTTTCCCAAGGGGAAGACAAAATTAACTGGGATAAGAACAAAGAATGAGCATTGACAAATAATTTTTATAGAAAATCCAAAATATAAAAGTCATTCATTAAAGAACTAGAATTGGAGAAACTTTTGGTTAGATAACAAACTTAATAATTCATCCAATCTATGTAGCTCATTTATATATGGTTGTTTGCATACCATTTCCCCATTAAACTCATCTCTTTGAAATCATGAATTGACTTTTACCTTTCTTTGTATCTCAAGCATTTAGCACAATGCCTTGACCATAGTAGCTCTTAATAAGTGATTATTGACTGTTAAAAATGGAAATGAAAGAAATGTGTAAGTTTATTTTTCTCCCCAATTCTTACTTGTTTTCATTTCTTAGGCTTTTTTTCCTCTAAAATTTGGTGTTTATTTGGTTTTAGAAAAGGTTTTGCTCATCTAATTAAATCTGTGCAGCAAATCTCTTTGGAGACTTGACACTTAAGGGGCCATCATATGACTTCGAATGATCACCAAGGAGACATTTTTTTTTCCTTCAGAGTTCACAATACCCTACATCTTCAGTTCCTCTAGCTCCCTATCTTATCTAAGGTCATCTTGGCTCATATTCTAGCCCTCTACTAGATAGTAAAGTAAAATGCTGCCCTATTGGACCCATGTACAAACTGGAAGAAAATCACTCTACCCTTTCTTCCAGGCCTCCCCACAATCCACCATATTAAAACTAGAGTGGACAAGCTATTTCTTTTATGCATAATGTGATCTAATAATTAATCCAGCAATTCCTTCAGAAACTGTTTTATACACAGCATGTACAGTTGCCTTATCCCTTCTGGAACAGAAATGAAAATTGAACAGAAAATTAACTTGTTTCATCATAATCCTTTAAAAAAAAGATGTGAAAAAGCAGAACTTTAGCCTTTTGACATATGCTAATGTTCCTAAAATGAAAGCATTTTGAAAAAGTAGCATATCACTTTTCCATTATTTTGATAATTCTATATGGAATATTTTTTTCATTTTTGTCTCTATTGATTTTCCAAGTGGATTCAGATTATAGCTACAGTTGATGCTGGTGTCAGTGTGTATTGTGTGTATTTGGAAACTGGAAAACAGACTCCAAAATCCACTCTATAGGAAGGAAAGTTTTTGGAAAAATACCATTGTTTGTATAATAAATGAAGCTGGAAAAGTTTTTTTTTTTTGTTAAAGATAAAAGTATTCCACTTCTGGCTCCATGGGACTCTGCCCTTATGACATCAAATAAGTGAAGTAAACTCTCAGCATCTCTGAACCACCCAAAGAGTAAGTAAGTAAATAAACAAACAAATAAAGAGGGATAACAGTAGTTGCCCTGTTTATATCAACATTTCATAGGGATTAAATGAGATAATGGATACTAAGACTCTTTGAAAACTGAAAAATGCTACATGAATATAAGATATTCCTGTTATTATTTACAATCAAAAGAATTCCTAATCATTCATGAAGGAAACTGATGATAAATAATTTGCTGGAATATAAATCCCTCCAATCAACAAATATTTAATTAATATTTACTGAATGCCTAGCGATGTTTCAGCAATTTTCCTCTGACCCATTATCTATGATTTCATCCAAATGGGAAGCTCATGGTATGTCAAATTTCCAGTGTGGGAAGTCATTCTCCTAAGGTAGATCTGTCCCAGCTTTAGAACTTTTAGTCTAAGAGAGTTACCTGAGGCACTGATAGAAGTGCCCACTATTAACAAGTGCCAAGGTCTATCAGCATCAGATATTTATGTAATTTCATAGCCAGGAAAGATTCCATTTGATCCAACCATATTTAATTAGTATTTATATGAAGAAAGTTATTATAGTAGTAGGTGGTGAGAATTATTTTGGTGGGGAGGGAAAAGAGAAGACCTGTGATTTCATCCAGTATAGAGAATTCCCTATATGATAATTTTTCCCACTAATCAATGGTTCCCTTAGCATTGCTTACAACACTGAATGGTTAAATGCCTTGCCAATGGTCGCAGGGTTAGTGTGTGTGTGTGTGTGTGTGTGTGTGTGTGTGTGTGTGTGTGTTTGGGATATGATTTGAACATAAATCTCCCCTACTATAAGATTAGCCTTTAATCCATTAGACCATGAAGACTTTTGAAAACAATCACAGAACACTCCCTGCCTACAATGAATTTACATTCTACTGGAACGAGTACAATCTATATATGGATGAGTCAAAGTGAGTTAATTCAAGGAGGTAGATGATACTATGACTAGAGGATTCAGAGAAGTCTTCTCATTTGAAGCATCATCTGGGCTGAGCTTTGAAGGAAACTCATGACTGTAACATGGCCAAGTGAGGACAAATTGCATTTTCAGTATGAGGGAGTGCTGATGAAAAGATACAGACAACTCAACAGCCTATACAATGCTAGTATTGTAATTATAAAAGTATCTGCACCTAGAGAAAGGAGAAAATGAACTATCAGTACAATTGGGAAATCTTCAGAGAGGTGGCGGGATTTGAACTCGACCTTAAAAGATGTTCAATTAATTGAGTATGAGGGGGACTAAACAAAGGTAGAAGTAGTACTAGCAGGATTGCAGGACAAGAAAACTGGTTCTACAAGCTAGACTTTATTCTTGCTGCAGCATGTAGTTCAATGACTAGGATCAACATTTTCTAATACTTCATGTGGCATAAAGGTGACCCTGGATTCTTAAAGACTATGCCAGTGGAAGCTATACAAGCCCTGTGAGGGCAGTGGACAGTATTTCAGCCACAAGTTGTAGAAGATTACACCAGTGAGGGTTTTTAATAAGGTACATAGATCCCTTCATTTCAGTGAGTATATGAATTTGGGTAGCATGGATCCCTTTGTCAGATGAAAACCATGTAGCTCTTTTCAGAATGTTGTAAAATGCCTAAAATAAAATACAAGGAAATGAATTATACTGAAATAAAGATGCAATTTTTACTATCTAAAAATGCTACATCCTGAAGTTCTTAAGGTTTCCCTTAAGGAGCACAAGTAAAAGAGAATGCCACCAAAAGCACACACAGATTCTCAGGTCAACAGTGATGCTCTGCCATTAATGTTACTTATGATAATAAAAACAATTGGAGTGAATAGTCCTGAGTCAGGAACAACTAATTCAGAATTTGGTGATCCATGTTTTACTCAGGGTCATTCCTCTTTCTAGACTACCCCAGGCCTCCTGAGAGCCTGAATATAATTTAAGACATTAGTATTTTTGGAAAGTAACACTGGGAGTCTCTGAGACTAGCCTGTCTATTTTTAGCCCTAACAAGAGATATAAAAGGCATGTGCTCTACCACCTTTTAAGTGAATATAGTCAAACTTTAAAGCTCCTTAAAAATCCCACCAAGCCCTAACTCTAAATATCATAAAATAAGGGGAACACTTTCACCTTTAAAGTTCGTTCGCTGATTCAATGCTGGGCACTCTTGTTAACTGATGTTAACTTGTTAACATCTTGTTATACAAGACTCTGCTAATTTCTCCCTTTTGTTAATGCTATTGTTGCATCATTTTTCAGTCATGTCTGACTCTTCATGACCCATTAGCAAAGACACTGGAGAGGTTTCCATTTCCTTCTCTGGACCCTTTCATAAATGAGATACTGAGGGAAACAGGGTTATGTGACTTGTCCAAGTTAACACACCTGGTAAATGTCTGAGGCAGGGGTAGGGAACCTCTGGCAATGAGGTCACATATTGGCTCTCTAGGTCCTCTGCTGTGGTCTTCTGACTGAATCCAAGTTTTACAGAACAAATCCTTTTATTAAATGTACTTGTTCTGTGAAGTTTGGATTCAAAGAGTCACACTTGAGGACCAAGGGGGCCACATGTGGCTTCGAGGATGTAATTTGACTACATAATTCAGTTCAAACTCATGCTACATGAGTGTTATTCATTTTTTAATCTCTACTTCCTATCTCTCAGTAGACAACGTGGCATCCCAGATAGCCTCATTGTATTGAACATCCAGAATAATGTCTTGTTCAAAAGTAATTGGTGATAAGAATGACATAAATCTGAGTCATTAACATAGAAAATAAGAACTGATATTTCTATGGTGTTCTCAATTTTGTCAATGATTATGCGTACATTTTCTTATTTGAGATTTATAAAAAGCCTATGATATAAGTGCCCCTTGTATTATTATGCCCATTTTACATATGCAGAAACAGAGGCTAGGAAATATTAAGTGGCTTGGGCATGGTCACCCAGACTCTTTTAAAGCCAATATGAACCTGCATCTACTATGTGCCTAGCACAGTAGTAAAGCTCCAATGCCCGAGTCTTGGAGAATTTTCTTCCACTTCAATAAGCATTTTTTCAAGGAAAAAAATACTTTAAAAAAAGAGAGCCTAGAGTTAACTTGTAGTGGGTTTTTTTCAAGCCAATGGGTATTTTATCCTAGAGGCAATAGGAAATCACTGAAGATTTTTGAGGAAGAGAATGACATATTCAGGGAAAAACAGGAGAAAGGCTTTTTGGCAGCTGACATAAAGATGGATTAGGGATGGGGAGAAAATAGGAGTGGGAATACAATTTAGAAGGCTACAGTGGTAAATGTTTGGTGTTTTCTTTTTTCTTTTAAAGTGTAAGGAAGAGCATGGGGGGGAAGGACAAATCTCGTGTAGGTGAAATGAATATGGTTAGGTGATTCTCTCTTCTGATGCTTACTACTTTGTAAACTTGAGCAAGTCCATCAACCTTCAGGCCTCAGGCTCTAAAGTGAAGTGTAAAATGAAAATTATAGGACCTTAAAGCTGTAAGAGACCTTAGAGGCCATCTAGTCCACCCTGTCATTTTACAGATGAAGAAATTCAGGCTCAGAGGATTGCCCAATGTCACACAGGTAGTAACAATTGGAGCCAAGTTCTTTGATTCCCAATCCATCATTTTCCCAAGAATCAATCTGTACCAAAAAGCCTCTAAGATCCCCTCTAGGTCTATATCTATAACCCGATGTTGCCAGCTGATTGGATTTAGGGTTGGGTATTAGGGAAAGTTAAGAGTATAGGATGACAGGTGGAAGTCAGGAGATGTTCATGATGTACAGAGAAGACAGAGAGAAGGAGCAGGACAGGAAAACATAATGTCAAGAAATTTTTAATAAAACTGAGCAATATTATTTAAGATGGAAAATAATATAATATATATGGAGGGGGTGAGACATAAAAGTAATTTCAAAAAGGACATATGTATGTATGAACGTATGTATGTATGTATGTGTGTATGTATGTGTGTATATGTATGTATGTATGTGTGTATGTGTGTATGTATGTATTATACTTCTAGAAGAGGAAGACCTACTCCTTTACAAATCCACCTTAAAATACTGCAGCTACCTAGACAATAAGTCTTGGGAAGCTGAGCCTTGAACTGACAACTATTCAAAAGAGCTTAGCAGTGGCCCAAGGCATACAATGTAATTGTGGGCTACTTAAAACCTATGAGCATCTGTCCAGATAAGCTTGTAAATTAGCACTACTGGTGTTTGGAAGTTATTATTAAAGTGAAAAGGCTTGAAGAAAACCTCAAGACCCTGGTTCCCCCAGGGTGTTTTTTTCTTAATGTAATCTATTCTTTGCAACCTGATGTCAAACAGCTTGTCTGGTTTTATGCCTTGGCAATCACTACTCTAAAGATGGAAGGAAATGTTTGTTCAATTTTAATTGGGGTAGAGGGCTTTTAAAAAATCTTTTTCTACTAATCTTTCATTCAAATTATGATTTGATGGTTCTGTAAGATTCCATTCTAAGGGCATGTGACTGATTTTCTGAAAGAAAGATGAGTTGGTCTTCTGAGTAGTTTTTTGTCATTCCTTTTTCCATTTTACTAATTTAAAACAGACTTTCTTTCCCACCCCCAATTAATTACTTTTTAGATATTCTCCTTGCTCCACTTTCCAAATTGCTTCTGAATATGGAAAACTGATCACTGTTCATTTTAATCATAGCTATCATAATTTTTGAAAACTTTACCTTAGGTTGTACAGCCCTTCTTGTGAGAGAATCTGCTATTTTCATGTTTTGAATTTTTTTTTCCATAGATGTCACCATTTTTGCCTTGGACAGGCCAGTACTTTGTTACTTCATTTAATTGCAATCTCCATAAAAGTGCTGGTGCCTGGGCCTATAGGTATGACAATAGGAGACTGACTTTGAGCAGGTATATCGATTCTCTAAGGCCACTTCAGTCTAGTTAACTTTCAATTTTTGGGGTGATTTTGATGTTTGCCTTATGGTCCCAAAGTGTTCTCTCCCACCGTGTTGCTTTGAAAAATAACATTTCATTTACCTTGAAAACATAAGTAGGCTTTCATATGGGATCCCCTTAGAAATATGGTAGTAAGAATGTGTGTGGCCAACTGCTTTAAGAAGAAATGTGTGTGTGTGTGTGTGTGTTTGTGTGTGTGTGTGTGTATGCATACCTGTGAATGATGGGAAGGATGTTTAAGTCAAAGGATATGAGCATATAGCCCTCAAAGTAAGAAATCTAAGTAATCAACTGTGATACAAAAACAAAAAAGTGCATATCAATTAATGCAAATTAAAACTACTCTAAGGTTCTATCTTCTTCACCTATTTGATTAGCCAGGTTGACAGGAGGGAAAAAAAGGAAAATGACAAGCATGGGAAAGCAATGGGAATACAAGTAGAGAACTGGTGTAGCTATGAATTCGAATAGCCCAGTGGTTCTCAACCTTCCTAATGCCACCACCCTTTAATACTTATATGTGGACATATCTGCATGTGGGCAGACTCGCCTGGAGACGGATAGAGGAGCAGTGTCTCAGTTCCTAATTCCACTGGAAATATGTGTTTTCCCATGGTCTTAGTGACCCCATTCAACCTGCAAAGGGGTTGCCACCCACAGGTTGATAGCCAATCTGAAAAGCAATTTAGAACTATGACTCAAAAGTCAAACTGTGCAAACCCTTTGACCCATAAATACTGTTATAACATCTATTTATATCTTAAGGATATCCAAGAAAGAAAAAAAGTCCCTGAATGTATGGAAATATTTACAGAAGCTCTTATTAGGAGCAAAGAAGTGAAAACAAGAGGGGTTCCCATCAATTGAGGAACTGCAGAACAAATTGTAGCCTAAGAATGTAATTGAATACTACTATACTGTAAGAAAAGAAACAAAATGGATAATCCAGAGAAATCTGAGTAAACTTGTATAAAAATGATACAGAGTGAAGGAAGAAGAAACAAAAAATATATATAGAGAGAGTAATAATTTTATTGTACAGAAAAACAACTTGGAGAAACTTAGAAACTCTGACTGATGCCATGACTATCCATAACTCCTGAGAGCAGTAGGGGTGTGCCTAACATGCAGAAGAGACTACATTTTTGGACGCAGAAAACTTGAGGACTTGTTCTGTGTAACTATATTCATTTGTTACAAAGTTATGTTTTGAATCCTGCCTGAGACACTAGCTTTTTGATGAGCAAATTATTTAACCTCTCAGCCTTAGTTTCCTTATCTTTAAAATGGGTATGATAACAGCACCTACATCTCAGGGTTGTTATAAGGATAAAAATAAATAACATGTATTAACTGCTCTGCAAGATTTAAAGCCTTATATACATGCTAATTATTGTTACTAGTATCGTATTGTGGTATAATACATCACATTATGCTATATCAGATTACATTATGGCATATGAAATCATACTACATATAAGAGAACTGGTATTTAGTAGGATAACCAACACGTCTAAGGTTCCGCAGCTAGTGAGCATTCAAAACTAGACATGGCTGAAACTCAAGTCTTCATGAAGCCAAGTTCAAGATGCAAAACTAAAACTAAGGCGTGCTGTAGTAATTTACAACACGCTATTGTGTGTAGAGTTAAAAAAAACACTCAATAAATATTTATCAAATAAATATGGACTAACTCTTTCTAATGGTAAGAATAAGAATTGATCTACAGTCCAGTAAAATTAGTCAGTTCATAATCCAATCAGGTCCAAACCCGACAAAGACCTCAGAGGTGATCTCGTGCAAGCCCCTCCCCATATTCCAGATGATAAAAATGAAGGCCAGAGAGACTTCAAGGCAACTCACCCAATGCTCCACAGGTAACAACTGAGGTAGTCAGAATGTAAACTTGGGGCCTGTGACGTCATGTATAGTACTCTTTTCTCTATAGTACACTGTAATTTGCTCATGTGCCTCCTCATACGACAAGTAAGCTAGAATTAGATAACTTATTGTTATATTTTGGGGGGGGGAATTGCTCTGTATCCTAATAGAAATGAACCAGATTTCTTTGTTTCTTTGTTTGTTTTTTTGCTTTTTGAAGGGCAATTGGGGTTAAGTGACTTGCTCAAGGTCACATGGCTAGTAAATGTGTCAAGTGTCTGAGGCCAGATTTGAACTCAGGTCCTCCTGATTCCAGGGCTGGTGCTCTATTCACTGTGCCACCTAGCCGCCCCAAGACCCGGATTTCTGCTCAAATATTTGAGAACCATAGAAAATTAGAGCTAGAAGGTATCTTAGAATTTTTGCAAACAACCAGAGGACCTGGGTGCAAATTCTGACTCTGGTGTTTACCAGCTGATGACCTTCAGGAAGTCATTCAACATCTGTGGGCTTCAGATTCCTCATCTATGAAATAAGAAGAATAGACTCTGAGACACCTGAAGTCCCTGTGTGTTTGCGTCTATGATCGCAACAAAACTATTGATTTTACCCATTTTGTAATTTAAGCCCAGAGTAAGGAAATGACTTACTTGTATGACTCATGATAAATATTTATTGAGTGCTTTTATAACTCTACGCATAATAGTGTGTTGTAAATTACTACAACATGGCTTAGTTTTAGTTTTGTGTTTTGAACTTAGATTCATGAAGACTTGAGTTTCAGCCTTGTCAGGAAGATCTGAGTTTGAATCCTGCCTCAAACACTGTCACTTAATTTTGCTCAATCTCAGTTTCGTCACCTATAAAAATGGGGTACTAACAATACTGATTCTGCAAAGCTGTTGAGAGGATCAAATGCTATATAGGTAAAGCATTTTACAACCCTTAAAGTGTTATATAAACACCAGCTACTATTGTTCTCTCATCTAACCTCCCAGCCTCAGTTTCCCCATCTCAACAAAGGGGAAAACAGGATTTACTTCAAGAAGTTTCAAACTATAAAGTGCTAAATAAAAGTTAGTTTGTATTGTTATTGTGTCACTTGTCACAGTGAAAAGAGCACCGGATTTGAAATGGGAAGATTCTGGTTCAAGTGCTGACTTAGCTACTTATTATCTATACAACTCTCTTCTTAGTGGCTCCTTTTCCTCATCTGTCTAATAAGGGGATTGAACCATGTGCCTCTTATATCAATTCCAGCTCTGCTCTGTGATCCTATAATCCTAAACACTATGGGTATCCTGGGATGAATGTGGATATATTGCTCCAGCAAATCAAAAAATGGTCTAGTCATGAATTATATATTACCAAAGTTAATTTTGTATTGTGCTAAATAAGTCAATGGAAAAATGAACTGAACATAATGCAATTTTATTTTACACATATCCTTCCATAAATACATTGCATCCCTAAACAATTCCTAGAGTTGTTATAATGCAGTTACTGAAGGAAAGGATCGATTCCAACACAGAAGAAATATAGAGGCAAAAAACAAATACTTTTTCCAGATTAAAAATTATAAGAAAACTATTTAATCATAGAATAATATATCTAGTATTATTACATTTGTTATATGATATTCTATACAAAGAAAGACATTCTTATTTTTAAAATGGGTGGATAGGCAAGTGTGAAGATCATTTCTGGATCTTGAAAAAAAGATTCTAGGACTACATGAAATGGCAAGAGTAATAAAACATGATATTGTATCAATAACGATGAAACTGAATGAATAAAAGTCAACTGAAGATGTAGTAAAGAAGAAAAAGGAGATCTCAGCAACATAAAGGAACTTTCAAATGTGGATCAATAGAAATGTGTGTGTATGTGTTTGTGTGTATGTGCATGCGTGTATGTACACAAAAATAAATTTTCTTTACAATTTAATAGTCTTATAGAATAGACTAAGGTACTAAGATCTGAAGTGACTTGCTTAAGAGCTCAAGGCCAGTATGTATTAGACCTGGGAACTTAACTCAAGTCTTTGAGCTTTGAAGGCAACCTTCTATCCACTACTCCACATCTATAATCCACTACTCCACACTCTATAATGATATATTTGTAAATAAACTGTATTTTAATCAATGCTTTTATTTTTTTTTAACAATGAGGAGTTTATATGGACTTTGTCACAGGTGTAAGAGAAGCTTTATTTAAACAAGGCACTAATAAAGCTTTAAGCGTATGCATTATTAACATTAACTTATTTTTGTATTGACAAATAAAGACAAGCATGGAAACGAGTGACCTACATGGGAAAATACCGAAGATCTTAAAAGTTTGGTTAATATAGAAAGTAATGTTTATATTTGTAGAATTCACTCTGCCTTTTCTTTAATAAAAGGAAGCAAACTGCACAAATTAAAATATTTTGTGCTGTAGAATAGGGAGTATGGATAAGGTGATCTCACAGGGCCTTTCCAACTCAGACTCTTTGAGATAAATTTCTAAAAAGGAAACTTGATATCAATGAGGTTAGTTTTTTTCCTAAGCAAAATCTAGTTTTTAAATGTATAGTCCTTTTGCACAGCCTTTGTCTCTCTCTATTAGATAGACTGCTTTCTTCCTTTTTCTTTTCCTATCTAAATCCTGCCCATGGTTATCTATTTTTTTTTTTATTTTTCCTGCACATCTTTAAAATTTCATGTCAAATCCTACCTCCTCAGTAAATTGTCCTAGACCGAACAAGATGGCAATGATAATGGCAGCTAGGCAGCACAGTAAGAAGAGTACTGGCCCTGGAATCAGGAGGACCTGTGGTCAAATCTGGCCTCAGACACTTGCTATGTGTGTGACCTTGGGCAAGTCACAACCCCAAACGCCTTGACTCCTCCCTCCAAACAAAAAGATGGCAATGATAACAGTTATTATTATCATTATCATCATTGCTATCATCATTATCATGGCCAGAGCAGTTTTTGTTATTGTTGTTGTTAATGCATTAATAAACTATTAATTATCCCCAAATTGCCAAGATACTAATAACCAAATCTATACAGTAAAAGAATCAAACTCTTTGGGAAACGAGAATGTACTTCAATCAAATCCAGAACTATACTTCAGGGGATGCTGTAGACAGAATAGTCACTGAAAATCTGTTGCCCCATGAATAAGCACAAGAAACCTACAGCAAAATGAGAACAAAAAAAAAAAGGGAGGATTATTGAGCAGAAAAGAATGAGTTCTAAGCTAGCAGGGATCAGACAGGGCCAGGACGCACTAGAAGGTTTCTGATTCTCCTGGAGAGAAAAACCAAAGAAAGCAGGGATTCTCAGTCAGTGATTGTGTCCTGTGGGGCAAAGAGCCAACTGATGACCAGTCTCATCCTTGTATCCCTCCTGATAGTCAATTTCTGAGACAGCAACATACACACTGTGGCCAATCTTTGTAAGCGCAATGCAGCCAAGGAGCATAGATAACAGCTGCTATTTAAATAGGGCATGAAGGTTGACCAGGCACTTTACTTCCATTAGTGTCTCATTTGATTCTCACTACAACCTTTTCAGCATGTACTATAGGTATGTGTTATCCCCATTTTGCAAGTGATGATGCTGAAACATAAAGTGCTTAAGTGATTTGTCTACAGCTAACGAGTATCAGACACAGGTTCAGAATAGAAATGTCTGAATGGCCTAGTCTACCTCTATCCTTTGTGTGAAACACTGGTTAAACAAGATGCTGTCAACAAAACATATGTAATTAATGATCCAAAGGATACATAGTGAACGTGTAGGTAGATGTTCACGGTAGTTCTGATGCCAAAACACTGTTAGGTCAGGTTTGATTTTGGGGCAAAACGAGAAACCTGTAGTCATTGAATAGGTAATATAAAGAATGTTTCATAATCCTAATGTGGTAAAGACTTAAAACAAGGAAATGATAGCACTTAGTACTCAGTCCTTTCCTGTCCCTATGGAAATTCCTCTGGTGAGAAGGGTAGACTTGCACAAAATTAGAGGGGCATGACTTTCAAATTAGTGGGATGTTTGATGTCCTTACATAACCAGAAAGCTATATCAAGATATAATAGGGCCAATCAAGTTTTTGGACTTTTGTGGATTTTTTGTGGACACAAAACAATCAGTTTTGTGGACTTTTAAGGTAAAAATGATCATGTCATGACTGGAAAAGAATAAAGGTAGATTCTGGATATTTCACAGCACATACTGGTGGCAAGAAGAGAAGCATGTCAGAGAATAAAAAGAGCTCACTTTCTAGACAGAAAAGTCTAGTTTTGAGTCCCATTTCTGAGATTTTTTTTTTTTGCCTTATAACTCCGGTCAAGTCATTTAACCCCTCAGTGCCTTAAGCAACTCTTTAAGGCTCTAAATTTCAAATAAAGTACTGACATGCATTATTAGATAATTTCCTAACCTGGGAGGGATCTGTACCAATAAAATCACACATCCAATCTTTGTCCCTATAGCTAAATTCATTGTGGCCAAGTAACTAATCTGAATGATTCTTAAATTTGACAGAAACTTTCCCTTATTCCAGAGACAGGACATTGGAACCTTTGTAATTTTCAAAAGTGTATAAGCTGAGCAATTGCTATGTTAAAAAGAAACACATATCCATAAGAGAAACAGTAGCTATTGGTGGGAAAACTGGTAAAACAAGCTTCAGTTTGGTAACAGGGCTATACCTTCTCCTTTCATTATTCTCTAAGCATTCTATGACTCCACTAAGACTGCAAATTAACATTACCAAATAATTACTGTCTGTGTAACTGGAGAAGAGTCACTGCTGATCTTAGAAGAAGAAGAAAAAAATATGAATGAAAGAAAGAAAGAAACAAAGAAAGAAAGAAAAACAGCAATGCAAATTCTCATGAGGGGAATCCCATCTTCAGAAACAAATGGAATATATAGAGCTATATAATAGAAGGAATACAAATATGAAGACTACAGCTATCCACATCAATAAATATAACTACTATTTTATCCATTACTTGCATATCACACTAGAATTTTAAATGTGGTTACCGATTTTTGTTCAGTTTTGTCCTTCTGCTCAAGAATATCCAATGCAAGATAATGATCTGGTAAAATAGTTTATAAAATGGCAGCCCAGGTTTGTCATTCATACCCAGTTTGTTGTTGTTTCTTCTCCCCCATTTTTAACATAAGGTATTTTTTGCATGAAATTTTGCTTTTTCTTCTACCTCCTATCGATTCAGATAATGAAGAACAATCCATATCACCTACACTCACAGCATGACATTGAATCATTATGAAGATAAGGCAGGAGGCTGGCAGCTAGACTAATAATCTTCTCACATCATTGTCATTGGGCTATTCCCCCAGTGCAAGGATCTACATAGTCACATTAGGACCAAATGGTTATGTCTGGTTTTAAAGCCCTCTATCATATTCTTATCCAATGTGATTTTCTTTATTCCTCCAAATGGGACCCTATGTTCTATTTATTTTGGTCTTTACCTGCCATATGCCATGATTATTTCTGTTTCTGTGGCTTGTTTTATGCTGATTCTCATTTTCATGAGATTTCCTTTCTTTCCTCCTCACCTATCTCTAGCCTGCACATTTTAAAAAGCCTAAATTGTCATACCTTGAAACAAATTATTTTAACCCCCACTAATCTCTCCTTGTTAAAACTTCTTTTGATTGTATATTCCATCCCCATAGTTTAAGAATGTATACTCAGTCCCCATAGTTAAACTCTCTATCACTTTATGTGTACTAGGTTTATCACTCCAACAGATTTTAAAGAACATGACAATAGGTACCATGCATCCAATTTGTTTTACAATACCCATGCTATCAGAAGCATTATTGACTCTTTCCTTTATTCCCCACATCACATCACAATTCAAATCCCATTGGTTTTAACTTCACATTTCTCATCTCTGACTCCTTCCCTCAGTTCTTTCCAAGGTCATCACCCCTTCACTGTCTGCACTCTTAACTCATACCTATCTCAACCCAATGTCCAATCAGTTCAACTCTACATTATTCAATTATCTCAGATCTTTTTTTCCTCTTTTTCCTATTTATGGCTATTCCTTATTAAACCTAAACTTTTTATTATTAAGAGTATCTTCTGCCTTTAATCCTATTCACACACACTGAACAGCTGGAGAAAACAAATGTTGTGATCTACTACCCACGTAAGTTATATAATCTTAACCAGGTACTTATTAGAGCATTGTTGATTTATTATCTCACCCACCACAAGATCCTTTCTAAACTCTTTTATCCATCCTAAAACCTCTCATGGCATCCTCTTGCCTATACATTATCAACTGATAACCTAATTTTATATTTGTCTAGAAATTGAGGCCATTTACTAGGAGTTCCTCTTTCCCCCTCCTCAGCTCATATAATTCATATCTTCACACTCCCCCCATTTCCTACTTCACCTCTGTCTCACCTGAAGAGGTAGCTGACCTTTTTTTCAAAGCCACATTTGTCTGTATCCACAAGTGATTAGCTGTATAGTCCTGTAGGTCACCCCTCTGTCATCCTCACTCTCTCGTTAATTTGCAATCTCTTCCTGTCTGCTGTCTACTTCTATACGATATATAAAAATACCTCTGTCTCTTCCACCCTGAAAAACCCTCACTTCATTCAACCATTCCACCTAGTATTGCTCAATTTTTATCTTATGTTTCACAGCCAGCTTCTTGGAGAAAGTCAACTATAATTGGCATCTCCATTTGCTTTACTCTCACTCTCTCTTAAGATCTTTGTAGTGTGACTTCCAGCTTTATCAATCAAATGAAACTATTCTCTCCAAAGTTACAATTTCCAAATGCTAAATCTAATGACTTTTTCACAATGTTCACTTTTTTACCTCTCTGCAGACTTTGATGCTCACATCTCTCTAGTTGTTCATGACAGTACTCTCCTGGTTCTTTTCCTACTTGTATGTCCATTCCCCAGTCTTCATTCTTTAGTGCTGGATCTTCATCCAGATTAGTCACTCCTACTCATTACCAGTGTCCCCCAAAGCTATGTCCTGTGCCTTCTTACCCCTCCATACTATTGTTAGATAATTTCCTAACCTGGGAGGGATCTGTACCATCAGCTCCCAAAGACTCAATTGCATCTATGAAGAAAATATTCAGATATGTTTGTCTAATACTAACTTCTGTCTTAATCTCCAGAATCACACCTCCAACTGCCTACGAGACATCTTGATCTGTCTGCTTTTTAGACATTTTAAACTCAACATATATGAAACCAAATCCATTATCTTCCCTTTCAAATTCCCCCTTTTCTTCAACTTTTCTATTATTGTCGTGGGTATCATTCTCTCAGGCACCTGGCATTAAAACTTACATGTAATCCTGGACCCCTCATTTTCTTTCACCTCCCAAGATCCAATCTGTTGCAAAATTCTTTTGATATCACCTTTATGATATTTCTGATATTGACCCCTTCTTCCTTCCTTTCATATGGCCACCAGCCTACCACATACATTCATAAACTCAAACCCAGATTCTTATCACACCATACTAATTACTTTCCCCACCTTAGGTATCTTCACTCCAGTCCATTCTTAACTCAGCTGTCAAGATGATCTCAAATGCACAACTTTGACCATATCTCTGTACTTCTTCAAACAACTCAAGTAGTTTCCTATTACCTCCAGAATAAAATACAAACTTTTCTATTTGCTTTTTAATGTCCATTATAGGCTCCTTACTTACTTTCCTAATCTTCCTTCTACATATGTAAAAACCGGTGACAAACTGCCTTCTTGGCATTCCTTGCACAAGACACTCCATCTCCCAACTATATGCATTCTCAATGGCCGTCCATCATACTTGGAGTGTCCTTCTTCTTGTCTATGCTTCCTTCCATCTATGGTTTCCTTTCAAGTCTCAGCTACAATGTCATCTTCTACAAGATGACTTTCCCAGTACCCCTAAATATTGTTCCTTTCCTCTGAGATTACCTCTAATATATCCTGTATATATCTTGTTGGTACAGAATTATTTGTGTTTTTCTCTCTCCCAACTGAAGGTGAGTTTCTTGAGGGCAGGAATTGTTTTTTTCTCCTTTCTTTGTATCCTCTAGCTTTTAGCCCAGTGACAGGCATACCTAATAAAAAACATTTAAAATTCTTATTGACTCGACTTGACTCCTTTCACTGACAGCGTCACCATCCCAGTTCATCCCAAAGTTTTAACATGGGTGATAACGTTCTCCCCCACCTCCAGGGCATTGAAATTTAGACAGTGTAAAATATTAACAGTATACTCTTTCAGCAACACAATCATGATCATAGTAAGTCTTGCACAACTGAGTAAGTTGATTCAATTTGTGTAGGTCATTCCTTATGCTTATAATTTATGCATGTATCAAAGTATTCTCTCTTCAAAGCTCAGCTCAGTACCAGCTCCTGCAATGATGAAGCATTTCCCCAACTTCCCTGAAATTCTCTTACCCACCTCTAAACCCGACAGTCACACTCCCCCCTTTACTGAAGCATATATATATACTGAATTCCCCCATTGAGTTCTAAGTATCATGTCCTTTTTCATCATTCTCCTACCAGCATTTAGGTGAGTGCCCTGCTCCTGGATGCCACCTGATAAATATTTCTAGCATTGAATCTAACATAGTAGTAGACTTAAAGGGAACCCACAGTAAGTCTTTATTGTTTGATTAATATTACATGAATAAAGTTTTGTTTCATTGATAGTGTGTAAGTACAAAGAATTGATTCTGTTAATCTTTACTAAATTTTTGCATAAGCCATTTGGCAAGTAATAAATCAGTTATTATAATGATTAACTTTATTTCTAAAGAAAGCAAAATTGGCCTAAAAAGTCTTTAAAACACACTTAAAATGGAGTAATTTGAAATCACATTAGAAAAATTTTTAAATAAAGATGTCATTTGCTAATATAATAATGTTGCATTCAACAATTCAAATACTTTGTTGAAAATACTATGCTACATAAAAGCAGAAAATGTGGAGACTACTAATGAGGTGTAGAAAGGGAGAGATTTTATCTTCCTTGACTGATAATTATTGGCTTTTTACATACAGTTAAAAAAAAAGATTTTCAAAGATAATAGCTTAAGCAATTATTCTCTCTAAATGTATCTGTAATTTAGCCATTTTTCCCATTTAAAGGGCATTTTGGCCATCTTTAGAAGAGCTGTAGGACAAGAATAAGTTTTGTGCTATGATATCATAGATGCAATAAGATGAACACATTTTCATTGATTAATATAGCTTTCAGTCAAACTGCATAGTTTGTAAGCATTTAAATTATCTTTATTTCCAGCTGAAGAAAGTAAAAAAAAAAACACTATATGGATGCCCATATGCAACATTATTAAAAAGACACCATTTTGACATTCTACTAAAATAAAATAGGTTTTCCTTTTCCTAGACTCTAGAGTTACAAAATGATTTGCAACACCTTACTCCATTCTCAATGAGGATGTTAGCTTTTTTTCCCTCAGATAAAAATAAAGCATGCTCAGATAAATATTACTTTCTCCTATCTGTGACCTCTTATAATACTTATTAGCTCTTGATTTGTTTCAGTGTTTCTTCTCGTGCCAAAATTAAATGTTACATGTAGATATGTTTTTTCCTGACTAGCTCTTGGAGTATGAGTTATACATCTTATTTTACTGGGATTCAGAGTACAATGGAAATAGTATATATTCAACAAAGAAAAAAAAGTCTTGAGTGCAGAAAGAAAAGAAGGTCTGTTGGGACCAGATTAAGTTGGCTTTAAATGATGTAATAATACTTTTTAAACATATATATTTTTAGAGACAATATGGAGCCATTAAGATTTTTGAAGAAGGAAGGAATTTGATCAGATCTGTGCAGTAGGCAGATTATTTGGGTACATTTTCAAGGGGGCTCAGGAAAGGACAGAGTAAAAAAAATAAAGGAAAACAAAAGAAAATTAACCAAACAAAAACAGACAAAAGTGGAAAGGAAACAAGAATAAAACAAAATTTGTTACAGCAATGCTTCATAAAGAATTTATTTCAACATTATTTTCACTGCTAAGGCTAGTTTCAAGTACATATAATAACCTACATATTTTGAAAGTCAAGTCATAGGTTATAATTCATTCACTGTGTATACTAAAATGAATTTAAGCATCTCTAAATTCACTAAATGAGAATGGGCCAAATTGAGAAGCATAGGGGCTAAAGACACTAATCTATAAAATAAGGTGAAAGGTGTCCTGAATGATGTCATATTAAAACATATATTAATCCACCATGGAGATCAATAGAAATGGTCTTTGACAGGTTTGCAGGCCAATATGAAAAAAAAGTAATAGGGACAATTTTTACTGTGAAGTTTACAAAACCCAGTGAGAAAGAAAAGTGAATCATAGGGGAATATTAGTGCACAGGCAAAAAGTGGGATTCTGCCTTAGAGTGCCAATATCTACAACGTGGTGCTTAATTACCAAGAAGAAATAGGTTAAATAGAAAGCTTACATGAACTAAAAATCTTTTTTTACTCAATTGTAATTGGTTTATTATGTTTTCAATTATTTTTACATTAAAACATAAGTATTTCATGGCATTTGTGAATCCAAGAGTAGAAAGGTAAAGTCAAAAGTAGACAACAGTGGCCAATACTGAGTGAGAGTTAATAGCAATTAAAAAAAATTGGTAGGGAAATAAAGAAAAGAGCCTGAGCAATAAATTTTCACCTACTGATCAAATAACATAGAGATACTATATTCTGTTTGATGTATGTCTAAATAATATTCTCTCTCGATACCTATCACCAGAGGCTCATTTAGTGATCTAATAGCAATACCTGATAATCTCTATTAAAAATCTATAATTCAATGCATTACAAATTTTATAACATTTCATTTCTATAGTTTAAACCTAATGCACAGATCACATTATTACTACTATATTTTGGGAAAATTCCTTTTTCCTTTGTGCATAAAAAGATTTGGGGGCACATTTTACTTTCTAAATCTTTACTGTTTGTGCTAACTCCTGATGATTCATGAAAAATTGAAGAAGAAAAACAACATCACTCTGATCTTGGATATCATTTGATTGAAAATTTAGAAAACACTTCTATATATTTTAATAGAGCATGTTTTATCTGAAAGTTAATAATGAAGAATAAATATGGAATGCAAGTTTTCTTGATTACAGCCAGATTTCTTAATGATATCTTGTTATCTCCTTGATGATGGGTGATACTGCTTGGCATCTTGGGAAGTGTTTAAAAGTAATGTTTCTGGTTTTTTCCCATTATGTCAAAAGTTTAATTCAACATTTATTAAGTTCCTATTTTGTGCAAGAAATTGATGGTACAAAGATATAAATGGTAGTACCTGTCTTCAAGAAGTTTATAATCTAACATTAGAGATCAATACACAAAAACAAATATTTATTAAAAATGAGATAACCAGGGAAAGACTGAGTAATACTAGATAGAAAGAGGGATCTCAGAGGATAGAATTTCTATACTTGCAACTTGACGGTAAATAAGTGTTTTAGTAGATAGATATGTAGCAAGTGACTACTACAAACATGAGGTATAGCCTGTGGAAAAGTAGAAAGATTGAGGCAAGACTAGAGAATGACCAGAAGCATAGTTTTGTGAAGATGCGGAAACCATGAAACAGTAAAATAGGAAATAAAGGTATAAAAGTAGATCCAGGTGAGAATATACAGGTATACCTATCAGGTCTTATCCATGATAACTATTTTAAATATCTCCCTCATAATTTCTTTAACTTTCCTGTTTTCTCACCTCTTTGAAAATTACAACATTTTACTACAGACTAGACTCTATTAGGCAAAGGAGAATACCTAATTTGGGATTTTTTCATCAATATCTACTTGATGATGTATGTATTTTGTCTCAGAAGATTCCTTTTTTTTTACATATTACTAAATGAGATATTGGATCAATGATTAATATATTTGATGATACATTCTTTCTAGGATCTATGATTCTTTCTATCATTCTATGAGAAATACTTTGAGTCTAATGATTCTTGATAATCAGAATGGCCCTGTTATGTCCAAAATACCTAAAACTACAGTAAAACATGAAGTCATATAACTTTTTCCATACAAATAAAATGTAATAATTCCAATGCATCCTGTCACCTAAATAGTAAATACAGCTTTATGCAACAGAAGACATTGGTCCTAATAAGTGGCAAATGAGATGACAATCGCTGCATGCATAAAAGTAAGGTGCGATGGAGTACTCAACAGAATACACATTCCTCTTCCCCAATAAAGATAGAGTGGCAGTGAGACTGAGTAGATAACGCTGGACATGACACCAGAAAAATCTAGTTTCAAAGCCTGCTTTCATACATTTATAAACTGTGACCTTAGGCAAGTCACTTATACCTTTCTGGTCCACAGTTTTCTCGAAGGAATACAGAACTAAGGCAGTCAGATCCTTGTAAACTACACTGTTAGAGAAGCTGGTAGGTGCCAGAATACATGCAATTATAATACATCCCTTCCAGGCAGGCAACCTCTTTCATTTCTATTTATTCTTCCTCTCCTTTCCTCCCTTCTTCCCAATGAGTTAATATTTTTTCATGTAGTCATAGAAATAAAAATCATTGAATACAGTTTAGGATATAAGTCAGCAAAAAGCTTTATTTCATCCATGATATCAAACCAAATTGGGAAAATGCATTGGATTGCCCATAAAGAAAGCAAGCCTCTATGGAACAAATAAGTTATATCCCATGTAAAAGATATACAAAAACACCAAGTCACGATGGGTTAAAAAAGATATATGATATTGGCCTTGGGGTCTGAGAAACAGAAAACAGTCTTTTGGTAAGCTTTGCATAAGAATGGGGTAGATGAATACCAACACCCAGGAAGTAGGAGCACAAAGAAATAGAGATATTCTAAAACACTGTTACTTAAAATGAGAAAGTGAACATCAGGAGTCCCTCCCCTTCTCTGCTACTGTACCACCACCACAATCACTGTGCCACTGGGGAGATAATAGACAATATGTATCTCCTTATCTCCTTCCCAAAAGAATGAAGAATATCATATTGATTCTCCTCTCTTGTCCACCCATCCTCCTGCTTTGTTTTGTCTAAGCTTTGGCCTTTCTTTGTGCTGAATTCTACCCCCAAATTCTCTTCAGTGCCCCCTATAAAGGATCTGTGCACAACTCCCTACACATCCATTTCTCTAGCTGTTCATATGGCAAAGAACAGTGTTACATTTGCCAAATAAACTCCTATATGAAAGAATTGTCTGGTCTACATGCCCTTCAAATAGTTAAGTGAAATATAAACATAGGTGACACATTAAAGTAGAAATATAAATATTTCTAAAGGCAAAAGACATAGGTTGAATTTTTTTCTCTGGGGTTCGAGATCTTCATAACCTTGGACAATCAATTAAAACTCTCTGGACTTAAATTCCCTCATTTGTAAAACAGAAAAGTTCTGAAGTGCTTTCCTGTTCTACATCTTTGATGTCATACTTTCTCATTGAATATTGTTTCATTTTTTGAGTTTGCATAATTACAAGCATTCTAAGTAGTTATTACAGGTATTACAAATATTCTAAGAGTACTCCTTTATACTACTTCATACTTGCATACGATTTCACCTATGTCATGGGTTAAAAAGACTTTGGGAGGGACTAGTCTGGAAATCTAACCATCAGTATCATTGCCTCTATGGGAAAATGCCCTCTTTATTTCCAATAATTCACTTAGAAATGGACTTTTAGAACTCAATCCATTTGCAAGTTGGGAATTTCTTATAATTGGCCTTGATAAAAATGGCCATTTTTCAAAGCAGTGACAAGTTTCTACTGGGAATTTTCATTTCTATTTTGTTCAATTTGCTTTAAAACACAA
Organism: Pseudocheirus occidentalis; assembly: GCA_028646575.1. Classification (NCBI taxonomy): domain Eukaryota; kingdom Metazoa; phylum Chordata; class Mammalia; order Diprotodontia; family Pseudocheiridae; genus Pseudocheirus; species Pseudocheirus occidentalis. The sequence goes on from CM053597.1 coordinate 78,227,278, forward strand.
AGAATGACTAACATGTTGCAAGGGTAGAAGAGAGGGAAAGAGGAAAAAGGAAACTATTGGTGGAAGGGAATAAAACCAGATTACATCTAATATGATCCCATCTACCAATTCTCACTGGATAATACAAGAAAAAAAATTATCCCAAAGAATCTAAAAGAAAAATAAAAGTACTTTACCAATCAATAGAATGACCTAGTAACTTTGACTTTGCATTCTACATTCTATTTGTGTGAAATTTCTGCTTAGACCTTTGTCCTGCCAGAAATAATTAATTTATTAAATTGCATGCATGCATGAAACTAAGACCTCATAGGTGAGAAAAGGAACCTTGAATTTTTAGAAGAAAAACGAAGCAAAGAAACTAAAGTTTGTTGAAGTCCAAGTTCAGTGGACTAGTTCAAAACACCATATTGTTCTTTGTATTATAAACATTTTCTTTGAAAGACAAAAGAAGTGAAAAACAGCTTTGAAGGCTCTTATATAAATAGTGCATGTGTTTCATTTCCAAAATGGTGATGGAAACAAAACATGTGCTTTTAAACTACTAGTAACTAGCAATATTATTTTCTTCGAGAGATTTGTTTTATTTAGTTAAAGTTTTTTTTATAAAAATCATGATTATAACATTCCATTTTTAGGGAATTCCAATGATTGATAATAGATATTATAACTATTGCAATGTAAAAACAACTTCTTTGGGGTGGCTAGGTGGCACAGTGAATAGAGCACTGGCCCTGGAGTCAGGAAGACCTGAGTTCAAATTTGGTCTCAGACACTTTACACTTACTAGGCATGTGTCCTTGGGTAAATCACTTAACCCCAAATGCCGTGCCTTCCCCCTCCAAAAAGCAAAAATACAAAAAACAAAACAAAACAAAAAAATCCTTTTTTTCCCCTTGGGAATAATTAAGACACAAGACTGTTGCTTCTCCCTCCACCCTCTCAACTCCCTAATTCTCTTCCCAAAAGTAATGTTAAAAATTGTCAGATTTTCTCTTATTTCCTTTGTAATAAAACATCATGATTTTTCCTAAAATCTAAGGTAAAGATGATAATACATCTCCGCAAAGAGTACATGAGTTTCTACCATGATCACTTCCCTTTCAAGAGAGAATGTGAGCTGCTCAAGGGCAAGAACTATTTTCATTGATGTCTTTATATTTCTCCAATGACAAGACCTACACTATAATAAGTGCTTAATAAATAACTCCTGAATTAAATGGAAGCAAAATAAGTTTTATAAATATTGTACATCTTTAATTTCAGGAATTTAGAGAGAATGATTATACTTTATAAACATTTTTAAAACATCCTTATGATAGGACAACAGATGACTTGAAGGTCATCAATCTCAATGTTAGTATCATTCAGAATTAAAAAACAATCATAAGATTTAGAAGCTGGTTTATTCCAATTCCTTAATTTTATAGAAAAGGAAAAGCAAGGTATGAGGAGCTTAAGTGACTTGCCTAATGCCATACAATACAGCTAGCAGGTGTTTAAGGTAGACTTTCTACTAAATCAGTTTTTTTTTATGATGCCACATTATGAAAAAGTCATAACTATTGACTAGTGTACTAATGCATAGCAAAATATTGTATTAATTTAAAATGGCTTCCATTTATACCAAAATACTTAGAATAGCACAAGTGGTAGTAGCAAAAAGTTATAACAAGTTAGATAGCCATCAGGGAGCGGTCAAACCAACTGTAGAACATGAAATAAAGAAATATTGCTCACTGTAAAAAAATTATGAACATAAAGGTTTCAAAGAAGCATGATAAAATATATGGCTGATGCAAAATAAAACGAACACCAAGGAAAATATGCACGATAAGTAAAACTATAACTCAGTGGTTCTCAACCTGTGGGCCACGACTCCTCTGGGGATCAAATGACCCTTTCAAAGGGGTCACCTAAGACCATTGGAAAACACATATTTCCAGTGGTCTTAGGAACCTAGACACAACTCCTCTATCCATCTCCAGGCAAGTCTACCCATATGCAGATATGCACACATATGCATATTAAAAGGTCAAGGCATTAGGAAGGTTGAGAAACACTGATACAAATGGAAACAACACCACATCAAAACTAAATGTTATGAAATTACAATGACCAAAGAAAATAGATGAAATTGCATTTAGCCCCTCCTTGTAGAAGTACAGTTGACATGAAACTGAATATAACATCAGTCATGGTTGAAGTATTAAGTTATTTTTGCTGAATTGTTATCTATTTCTCTTTGTTAAAAGGGATGGCTTTCTGGGAAAGGTATCATGAATAGAGTATCAGGAAATAAATATGATGTTTAATTTTTTAACTATACAGAAAATAAACGTTTAAATTAAGAAAAAAATCATAACTGTTTATATGATTCACCATCATAATTTCTACCCTGAACATACGTTTCTATTTTGTTCAATGTGAGCCCTTAAGGGCCATCAGTCTCTGAGAGTCTGGGGTAGAAGAGTGTGAGGGTATAGAAAATATTTTTTTTCCTTGAAAACTCACTATTTAATTACTAGTGGGCATCCCAAAGACTATAGTTGCTTCCCAAGTTTTTTTTTTATGTTAGTGAGCACTGAGGCATCTCTTCCCTAGTGTGCCTCTTAAAACAGCAAGTGGTTGGGGAGAGGGGAATGGACAACTTGTTTTCCTATGTTAATAGAACTTTAAAGTAATTCCACTGGGGCAGAGCTAAGATGGCGGCGTAGAAGCAGCAAAAGACTGCAGCTCCCACACAAACAGGCTAAAAAACTCATAAAATGGGACGCTAAACAGATTTTCAAGCTCCAAAACTCTCCACAAGACAGAAAGCACTACAGGCAGCGCAGCAGGCGGGGCTCTTCACAACAGTCTGCGACCCCCAGCAGAAACCCCAGCCGGCTCAGGCCCTGGGGCATCGGGCGGGAACC
>CM053597.1:78230695-78252696 GCA_028646575.1 Pseudocheirus occidentalis
TTCTCTCCTTGCATCTGGAAGCTGACTGAGAACTGAGTTGGAGTTTTTCTTGAGACCAGAATCTAGTGAAGGCCAAAGTGCTGTTGCTGTTGCCCTGAAAGGCTGAGTTTTCTACTGGGTCCTAGGGCCAGCTGAACTGCTGGAGGACTGAAGACACATGACCAGGATAAAACTTTATTTGTGGCCTGGCTGATCCTTGAGTTCCTGGCAACAGAAGTGGTGAACAGTTTGAGATGTGCTGAGCCCTGTGAACTTCAGTGTGTGCCAGGGACTGCCCTTAGGACTAGACAAGGACCTGGGAGCTGTCTTCCCCTGAATCCAGGTGACTGTTTGGTGGATTCAGGAAGGAGCTGGGACCATGGAAGGTGATCCAGGGAATCAGAGAAACCACTCTGAGTCAAGATGAATAAAAGGCCTCCCCTTGGATGAAATTGAGGTTTGCTGGACACCGCAGGGTGGAGGGTTTGTGTGGTTTTCTAACAATTGTATTTGGTGACTGATTGCTAGATAAGTGACTGATTGAGTTGATCTGTGGTTGCCCCATGAGTGGAAGTTTGATTATTGTATTGTGAATTAATTGAATGATTAAGTAAGGAGGGTTTCCCCCTTGGGGAAAACAGATGATTATCCTTTTATTCTTTGTTCTAAATTATGGCCACTGTAGTGAAAATTGTGTGGCCATTCAAATGTTAAGCTGTTGTGAACACTATATTGTGATTTTCTGTGGTAAGATGTAATGTTGTGAATATTATATTATGATTTGTTGTGAATGTTTGCCTTGATTTGTAACAGAATAAATGGAGAGTTCCATTACCATACTGTGTAATCTGAACCTTAAAAGCTGTTCACAATAGCATTCTTTTGGGAATCTGCTTGTGCATGGTGTTACAAATGGCAGGAGCTAGCGTGTGGCCAGCCTTATGTGTGGGTGAGATGGAATTTAATGTGACTGTTGTTTTACAAATGTTTGACTTCCTTCTTCTTTTAATATCATTGTGCTTTTTTGAAGTATATTGAATTAGAAACTCAAATGTGTATATTAATGAAATGTTGTCGTTTTTTTTCCAAAGAAAAAGAAAGGGAAATGTCTGAATTTCTAATTTCCAATAATATCAGTTTCAGAATATGTAGATCTATCAGTCATGGATGACAAAGATATGGGCATCACATTCATTGGAACCTTTTCCTTTATTGTAATTCTAAGACTCCTCTAAAACTCAGCAGTCAAAATTCTGCCCAATGAAACTGCATGCTTCATTATAAATAATATACTTTTGCTTTTAAAAAATAGGCAAAGCTATGGCATTTATGGATGCTAGAATAGTTCAAAGTACAGTATATTTATAATCATATCCAGGTGAGCTTCAGAAAAGAGAGGCCAGTCAATAAACAGAGAAACTTTTAATATACTTGCATGTGTCAGATCTTAAAGGTGATGTTATACATTGGGCAGAAAGTATTCACCTATTTTTCATTCCAACATCTGTAACACTTTTTTAAAGTTCAACTTTTCATCTGTAACAATGATTAATAGCATACAGGGATATCTCAGAATTAAGAATGCATTTCAAGATGGCAATTACTGGAATAAAAAGTAGAAGACCTTAGTTATTTAATGTGTAAAAGCACTTCTGGTTATACAATACCTTTAAGTCTGTATCTCTTCAGAACTTCAATTACACTAGCTAATGATATTTATGTAAGACATTAAAGTTTTCAATACAATTTCTATTTACCACCTCATTTGATACTTACAACTAACCTGTTGGGTAGGTGCAATTATTATCTCATTTTAAAGAGTAGGATATTGAAAATGTAAAAGGTTTAGTGACTCATCAAAGGCCACTTATACATGTCTGAGGTGGGATTTGAGCTGAGGTCTTCACGACTCCAAGTGCAGCACTCTTTCCACTGTTCCACCCAAGTGCCCTTGGACTTTATTTGTTCAGAAAGCAATCAAAATTCTTATCCTAATTTTGAAGATGGAAAAACAGAAAGCCAGATATAGTAGAATGGTTTTCAGTGGCTATGTGTCATAGCTAACCTAAAAATCATTTATTAAGTACTTAATATGTTTGAATCTTTGTACTAAGTACTATCTATACAGAAACAATGCTATCCGCCCCCCCCCCCAAAAAAAAACTCAGTGTAGAAAGGAACTTCCATTCTTCTGGAAAAGATACAGCACAAAGACAAGTGAGAAAAGAAATAATAATTTGGGGAAATAAAGGATTCTGAGAATTAGGGGGCAATTTTGGATTTAAATACATCTAGTTATTTAATCCAATCTAATTTAACAAACATTTTTCAAACTTTCCATGATATGCATTGTCACACAAATGTAATGGGAAGCCTGGTCAATGAAGGGTACAGTTATCCCTTCCACATAGTGAATTTCCCCATCAGAGTTTTGCTATACAGCAGATCAGCATGACAAATTGAAGTTCAATTTGGGGGGAATTTTGTGGAACTCTCAACACATGAAGGTCAGCAGATAACATGGAAACTCAGAAATGCATAAAATATATGTATAGCTCTATATAATATCAATATATTTTATCTTTTGATACCATACTAATTTGAACCTCTTTGGTATGAAGATAGCACCAAAAAATGTTACTTGAATATTCCAGATTGTAAGGGCACCACACCTCTAACTGCGGAGGAGATAACTGGATAGTATTTAGAGCATGCTTGAATTTGCCCTTACTGCTGAGTTATTCAGAGAATGAGCTCACCACTTTCCTTTTCTGGTCAGTGGCACCAAGATAACTGACATGAATAACAGTAGTAGCTGAGTCATGTTAGAGCATAGCTCAGCAGCCCAAAGACCAGTCTGACCAAGTCCAACAGTGCACTGAACAGTTGCTAAAGCACAGTGTCCTACAGTAAGTTAGGCCAGGTAAGGGAGGAAATCATTTTTTCTATTGCCAGTGCTAAGGCTTGGAGTAAACTAGGTGGACTCTGCAAAGAAAGAAAAGAATTCTTGGAATCATGAACTGTTAGGTAACCCACAGCTCCAAGTGTTCCTATTATCTGTGTGCATTAAATTCTACTCTTCCAATGGACACACGCTCTGTGTGCATGTGTGTGTGTGTGTGTGTGTGTTTGTCTACATTTTCAGAGAGGAAAGTGTGCCCTCTATGTAGGAAAATGTTCTATGATTTCATTGTTTTGCCATCTCAGTAAATACCCCATTATAAAAGCCAATTGATGTTGACTGGTTGATTGATATTTGGGAGCACACTAAAAACTTCAACTCCTTTGGATTACTCCTTAGATCCCCGAGGAAAGAAGTATACAACTATTCCCTGAGGAACCAGCCTATCAATGCAAGTCAGAGTTGAGGGAATAAGCCCAGAAGTAATACACAAAGATAAAATGTAAAAAAAAGAAAGCTGACCTCAAGAAGCTTCTATTCTACAAGACAATACAGCAGATCAATAGAAAATGACAGCATCAATATCTATATATCTTTCAAGCAAGTATCTTGATTATATGTACATATTATATATGTAATGCATTACTGTATACATTTATAAATTTGAGAGGAGAGATAGAGAGCTAACTGCCACAAAACACCTTAGACTTACATATGTCTAACCTTTTCTTTCAAATACACACATATATTGATTAATACACTACACATGGTGTGCATATATAAATACATATATATGTATATATAATATACACGATACACATTTATCTACATAGCAACTATAAATGTTTTGGACTTAGATAGATGGAGCTGTTGGGTTTATTTATAGTTATCCAGTCTGCCAAATTTTCAATTCCCTTTTCCCCTACCTGCCAGCATAGCTATTTGATGCTGCTGCTCACAGTCAGACCTTGATGATTTTCACAGCAGAAACAAAAGCAAAGAGTAAAACAGGCTAGTTATGTAGATGTGGTCCAAACCTCTGATTCTGCTTGCCCATGTTCTGGTAGAATTAGAAACATTCCCTAGAGCATTTTTGCAAAATCCAATGAAGTCTCAGTATTAGTAGTCTTGAAGTTTTATAACCCCAAATAAATTTTCGCTTAAATTCCAAATAAAATATTCAAATTTGACATAAATCAGTGATGTGAACTAAATTAATAAAAATGGAAAAGATAAAAGTGCTCTATCAAAATATACAATTTTATAAAAATTGTAAAAATCATCTTACATCTATAAAAATAATCTTAAAATCTTAAATATAAGTAGTTAAATCTAACTGTAGTCAAATCTTGTAGGGTCTGCATAATATATTTGATCTTTGATAAAGTTGTTTTGACTTCTGATTTAGGAAACTTATCTAGGAATATATATAATGCATTTTTAAATAATATTATATTCCCCCAATTACCTGTAAAAACAATTTTGACATTTTTTTTAAGTTTTGAGTTCCAAATTCTATTTCCTCCTTCCCTTACCTCCCCCCTTTCTGAGATGGTAAACAATCAGAGCATATACAGTGTCTAATAAAGGTTTGTGGAAGAATAGCGAAGTTCAGTGATTATAAGGTTATGTTTTATGAAAAACTGGACCAAAAATATTTTCAATCTGTGGAAACACAATCCAAATGTGGTTTTCAGATGGGGATGGATGGGGATAATGTTCAAGGGTATCTATCCCCACTCCCCAAATAAAAGAAAAAAAAACTTTGAAAACATTATTACTGTCAATTATCCCCTTCCTGCCTCGAGATCTCTATTGTCATTAACTTATATTTCTATAATTTCACATTACACAGACAAAGGACAAAGTGACTTATCTAATTGCTTGCTTCTTTCTCTCAGAAGCATGTTTTAACTGACGTACCCTGCTCAAAGTAGAAACTAAGACAATGAAAAAGAGTGAACGTTCAGTATTCCCTAAAATGCTTCTTCTGTACTGATGTAGATTCAATGTAAAATTTTCAAGTATATAATAGAAGAATAAACTTTTATTCTGAAGGGCTAAGACAGGTGCAAAATGAAAGTGTAAGTTTAGAAATTCACCCTATACCTCAGCCAACATGCTGATCACTGAAATTACCAGGGTCATGCATTATTCATGCAGTGCCAAATTCACAAAAAGTGCTTTTGTGCCCAGATAAAACACACTAAACATAAGGAACTCAAGCTAAAGTACATTGTATTTTAGGTCTCCAAAGTCTTAATGATTCACACGCATTCCTTTTCCAGTATTTGTACTGCACAATTGAGAAGATAGTTTCTCTCCTTCATTAGCTACTTTGCATCAGAGAATCAGTGGTGAGAGGGAAAAAAAAACCTATTACTGATATTGACAGCAAATATATATACACACATTAATATATGCATGTATGAATATATGTATGCATGTATGTAGTTATGTATGCATGTATTAAAGGAGATTTTCTACACTAGTGAAAGTTGGCCATCTGCCATAAAACTCACCAGTGTTTCAACATTAATGCCTTCTAGTTTCACAATTTTTTGAAGACTTGGCCAAATTCCCTAGAGAAAATGTAATAATCTTGCTTTAAAAAAAGCAAACAAACAAACAAATAACAGCAGTAATGGCAGAGTTGACATAAGGAACCTTGTGATTAGGAAACTCAGGGCCTCTCATTAGTCAAAATGAAGGAATTCCCCAGTTTAGGAACATTGACTCTATAATAAATTAATTGCACATAGTCTTAAGAGGCCATCAGATCTAATCCTTTACTTTTATAGAAAAGGAAACTAAAACAAAGAGAGATAAAACTATTCATCCAAGTTAATACTAGCAGAGTCAAGATCCAACCCTAGACTCAGTTAAGTGGCATTTTCATGAAATCCTGCTATGTCTTATCTCTAACTCAAAATCTAAACCAGTAAGAAAGTTCATACTAAAGAAAATTCCTTACCAATGAGCCAGCAAAGGCCTGTACTGAATGAAAATTATTAAAATATCTCAAATTTTATTTAATAGCATCAAGGAAGTCAAAGCACATTTATTTAAACAACACTACCATTGCAAATAATGAAGTGCATGTATTCTCCATCATTCTGCAATTTTCTGGAGTTGTCCAAAAGGTGATTTCAGTGAACCCACAGAGGATGACTTAGCATTCATTAGTTTTATCCAATTAAAAAACAGCTGTTTTAACCAATTATATTATTAGATTTAAAAGAATAAAATAGTAACTTGTTAAAGAATAATTTAAAACTGAAATCCATCAGAACAGAAGGATGAGATGGTAGTAATAAGGATAACCAAGATTTATAAAGAGTTTTATAGTTTGTAAAGACCTTGAACATATGTCATTTGAGCCTCACACAACCTTTTTAGAGAGAATATGCTGAAGTTATAATGAATAGAATGCTAGGTCTAGTATCAAGTTCAAATCAAAGATATATATTGATCTTATATGAATGAGTCTCTTAAGATGGAAGTGCCTAGGTAAAGCATAAGTTTGGGAGATCCAAAGGGTACACAGACAACTAACTTACCATGTGATTCTGGGTTAGCCACAAACTCTGTTTTCTATCATTTCCTCAACTATAAAATAAGGCTATTAATAATAGCATCTACCTATCAGGGTTGTTGTGAAGATGAAATGAGGTTATATTTATAAAGGAATTTAACATAGCACCTTGAACATAATACATACAATATCTATTCTTCTATCTATCTACAGAGAGAGACATATCTAAATATGTGTGTATATGTATATACATAGTTGCATATATTACATATAATATGTACACATATACATGAATGCATTTCCTAAACATCCTATTCCCCAGTATCTCTATTTTAGAAAGAAACTAAGTCTCAGATAGGTGACATGATTGTTCACACGTTTAAAAACATATTGCATAAAACAAAAAGAAAAAATATACAAAAAGTGATATCAGATGTTTCCAAGTATTGGTTCATGATTTGAATGTACTAAACAGTTTGTCACTTGAAAATTACTACTCCTTGGAAGTTATGTATAGCTAAATCTAGGGATATATGTATATGTGTCCAGCCCTTCATATGTGTATATACATTCATATAAACACATTTACATATATGCACATTTCTATATACCCAATTTATATAAACCCTTTCCCCCCCACATACACACATATCTATACATATACACACAATATATATATATTTGTATGTATATATGTATTTAATTTAATAACGTTAATAAATCCCAAATAGCTAATCATTTAGTTTGTGCACATTATTTAAAAGGATCTAATCCCACTTAATATATACATATAAATCAATGTGTATGTATATGTATATGTAGATAAATGTACATATGTATAAGAGTGAACAAGCTATAATTATAGGGATTTGGAATGGTGTCACACACATACAAATTTAGGACCAGTATGTGACACTGGCTATGTAAGACAAAACAAGGTGCCTCACTTCAGGTTTCAAAAATGGTATAATAAGTTTTGGGGGGTGTGAACTACTGATACAAGTCCATTTGGTGATAGAAATAAATACTTAAGAAAATAAACTAGAGACTGAGGAAACACATGTTTATAAAATGCCCAAAATCTCTATAAAAAGAGAACATTTGAAAAATGTCTCCCTGGCATGATTAGGGTGTTTTATAAATGGAAGAAAAGTTATTTATGTAGTAATTACTATATGTTAAGCATTGAGGGATATGAAAACAAAATCAAGACAATCTCTATGCCTATTTCAAGCCTTTGACATTTTTTCAAAGGAGTTCTGTGTAACTATATCAGCAAATCAAAGAAAAATGGGGAAAATACACAAAACAAAATAGTAGGGAGGATGAAACCTTTTAAATCACAGTTACAATGTAAGGTTTGAGGCTCCCAGGGGATCTAGTTGGGATGCACAAGGGAGTGAAAAGTTGTCAAAATCATTCTGTCAATGACCAATCCCCTGTGCCATCTACCTAGACCAATATATTTTCCTTGTAGGCTTGCTATGATACCTCCCATTACTCCTAACAGGATCAAAATTTCCAGATTGGAATCTCAAGCATTATTTTTTAAAAAGTAACTGAAAAAAACACACTTTATCAGAGATGGCAAAAGAGTCTGCTAGACCTCTCTTATGGTTACAGTAGTACACACACACACACACACACACACACACACACACACGCACAGAGACATATTTGTTTATGGGATTTTCTATTCAATATTCTGAAAGGTACAAAAAATATTCTTAATGTGATACAAAAAGTTAGACAAAGAAAAGGACAGGATGTTTTTATTTGTGGAATATAGGTGTATTATGGTTGGAATGAACCCAAATTTGAATGGGAAAATATGAGGATTCTGGGCTGGGAATAGATATACAGAGTGTAAAACATTACTATAAAAAAGGAAGGTTCAAAGAAGGAACTGAGCTATCTATAAAGTATATGCCCAAGGTAGGAAGGACTAAAGAAAAATGGCCAGAATTTGGAATTTGTCAAGTGTTGGTCAAGTTTAGGGCCATTAGCTACAGGAAGAAGTAATATAGAACTTAGCTGAAATGAATCAAAGCACATAAAAATCAACATTATAAGAAAATTTGAAAGGAAAAAGATGAGTAATTTTATTGAGAAAGAATAAATACTAGACACATAAAGATACATCAGAATTACCAGTCTCATCAACCATTTATTTTGATTGCATAGTTATGATTCTAAACCTTTTATATTCTTATTTTTGAAGGACTTTTATATTCTTTTTTCCTTTCTCATTCTTCTTTTAAAAGTAAGTTTTAAAGATTAAAAGTATAATGCTTCTTTTCTACGAAAAGAAATTGATTCTCCACATAACTGGGAAACTTTGATGATAAATCTAGTCAGAGTCATTCAAAGTCCCTTATTTTGTACTTCAGAAGATAAATTTAGGAAATATACTATAATAAGGAAATGATTGCCTGAGATTCAGCTAACAAAACTGGGATCTTGGGGAAAAAAAGGTCCTGATAATTTCTAAGTGGATGGAGAAAATGATAAGCAGAAAAGATCATTGGAAGGCAAGAAAGGAGTGACAGGGAGTACAAGAACAGAGAAAGCAAAAGAGGTAATTATTTTTATTCTTCCAGAAAAAAAGATGCAAATAGTATTTGAGGGTACAAAGGGAAAGAGCTTGAAAGTTCCACAAGAATTACATGTGCCATTTTATTTTACTGATCATTATTTTATTGATCTATTTCTCTTGAAATATAGAGCCATTTAGCATTGAAAAATGGAGAAAAAGAATGCTGGTGTAAAGGAAAATGTTTAAATCAACTATTAAAGTATATGAAACAAGGGTACTTATGTAGATGAACATTCTAATTCCTGAAAGATATAGGAAATAAATAAATAAAAACAAACATTATTTAAATAGGATTTGAACAGTTAGATGCAGAAAATGAACTGTTTGGTACAAACATAAAAACAAATCACTTTGTGAAAGATGTAGATTGATACCTCTTTTTATTTGAATGATTTCATGGTTCAATGGGTGTAGATTTGTTTTATTAATCACTCTGGGAAGGTTATGAATAGAAAGAAACACAGTTTGGAGGACACTGATACAGTGAGACTTTGGACTCTTTAAAACTTAGCTGCAGGGGATTATTTTGATCCCTCAGATTGTATGCATACATAGCTTAAGAGAAAATTAAGAAAATGGAAAATTATAATTATTTCAATGGGGGGATCATTAAGTGAGATTTGTTGATTACTGAGTGGAAATTTGGGAAGTTGTTGCCTTTTAAGTGAAAAACTCTATCACTGAGAGCCAAGAAGCTTTGCTATCAACTACTGAAATATATAGAGAACATAGGAGACAGAGGTTAAGACTAGTATGATGAAGAGACTGAAGAAGCTGACAGAAGAGGAAAGAAACAGAAAAGGGTCAAAAGCTCTTGTCAGAAATGTTTTTATAGACCTGTTAACAGAAGTAGTCATGAGACAAAAGATTCTGCCTGGTAGTTCATAATTGACTGACTTTGTAACTGTAGCTATTGTCCTGCAGTGGCACTTAGAGTTAACAGAAATCAAACCTTTCAGAAGCATCAGGGCCTTTTTCTGCCCCTTCTGATCTGAGTGGAAAAAGCAAAAACAGGGGGGAAAAAACAACCAACAAAACAAATATTGCAAATACTTGTGCTGTATAAGAAAAATGGTCTAATTTGGTTTTACTTCTCCTGGAAAGAGTTGTTTTTTCTGATAGCCATTTTATTGGACAAAATAATAGTAATCAATAATAATAATAATGACAACAAATAATATTTGCTAACATTTATATAACTTCTTAAGGTTTGCAAAGCACTTACAAATGCTATCTCAATCATGACAATACTATGTGGTAGATGCTATTATTATCCTCAATTTACAAAAGGGGAAACTGAGGCTATGGGAAGTTAAGGGACTTGCTCAGTTTTACACAGAAAGTCTGAGGCAGTATTTGAACTGTGGTCTGATTGATTTTAAGTTCAAGACTTTATTTACTGGGGACTGATTGCCTAGTAAATAAATAACTACCTGGTAGTCAAAGTTTGTTGACTGACCTAGAGGTTTCTTGACTAGGCCCCTTGATAAGAATTGACATTGTGTTAACAATGTCTATATCCATCAACTGGGGAATGGCTAAACAAAATTTGGTATGTGAATGTAATGGAATGTTACTGTGCTGTAAGAAATTATCTTTGTGATTAATACAGAAAAGCAAGGAAAGATCCATATGGAAAAATAGGGTCAAGAAAAAATATATGCAATAACTACAATAATGTAAATGAAAAGAGAACTCTTCTCCAAAAAAATTGAATGCTGCAAAATTATAAAGAACAAGCAGATCTTGAAAGGAGAGATAAGAGAAATGACATCCCCCCCTTATTTCCTTTGCAGAAGTGAGAGTATTGTGAATTTCATGTATTTTTAAACTTTTTCAGTGTATTGATTTTGGTCTTCTTTTTTTACAATTAAAAATACTGTTTGTTTCATGGATGGCTTTCTGGGGAAAGGGAAAGATACTGGGGGGAAGGTATTACAACGATACAAAAAACGCATCAATAAAAGTATTTTAAAAGGATGTAGTACCTCTTTCTAGATATCAGTTTAAGGGTGAATGTAAGCTATAAGTGAGAAGAAGATTTGCATGGCTGGAGAACAATAAGGACCAGAAAGAAAGTAGAAAAGAATAAGCTTCAGGTGATGCAGATGTCATTGAATGGACCAGTGACATAAAAGCCTAGAGTCCAGAGGTGTGAGCTACCTTGAATGTTTCTCTGACAGGTTCCTGTGTGTGTGCCTATTTCCCTCCAAAGATAGTGCATAATAGGAGAATATGTGTCAATTATTCTTTCATTATTATTTAAGTAATTTCTTCAATATCTGAGTATCTATAATAAAATTTATTTCATTTTAAATAATTACATTTCAGATATCTAAGAACTATTATTATGGCACTAGGTTAGTGTAATTATAAATGCCTTGTTGTCCATTTTGTAGCTATGACTGTGAGTAGGAGAGCTGCTTTCCCACTCAGCAGATTTACCTCCAGGTTCTTGAGAAAATTTCAATATAAACACATGACTATAGTTGCCTTTCTCGAGGAACTTAAGCCTGCCAATATAAGAGTTGAGTCACAGAGTAATCAGGTCTGTAAACACCTAAGTTAGAGGCTCAGAGGCCCCATCATGGGAGACAAAAGTATTTTCTCTGTCTCTCTCTCTGTTTCTCGGTCTCTGTCTCTCTGTCTCCCTTTCTTTCTTGGTCTCTCTCACACACACACATACACACATACAAGAGAAATGTGATTCTGACTATATTATTAAAGCTCATTTGTGTTTTAAGTAAAAGAATAATTAGATCTTAAAATGTTAGATCTGGCAGAGCTTAAAGACCACTTAGAAAAACTTTTTTTTTATTTATCAGATATGGAAACTGAAATCTTAAGAGTTTAATTTGCCCAAGAATGCACAACTAATAAGGGGAAGAGTCATGACTTACATGAATCTCCTGATTGTCAGTTAAATGCCTTTTCAGGATATTACACTCCTTTTCAATGAAATCAAATACAGAAGTTACAGACCACTATATTGATCAAGAATTGGAAAGCAACTTAGAAATAATTTAGATCAACTGTCTCATTTTTATAGATGAGTAAACTGAAGTGCAAAAGAGGTTCAGTTACTTGTCCAAGGCAACAGAGGAAATAAATGGGAAATCTGGGATTAAAATCTCTATTTTCAGACTCCAAATCCAGTATTATACATTGTGAAGAGCAGAAATACCAGGTTCTTTAATTAGAGAATACTACTGTAGAAAATTAGTTTTGCCTATAAAGATTGGTGGTGTATTCCTCAGCCATTAGTGGTAGCAACAGTGGTGGCCAAACCTCCCTAGAGTCATGATCTAAAATACCATCAAATGCCTCACAGTCTTAGAATCTGAAAAGTTCCCAAGATCCATGTAGTTCAATCCATGTCTGAACTTACATTGCCAACATTGCTTTCTTCTGAACACTTCCAGTATAAGGGAACACATTACTTCCTGAGTTAGCACATTCAACTTTTAGATAGCCCTAGTTATCCTGATATCAAGCCCTGAATCTGCCCTTTTATAAATGATATTCATTGCTCTTTTTTATTCCCTCAGATCAGTGAAAATAATCCCTTTTCTCACATGGGTACAATTATAATAATTAAAAACAATCGTCTTGTACCAGCTAAGTCTTGTCCTATCCCAGTAAGAACAAAACAAAACAACAAAAAAACCACATTCCCAGGTTCTTGCAAAACCAGTGTTTCACAATTTTTGTCAGTCCTCTACTTACTTGTCTATTATTGTGTTCTTTGTAAAATACAAACTGCAGAAAATGCTCCAGATTTAGTGTGCCTTGTGCAAAAGTATGACACATCATTCGTGGTTTGTGTGCTATGCTTATTGACTTTAAAATCATACTACCTCTCAATCATGTATGACAGAACCTTAGTTTTCCTGCTTATAAGACGTCTTCTACCACCTCTACCACATTTGTGTATATCCCTATAGATATAAACATATGCAACATAGTGTAATATAGCTGTTCATTCCATGAAATCTGTTTTCCCCCTAACTATGCCCCACATCTTCACCTTTGTAAATGTGATTTTCTGAACACACATGTAGAACTTAACATTTATCTTTTTTATATTTTTTGGAAGGGTGAAGCCAAGGTTAAGTGATTTGCAATGGTCACACAGCTAGTTAAGTGTCAAGTGTCTAAGGTCAAATTTGAACTCAGGTCCTCCTAACTCCAGGACCAGTGCTCTATTTACTGTCACCTATCTGCCCCTATTATGTTTTGTTTTATTAGTTTGGGGGAAACCATCTTGTGGGATACTAATTTTGTTATTCAGGGTGCTGATTATTCATTTAAATTTTATATTATTGCTAAGTTTCATAATCATGCCATTTAAATATTAATTTAAGTATTTTTTTAACAGTTAGGCGTCATAGGGCCAAAGACAGACTCTTAGGACACTCTAACAGTATTTTCTCCTCAAAGATCAGATATTCATGAGTAATCCTTTGTAGTGGTAATCAGTAAAGCATTTTAAAATCTACTTTAATAAAAATATTTGTTGTTTTGCTCACATGTTTTTTCTTACTAATAAGCATACATTCAATGCTTTGTTCTTATCTAGGAAATTGCAATTGTAACATTCCACTATTCTACCTAACAACTTAAGAAAATAAATTAAAATTAGGAGAACAAAGGATAGTTTACGTGACTGATCTATGGAGAAGGGAAGAATTTTTGACCAAACAAGAGATAGCATCGAGATATAAAATGGATTTTTATTATGTTAAATTGAAAAGGTTTTGCACAAACAAACCAATGCAATCAAGATTATCAAGATTAGTGGGAAAATAGAAAGGGGAAAAACATTTTTTTAACAAGTGTGTCTTATGAAACCCTCATTTCTTAAATGTATAGCGAACTGACGCAAATTTATAAGAATACAAGCCATTCCCCAACTGATAAATGGTGAAAGGATATGACTAGGCAGTTCTCAGATGAAGAAATCAAAGCTAATTATAGTCACACAAAAATGCTCTAAATCACTACTGACTAGAGAAATGCACAAAAAAACCCCTCTGAAGTTCACCTTACACCTATCAGATTGGATAATATGACAGAAAAGAAAAATAATAAATGTTGGAGAGGAAGTGGGAAAATTGAGACATTAACACACTGATGGTAGGGTTGTGAACTAATCCAACCATTTTGGAGGACAATTTGAAACTATTCTGAAAGGGCAATCAAATTGTGCATGTCTTTTGACCCAGTAATACCACTCCTACGTGTCTATCCCAAAGAGATCATAAAAAAGGGAAAAGAATATACCCGTACAAAAAATATTAAAATCTCTTCTTTTTTAATTTTTAGTAAAGAATTGGAAATTGAGGGGATGTTCATCAACTGGAGAATGGGTGAACAAGTTGTGGCATATAAACGCACTGGAATAGTATTGTGCTATGAGAAATGATGAGCAGACAGATTTCAGAAAAATCTAGAAAGATATACATGAACTGATGCAAAGTGAAATTAGCAGAACCAGTAGATCATTGTACATGGTAATAGCAATGTTGTACAAAGATCAACTAAGAATAATTTAGCTATTCTCAGAAATACAATGACCCAAGACAATTCTAAAAGACTCATGATATAAAATGCTGTCCACATGTAGAGGAACATTAAGTCTGGATGCAGATTGAAGCATAACATTTTCACTTTTTTGCGTGTGTTTTTTTCCTTCTTGGTCTATTTTTCTTTCACAAAATGAATAATATGGAAATATGTTGTACATTATTGCACATATATTAGCTATTTGACTTTTTGCTCTTTTAGGGAGAGGGTATAGGAGAAGGGAAGGAGAAAGAAAATTTGGAACTCTTTTTTTAAAAGAATGTCAAAAATTGTCTTTACATGTAATTGGAAAAAAATAAAATCCTATTAAAAATAAATTAGGCTGGTTTAGCCTGATTTGTTTCTGATAAAGTCATGCTGGCTCTTTGTTTCATCATTTGTTTTTCTAGATCTTCATAAATAACTCCTTTAAAATATATATTCTGGATATTTTTCCTAGAAATTGAAGTCAAACTAAAGAATAAAAACAAGCATGGTATGCCAGTTATTATCACTAACTTAATCAGAATTGTAATCTTTATTGGATAAGTGCCCACAATTATGAAATTGCATAGCATTTTGAAATACTAAAGTATTTCCAATGATCAAGGTACACAGACCTGCTTCATGTACATAATAGCTAAAATTTGCAGATGAAGAAAGTACCATATATTGTCATGATACAATGGCCTCCTTTTTCTTCCTCTAAAAACTTGAGTAAATTAGAACAAAATTGCTGAATAAAAGAATGTTACAACTTCATGGAACATAAATTTTGATGGAGTCCATTTCGTCAATTTTATAGATAAAAATTCAGACTCATAGTTGACGTGACCCAGGTCACAGAATAGTTATGGACCAAAAACATAGATCTTTTATCTGTTTATATTCCCCTACCTTCAATTGCATCTGGTGTATTAGAGAATTTCAGAATTGTAAAGACTCTTAGGATAATGGGACTGAGGTTAAAAGGGACCTTAGAGGTCATCTTATTCTCCCTCTGCACATGAAAAAATTAAAATGAAGTCATTTGCCTAAGGTTACTAAAATTCAAACTTATATCCTTTGACTTTCTCTTTCTACTGAGTCATTATGACTCAAAAGAAGCTCAGTTTAGTAATTTCCATGTTCTAATGTAAGGGAAAAAGTAGAACAATGAAAATTAAATATAGTATGCAATAAATATTCCAGACTGTCTGTATTCATTTGACCTTATGTGCCTTCAGAATTGGAGGAGAATTAGACTAAATATGCACCATCTTTAATGGGACTTGATGTTTTCCCTTCCCACAGGGTCAGTATTACACAAAAGACTCATTTGGGACTTTCTCAAATTAGGATGGGCATGTTAATGGGTAATATTTCGCTTTCAGAGTTTCTAAGCCTTGTCTGTGCCAATGACTTAAATGTACAATACTCAAAGACAGTAGTGGGTGGAGTACTAAAAGGATGAATTTTGTTAGATGTCTATGGTCATTTGACCTCCAAAATTTTTGTGCTGGTTTAATTTAGCAATTTATCCTTTTTTATTCAGATTATTACTATCTGAGTCAATGGTCAGTCATTTATTTTAGAATGCAATAGTATTTATTAATGCTTTAATGGGTATTGTTCTTGGAGAAAAACTGTCCCTGAAATTACCTGTACCACAACTTTGATTTCCAAAATCATGCAATATCACAAGCAAACAACAAAAAACTGCCTTGGTGTTTCTGATGCTGCTTACCCTTTCCTCAAAATATTACAATGTCACAAGAGCAATGCTTGTATATCTCTATCATGAGAAATCTGAGCGATGTTACCCAGAGCATTTCCCAAAAGGATTACTGCTTCATTACTGTGTAATTAACCTCAAATTAAGAATTGTTTTGCAGTAGCAAATTAGAGACTTGGTTTACATACATATAATATTCAGAGAAAGTGACAGTCTTGTCACAGAAAAAATAAGAAAGTTTTATTGCCATTAATGTTTTGATTTATGAAGAATTTCCAAAAAAGTTGTCAATGAATCACAGTCAGGAGACTTGCCCTGAGAGAATGGACTCTATCTACTTCAAAGCCCCCACCACAATTCATAAGCACAAGATCCATCAAAATCTAATAAAGCAGCTTCATTAGCATGATTATCACCTTATTAATAATTCACCGGTTGGCAGAGGTACTGATGGGATTATAATGCATCATTTTAAACAAGAAAAGAACATTATTGTAATGCTCATTAAGGTGATCTCTACAGAAGTAAAATCTGTGGCATACATATTTAAAATATTTTTTCATTGTAATTAACTAACTCAAAACCTTCCGATATAACACAATTCTTGAATAAAACACTTTGTTCTATGAGTTGCACAATTATTCCCTTAAAATGACCAGAGAAATACAAAAATCAATGAATTTCATTGGATTTATTATTTTGTCTTTTTTTACTTCTCTTGTTCATATTCTCTCTCTCTCTCTCTCTCTCTCTCTATCTTTCTCTCTCTCTATTTCTTTGTCTCTTGATGCATTGTATTGTGGGGGCTGGAACAAGTGAAGAAAATAAGCATGTAGACATTGCCTGCTATGTGCCATGGCACTCTGCTAATCACATTATAAATATCTCAGATAAGAGGCTTGTCTTGCACTGAGGAAGACCTGAGTTCATGTCCTGCCTCTGATAACATGAGAACTGTGCAACAATGAACAAGGCATTTAACCTCTCTGTGGCCTCAACCAAATATTTAAGAGAATAACAGTATTAATAATGATAATAGTAATCATTATTAAAACTATTATCACTTCTATAGTGCTATAAAGCTTGCAAAGAACTTTACCAACAGGATCTCATTTAATCTGAACACCTTGGGATACTGGTGCTATTTTCATTCACATTTTACACATGAAGACAGTATGGCAGAGCATAGTAAGGCAATTTCCTCAGTCTCACTCAGCTAATAAGTATCTGAGGCAGGATTTGAATTCAGGCCTTTCTGATTCCAAGATGTACATCCTGTCTGGTGCACCATATAGGCAATTTGCTGATCTGCATGGTTGGAGGCAGTTTCTATACTGAGAGTCGCTGTATAAATGTAATCACAGGTCTGACACCTTTTCATTTCCAACCAAAAACAAAGGCCTATAATAAGGTACTGTGGGAAAACGACCCAAAACTAAGGAAATCAATGGTCATTTGAAAATCTCCCTGCAGAGAAAAGAAAAGCTACCTCAATCACACTAGAGAGCGAAGGATTTATAATGGTACAGTGAAGCCACCATGTTGAAGTCAATACAACAGATTGATAGCCCTAATGTAAAACCATCTCCAATTCACTATCAGTCAAGGGAAAATGGTCTTACTTTGGCATCAAATGGCTACTGAGGTTGTTAATAGGAAGCAAAGCTTCGAGTCACTAATTGAAATTTGACCTATGCTAGTATTACTTCAGAAGAATCAAAATAAATTGTCAATCTCACTGCAAGTTTCAGCATTAAAAAAGTCATCACTGATAACGTGATTGCCTTTTAATTTCTAACAATGTGCGGCCACATAACAACTACAACAATGGAAAGCAAAAATAATGGCTGACTTTGACTTGGATCTTGAGGGTTTGTGCCAACCTCTTATATATGTGGTCTCATCTGTTCCTCTCAACAACCATAGGAGAGGCAGACAGAGTACACTAGATAGAGAACTGGCCCTGAAGTCAGGAAGACCTGAGTTCAAGCACCTTCTGACTTCTGACATGATATAATGACTATTAGACACTAAGTAAATAATTTTATTTCACAGTGTTTAAGGTAATGTTCTAGCACTCTGAGTTGCAGGGAAGGCACTGATTTGTATTGGTGGATGGAATTTCCTCATTGGTAATTATATCAATGAAATCGTATTCTAGTCCCTATCTCTAACAGCCTTGTGAGGATTGCGTGAACATTATTATCACTTCCATTTTACACAGGAGAAAAAGGAGTACTCAGATATTAAATGCCTTGTCCAAGGTCAGAAAGACTCATTGGAAGAGTATAGATTTCATCCATATCTCCTGAGTCCAAATTCAATGCCTTTTCTGGTTCACAACAGGGAAATAAATATAAAAGTTTCATGACTAGCTCTCTTCCATAATTGCCTTTCTCTATAGTTGTTTAGGGTATTCCTCTGAGCCTCATATGACAAGACAAATTATTACTTGCCTCTAAATTAACCATACTATATACTAATTGGCAGTCTTAGTTAATGAACTCAAGGCAACTAGACATATTTTGCTGCCTTAGCAATTACATTAATCAATTCCAAAGTAGCATTTTTCCAATACACAACTATTTATATGCATATACATACATGATCATGCCTGCCTATATTAAAGGTCTGCATGTATGTATATATGAATGTTTATATACATATATACATGCAAGTATATGCCACACTTATGAAAGATAGACTTCAGAAATAACAGAAAGAAAAGCTCATAGAATATTGAGGGATATAGGCAATCTTGGGATTGCCTAAAATTCCCCCCAAGCCTGAGAGAAGGCAAATAGCAAAAGGTCATGACCACAGAAAATGAAATTGCTATTTTCTACTCCTACCTAGACTTTTACCAGGATTGAAAAGCTCAATTGTTCTTAGAAAATGTTAAGGTCCCAGATGATCATGCTACTGACAAGACAATTACTAGGCAGAGGTCACATCTTTTTTGACCTATTAGTTCACTTTCTGTTGTTAATATTGTTAAGTCAATATTGGGGGGAATGAAGGGGAGAGAGGGGAACTCCTGAGGATAGAGTCTAAAGAGCCAAAGTATGTGTGTGTGTGTATGTGTGTGTGTGTGTGTGTGTGTGTGTGTGTGTGTGTGAGAGAGAGAGAGAGAGAGAGAGAGAGAGAGAGAAAGAATAATGTTCTACCTAACTGCATCACTCTTTAGGTTTACTCTCCCTAGACCATGCTCCTAAAAGGTACTGAGTAAGAAGAAAATGGTTCTATCCGTTTTGGATATTGTACATGGCCATCAGTTTATAAGATGCCTCCTTCATGATGCTGAGGATACTACATAGTTAATATATAGTTAGCTGACTTCAGTTTTTTTTAATAGATCACATGTTCTTAATATTTTTAGATTGGTAAAAAATTCTATACATTTTCTGATTTCAGCCCACCAACAACCCTGTAAGGCATGAATAAATGAATGAATGAATAAGTAAATGTTCCTGTTGTTGTTTGGTCATTTTCAATCACATTTGACCCTTTGTGACCCCCTCTGGGGTTTTCTTGGCAAAGATATTGAATTGGTTTGCCATTTCCTTTTCCAGATCATTTTACAGATGAGAAATTGAGGCAAACAGAGCTAAAAGTCTTGTCTAGGACCACAGAGTTAGGAAGGATTTGAGGCCAGATTTGAACTCAGGAAGACTCTTCCTGATACCATGTCTGGAACTCTATCCCCTGTATTATCTAATTGCCCTGAATGAATAATATTAAGCATTTACTCCATGTCAGGCTAAGAGCTGAGAGAGCAAATGTCAGAGACATTCCTTATCTCCCTCATTATGTTTTAATGGGAAAACAACACATATATGGGAGGTGATGAGCACAGAAGAGTGAAATCACAGAGTGATTTAATACCATGCCCTTTTCAGAAGTAGATGTTATTATCTCCTTCTTGAAGATGAAGAAAAAGCCACTCAGTGAGGTTAAATGTGCTTTCTATGATTACATCTAGTAAGTATTGGAGGTGGGGAACGTGTATCAAAATTTTCCTGACTCTAAGGCAGGTACTCTAAGCACTTAGTCGTGTTATCTCTAGTAGAAGTAGTATATGTGTCAACATTCATGAGAAATCAAGAATGATTCATGAAGTGAATCTTGACAGGAGAGTGACTTCTTATATCCCTTTTGAACTTTTCATACTAGATAGGCACTTAACAGATCCTATCTCTTGCTTCCTGTACAGGAACTCCCATTCTCCCTAAACTATTCTTTCTCATGTCCATTGATCTTGTCTCTATTTTCCATGTGACCCAAGGATTAAAGGTTTGCTACTCATCAGAACTAGACTCAATAATTCTAGACACTTTCTAAATACTAGGAAAGGGTTGTAGAGTGATAAAAATGAAATAAAAATGAGAAAGGAAGAAGAGAAAACAAAGTAAAAATGGTTCAAAAAAAGGAAGGAAAGAGAACAAATGAGTGAAGGCTATATTTTTGTATATTGTACATACAGAGATAAGAGGAAAATCATGAATTAAAGTCAATATTTAACTACTGGCCTGGAAGACTGATATTTTGTTTCTTGGCAGTGACATGGTTGTGTGGATTACTTTACTTGATAAAGGACCTAAGAACCAATTTTTGAAGTGTCCAAGCAAGCCCTTATGGCTTTATTTTTTTAATGAAATATAGTCCTTCTTACTCTAGGTTCTAATTACAGTATTTGTTCTGCCAACGTTTAAAATAGGAAAAGCATTTTGTTTGTACTGCTTGGTAGTTATGAGATTGCATCTTCCTTTGGTTGGGGGAGAGATAAAAGAACAAAAAAGGCAACTTTGGCTTGCTTCAATAATTATTCATTGGGTAGTTACAACAAAGGTATTATGGAGACATTAATAAATTTTAAAAATACTCCAAAAAAAAAAAAACTTGGGGAGGCTAGGTGGCGCAGTGAATAGAGCACCGGCCCTGGAGTCAAGAGTACCTGAGTTCAAATCCGGCCTCAGACACTTAACACAAAAAACTAGCCATGTGACCTTGGGCAACTGCCCTCCAAAAAAAATTAATTTTAAAAATATATGAATCCCAATTTATTTGTGGTAATTTGCTGACACTGGAATATCTCAACTTAAACAAAGACATTTACAGAAAAGAAAAAAAAAGACTATGACATTTTGAAAAAATCCTAAAGGAACATATATTTCTGAAGGCTCTGTCTTTCCAATGAAAATAGCAACATACTTTTGAATGAAGAGCATAAGACTGGACTCATTCATTCAACTGGGGAGCCCTAACATTTCAACTCCATTTGTATGTGATGAGTTAATCTGGGACTTTTGGAAATGAGATTCTCTGCTTCATTTAGAAACAGGTAAAATTTTAATAACCTTTAATATTCAGCTTTAGAATGGTTCTTAACATGTTTCCTTACATTTTCTCTGTGTTGTCTCCATTCTGCCTGTTACAAAAAAAAAGGTTAATTGCAAGAAGTTCTTCATTTTAAACAGGGTTACAAATCTTGAACTGCTGGTCTCAAAGAATGGGGATTATATGCTGTCAACCTCTCCCAGAAAATTACCCTGTTCTACCATCTTCAATGAGTTCAGTAGGCATCTTGAAAATAAAGTGTTCAAATGACACTAATGCTTAAATTGGTCATTCAACAAAATCAATTTCATTTACCTTTCATAAAAGAAGTAGCTAAGAAAAAAGAGGGTAAGTCCCTCCCCCCACTAAGGAC
>CM053597.1:78252796-78296618 GCA_028646575.1 Pseudocheirus occidentalis
CTGACTCCAGGCCCGGTGCTCTATTCACTGTGCCACCTAACCGCCCTCGATCAATCATTAATGGTGAGAAATGATATGCAGTTAACGCAAAATATTTCAAATTCCATTCAATTGATATCTTTAAAAATGAGTCTTCTATTTTCAGATGTGAGAAGGGCAAGAGATATAATGGCAACTTATCTATTATATACTGAATTTAAGGTCCTTCATTCTTCTCCATTGCTTTCACAGCTCCACTCAGACTATCAGACTTTTTTCTCTACTGGTCCCAACAAGTTTCTCATCCTGGAAAATCCTTCCACACCTATAGTCTTCTCCCACTGTAAGATCCCCACTCCCAACCTTGTGTCCCCATCCTTCCTGAACTTATATTCCTTTATGGAATCTATTCCTGACTCTATGGACTTTTCCCCATCCTATCCCCTCAAAAGTATCTTCTTCTTTTCATTCTTTTTAAGCTTACTTTTATGTATTGTATTAAATTTAAGCTCCTTGAGGGCAGGTACAGTCTTATTTTTTCACTCTATTTGTATTCCTAGAACTTAGAACAGTGCCTCGTACACAGTAAGTGCTTAAAAAAAACTTGTTAGTTTGACAGTCTGGAAAGTCTGGGTTCTTGGCTTTCATGTGTCCCTTGCCAACTGTGACACAATGGGCAAGTCACTTAACCCATATGAACCTCACGCAGCAATCAAAGATCTAGCACTCTTTCCCTAACACTAAACTACTTTCCTATGTCCATCATCCCTTTCAAGATGCAATTTGAAATTTATTTCTTCTAGGAATTAGATTTAGCCTAATCATGCCTCCATCTAGAGATGCAGGAATTCAATCTCCAAGCACATGTACAGATAGTTAGGTATTATAAGAATAGAGAGCTAGACCTGGAGTAAAAAAATCCAGTATCAAATGCAGTCCAATACACTTAACAGCTTGTGACCCTTCCAAGTCACCTAACCTGTGTTAGCCTCAGTTTGCTCATGTGTAAAATGGAGATAATAAGAGAACTTAACTCCCAGCATTGTTGTGAGGATAAAACCAGAGAATATTTGTAAAGCATCATAGAAACATTAAAGTGCTATATAAATGCTAGTTTACTATTACTAGCTCTACTATAGTTACCTAGAATGGAAGATTTGGAAGTCCTTAGATACCAGCTAGACCATGTTCTCCTTTTGTAATACAGAAAATTTACATTTATTCCTAGGTTTTGATTGGCTTCATCACTGTATGCTTCATCCCCTCCAAATCACATAGAAATTTCCTTGAGGGATTGACTATATCTTAATTTGTGGTCTTTCTCCCTTCCCCAGCTCCCTATGTGGTATGAATGTCATTAAGTGCTTTCTAATATCACTAACCTTTATTTCATTAGATGATTAAAAGTAAACATTACTTACATATATCTTTCATGTTAAGTTGTCCAAAGACTGGATTACTGACATAAAATCAGTCAGCTCTAGAAATTATAGGAAACATGTCAGGTAATGCAAGAAAAAATGTATGGGAGAGAAATGTGCCATGGAGTTTGAGTACCTTGGCTACAGGGAGTTTGTTGCTTAGCAACAGAATCATCCTAAGGAAGTGATAAATTGGAGGTCATACTCATGAACTTCAGGTTGGAGGTGAGGACAGAGTCCTCCGCTAATGGAAGGTAGCTGGTTTGAAAGAAGGAGGGGACTTTGCTGATTGGAAGTTAACTAAAGCTTTTTCTATAGACAACCTGTCCATAAAACATTCCTCCTACATCTTGGAAAAATAGATAGGATTCACCTTTCCCTGCTTCTATACACAAATGCTCCTCAGACTCTATTTTTGTTACCATTCTTAATTTCATGGATTTATTGATGCTTATTTTAGCTCTTTCATCTGTATAAAATATTTAAAGTGTTAAGAAGGCAATACAAAGCCACAGTAAGGCAGAGTAATCAGGGCTTTGTCCCAGGGTACCAAAAATTGGGAGGGTGGGGAGGCTCCTCCTTCCAGGAGCCACTCTTTACTGAACTGTGGCCATGATTTGTTGTCTTACATCAATCTTTTGCTGCTACCTCATGAAGCCCAACTTATCAATTTCAGGTTCTGTTTGCCATGGTCTATCTTTCTCATTGTGTCCCTTCTACTACTATCCCAATCATCCCTCCTGTCATCTTCCCATACTATCTCTTCTCAAGGAATAAGGTTACTTACAGACAAACAGTTTTGTTTTGATATAATGATCCAGGATCTCTGGGGAATAGGTTACATCACTTGGTGACAGAACTTCCCCTGACTGGAACCATTTTTTTTCTAAGAATTACATTTGAGATCTGAATTTGGTCCAGATACAGAAATTCCTAGCTAAAATTCTGGTGATAGGGTTGAGGTATACTTCAGAGAGTATGATTTTCTATGAGTCTATGTGTCCTGAAAATAGCTATTCTAGGCCAACTGTTAAGAATGACATATAAAAATAGCACATTCTCAAAAAAAAGAAAAAATGTGGATGGCATATGATTAAATAATGAGATAGTAAATTGTCACTGTACCTGGTCTACTACACTCACTGATTACTGAATAAAACTCCAATGCTATAATAAAGATAAATTATAGCTAACTCAAAAGTGGGTAATCAGGCAGGGAGGAGCCTACAGTCATGCCATATGAAGAAAAATGAAAGGAATAGAAGTCAGTTTATGTAGAATAGGACTTTTCAAGCTATTTTGTATCATAAACCTCTTAGGCCGTCTAGTGAAATCTAGACCCACTTCTCAGAATAACATTATATAATTAATAAAACAAAATACATAAGATCATAAAGTAAACCAATTATATTGAAATATAGTTATCAAAGTATTTTTAGAAATATACTTTCATGGACCCCAGGTTAAGAATACTTAACCTAGAAACAGGAAAGTTTAGGTGGAGTTGGAAAAGGCAGATTCAGGATAGATGTTTTCAAATATTTGAAGAACTATAATTGGAAGAAGGATTAGCCTTCTTTTGATTAGCCCCAGAGTATATAATGAAATTTCCCTGGTAGAAATATAAGCCAGATACATTGAGACTTGGGATAAGGAAAAAAAAAATATTTTATCAATTAGAGCTGTCCAGAAATGAAACAGGTATTGTAGAAGGCAATGAGTTTCTCACATTGTAAATTGTCAAGTGTATGGCTACTTGGTCATAAATATTGCATAGGTGATTTCTGGTCAGGTAAAGGTTGGACTAGATAACCTCTACTTTACTTTACAACTCTGAAATCCAATGATCCTGGTGCCATAGTAATGTGAATAACATTATCTTAGCATATAGAGTCGTTAACTTAATATCCCAAAGTGGTTTTATAAACCCATTTTGGGGGGATTCTTCCTCTTTAAGTTTAAACAATACCCTATATTACAATACATTTAATAAAAAGACTTTCAAAATATTAGGTGTATGTATAAGTATGATCTCAGACTTTATCAGCTGTCATCTATGCCTCAAAAACCAGAGTGATTACTATGTAGAAATCACTGGACTTGCTTCTGCAGTAGTTACATAAATGAATAAGTTATGTTCCCTGCACTCAAAAACAGATCCTTATTAATAAGTTGCTAACCCCATTACATATCCTTCCTGCACTTCACAGTTTGGGAAAACTTGGTTTATTTTTGTTCTTTACATATCAGTCCATATCCCCTCTCTACACATTTGTGCTGGCCATCCTCTATGCCTAAAATGTTTTCCCTCCTAAGTTTCAGTTTGAGAATTCTTTGCTTCTTTTAAGATTCAACTCACATAGCACTTTCTATATAAAATCTTCTCTAATCTCCCTTCCCAAGCTAAGTAGCATGCATTTCTTTGTACATGTTTTCAAATGTATATATTGTCTCCTAAAAGAATGTATAGTCCTTGAAAATGAGGACTGTTTCATTTTTGTTTCTATATTCATCATCTAGTATAATATTTGGCACATAGTAGGTGCTTAATAAATTCTTGCTGATTAGTTGACAGATAAGTATAGTACAAGATAAAACAGAGGATTCATAAGTGGGGAACAGCCAAAATGCAATAAAATATTAGAGAAGGCTGAGATCAAATCCTCTAGGTATATCTTCATAAAAAAGGAAGCATTTGAGTTGAGATTTGAAGGATGGGTAGAATTTCAACAGGGAGAGAAGTCAAGCAGAAAAAAAATTTGGGGAATACATTCAAGGACTGGCAAGGAACTCCATTTCAATGAAATATGGAGTGCAGGTAGGAGAATAATTGACCATAAGTTAGATTAGAGTCCAGTCATAGAATGTTTTAAATGAAAGGATAATGAGTTGGGATTTAATTTAGTAGTTTACAATAAGTCACTAAAACCACTGAGGAAGAGAATAACATTATGTTATATTTTAAGAATATTCATCCTGTAGTAGTATGTAAGATTAATTAGCTCAGAGGTTATTACAGGCTGTGTGAGAAGTAACAAGGGTTTGGACTATGGTGATGCCAGTAGCAATAGAAAGGAAAGATAAAAGTAAGAGACACTATAGAGCAATGGTTCTCAACCTTCCTAATGCTGCGACCATTTAATACTCAAATGTGGGCGTATCTGCATGAGGGCAGACCCACCCGGAGATAGAAAGAGGAGCAGTGTCTCAGTTCCTAAGACCACTGGAAATATGTGTTTTCCCATGGTCTTACGCGGCCTCTGTGACCACCGTGAAAAGGCCGTTTGACCCCCAAAGGGGTTGTTACCCACAGATTGTGAACCACTGCTTATAGAGGAAAACTCAGTGTGGCAGGATCTGATGATAAATCGTGAGTAGAGGAATAGAATAATAGAGGAACAGGTTTTGATCATGGCTAAAAGAATGTGGTACTATGAAAGACTAATCCAGAAGCTTCTGTTTTAAAACAAAATCATGAGTGTCATTAGGGGGCATGGTGAATCAAGGAATCAATAAGAAATCTATATTTTGATGTCTTGTAGACATTTTGGAAGGATTCATCTAGATAAAAGAGGATATATTTGCACCAGAGATGCAGGTTTGGGAATCATTTACATGGAGATGATCATTGAAGTAATGATTCTATACCATATCACTGAGGAGAAAAAAAAAGACAATAGGGCTGCACCTTGAAGCATGCCTGTGATTGAGGTATGAGAATCCCTGTAATTAATATTATGATAAACACATATTAAGTAGGCAACATTTCAAAAATGTTTTAAAGAATTATCCTACAAAGGTCAATAATATTTTAATAAGTTAATATATTAAACTGTTAATAACTTAAATTTGTGTTTCTGAGATGTGCCACTTGTGTTAATTACAGTATGTAAGAATTAATTTATGAAGCTCATTTTTGATGAACCTTGGGCATTCATACAGAATTGCTAATGAAAGACCTAACTTAATTTTGAATGAATATTTTCATTCAGTATTATTTAGAGAAATGAAACTACAGAGGCATGTGGCCTCATTCACAATGTAAAGTATTCAATTCAAAGTAAACTGAACATTTTGTTGGGAATACCTTTCTTTGCAGGTCATTTCTGTCACTCATTTTGTATATACAGAAATATTCAAATCTATCCTGACTTTCATACCTGAGAAAGAGATTTAATTATTTGCATCTCAATACAGAGAAAAAACTATCTACATGTGTATATAGGATAGAGAAAACTTTATGTAAGAAGTAGAAAGGAAATGAGATAGAGAATGGGACTGAGGGCACAACAGACTAGTATTTAGGAAATCTATGTCCTTTGGTGAACTAGTTCTTCCCCTAGTTTGTTAAAGAATCTGGATAAGTCACAAAATTGCTTAAACCTCTAGTTTTCACTTCCTTAAGGTGGGAATAATAAATTTAACTCCAAGACCAAGTTCTACTATCTTTATTTCCTCAAAGGTAAGAACTGTCTTTTTTTTTTGTCTTTGCAAACATTTCACCTAGCACAACAATGCTTTTGACAAATTAGCTGCTTAATGACTGTTTGGGGACCAAGAATACCAATTCTTGTGAAGACAAAATGGAACCACAGGCACAGGAATTCCATTTATTTTAGATGATATGAGTAAGACTTGAAAGTGTTTTTATGGTTCATTGGAATTGTGATCACATTAATGAAAGTATAGTCTTCATCAATATAAGAGACAATGTTTTGATGGCCTCTGATCTTAAATGGTTCTTGTCTAGGGCTTTCCATAAATCTTCTACAAAGGGTCTACCCAAAGTAATGAAAGACTTCCTATGGGTCTTTAACCAACCTCAGTGTAACACTCAGTAGGTCCATTTGTCATCTGTTGCTCTCATTCTGTGATCAGCATTTTTTTTCTCTGATCATGCATTTCCTAGATGATCACCTTTATGTCTCTTATATATGTCATTGAAAGTACACATCATTTTATAAGTGTGAAGCAAGTGCAATAAAAAGAATCATTATGGAGTAGAGAGAATTAATCTCTCCTCCTCCATTATTGAGTCAGCAAAACTTTCTATAAAAAAAAACATTCTTCTGTCTTTTCCATGGGACCAAAGGAGACTCTTGCAATTCCTGCAGGATCCTGACTACCTGTAGTACCACCATACAGATTCTATACATTACATACTCAAGAATATTCTGGAGAATAACAGTATCTAGGAAAATGTTTGAATAGAAACTTATCCAAGGGACAACATAATACATAATTGATTCTAATCTGATCCTAAGCTTCATGTTTGGGGAAAAATAAAAACTGAAGTAGAGAGGGGAGGCTATTTTATTTTCCTTCTACAAGAAGGAAAAAATGAAATATAGTTTACTCACCTATCTCTTTCAAAAGACATTTATTGAAACTGTGTTGTCTCTATTTCTTATAATAACGTAGATGATTTTCAGATCTATTTATCCAATCCTAACATCTCCCATGATCAGCATCACATTTCAAGTCACCTATTCAACATCTTAAAATGAATGCTCCAAAGTCATATTCAAATCAACATTTCCAGTGTTGAACTCATTACATTTCCCCCAAAATTCTCCCCTTTTCTTAATCACTATTGCTGTTAAGGGCATCACCATCTTCTCAGTCACCCAGACTTGCAACCTAGATTTCATCCCAGACTTCTCTCACTCTCAGCACAATATTCAACTTGTTGCTTAAATTTGTTAAATCTTCTCTCGCAATATCTTTCATATGTGCTATGTTCTCTTCTCTGAAAATAACAGCATCTTGATTGAGATCCTCAACTCCTCATGCTTGGACTATTGTAACAGTCCATTAACTGGCATCCCTGCCACAAATCCCACCCCATTCCAATCCATCTTCCACTCAGCTATTGAAATTATATTGCTAAAGCACAGTTCTGTCTTTATGAAGTAAAGTAGGGAGAAGTGAACTAGAATATTTTTTAATTGAATGTTAAAGGAGAAAGGGGTTTAAGAAACATTGTTCTAAACTTTCTAATTTATAGATGAGGAAACCTATCTCAGTGAGTTCCCCAAGGGCATGTGCTTATTTAATGGAGAATGCCTATTTAGGAGGAGAAAAATGGAGGAGGAGAAGGAACAAGAGGAAGAAGAAGATTAGAAGGTAGAAGAGGAGGAAGAGGAGGAAAAAGAAGATGAGGAAGATCAGGAGGGCAGGAAGGATGAGGAAAAGAAGTAATAGTAACAGGAGGAGCAGGAGCAGCAGGAGGAAGGGAAGGAAAAAGAAAGAGAGGAGGGAGGGAGAGGAAGAAAGAGAAAGGATAGAGAGAGAAAATATAAGAATGTAACTCCTATTCCAAAATCTATTAATACACAAGTCTTTCCTCATTAGTAGAGATGAATGCACTGAGCATGAAAAATGGGGTGGAAGAGATAACAGGAGTTGAGAGCAGAGCTTTACCCTTTTAAAATTCTTGGGTGTCTTCAAGTTTCTGCAGGTTTCTTTGGATTTCTTTGAGCATTCTTTGGGATCTATAGTCACTTTAGGCTATTCTAGCTTCCAGCCTCAAAAGAGAATATGGATGACACAAATTCCACTTCAGGTTGCTAAAAGAAAAGACTCTAGGAAGGAGCTGAAATGAAAGGAGCTAGCAGTCTCCATTATGTCCCTATCCCCACCTTGCTACTCTAGAGACTCAGGTTTCGGAAGAATTTGTCCCCAAAGCATGTGGTAACCTAAAGTCTCACTAGAATTTGCAAAGTTGCAAAAACAAAGGATATAAATATAAAAAATTAGAGAGACTGTGGTTCAAGTTGTTTAGAACATATTACCAACTTTATAAAATGTCTGCAAATATAATGAGAATATCAAGTTGCAAAAGCATTTCTTTCAAAGTATGAACATGAATAAGTTGTAAAAATCACACACAATTTTATTGACTTCCTTTAAACATCAACTATAAAAGATGCATTTTCAAAAGTGGATTGTTTAGAAAATTACCTCACACAAAGTTGTGTGATTTTAAGAATAAATATATGGGTTACATGATCAAAATTCTTTTCTTGATTAGGAAAATTCCTCTAAGTTGAATATAATTGAGTTATTATAAAGGTTAGCCCTAATGCATCTCAATGAGTCCAAGATTAGCCTTTATAGAAACAATAACCTCCAGGGACAATATGATTTCATTATACTATGAAACAAATATCTCTTTTATATATCAAAATTATATAGGTAATATACATTGATTATACTGTAATAATAATAATTGAGATAAAGCTCTAAAAATTACCTACATTCAATATAACTATGTAACAAAGTACTTAAAAACTCATTTAAAAACCCACAGTCCTCCATTAACTTTTTAAAATCAGATTTTATCAAGATTTGTTATATATTTCTATCACTTAATTTATCAAGTTTCATTTTGGGTTTAATGAAATTAATTTTGTAGTAAGTATGATAAATTATGAATGCTAATCATAAAATGGAGCTATGTGGCAGAAAGAACATTGGACCAGGAGGCTGACACCCCAGGCTTGAGTCATAATCTTGCTGCTTGACCTCAAATAATTAATTTTACCTCCCAGTCTTGCTTTTCTCTTCTGCAAAATAAAGTATTGGGCTAGGTGATCACTAATATCTCTTCTGTTTCTAACATTTTGTGATTTTGAGTCTTCTGATGCTTTTATTCCTGATCAGAGGAAATGATTCTACTACCCATAGATAACTATGTCTTTGAGGAATATTCCTATAACAACATAAAATCTCTTTATGGAGAAGTAAAGAGCAAGTAACTTACAATGGAACAGAGATATCTAGCAGAACACTGCCCTAAACAAGACATCAAGTATTCCCATTTAAGAACTTGGAGACAGTTGCCTGATAATGCAAAATACAAACACTAACTTTTCTTAGAGTTAAATCATTTGGAAATTTCAACACACTGTAACTTTGGTAATAATTTACTCACCATAATTCCTCTCCTGAGACTGTGTCCACTACTCAGTGGAAGAGTTCCTTGTGCCTCCACTAATTTCATTTCAATAAGAATTTAGAAATAGGGAGAAACAAATTCAAATACAATCAAGATTTACTTGAGCAAGTCATGTTTACATAGAGGAAACTTTGTGGGTCTGTATGAGGGATATGGAGATGAAGAAGACATAAAACCTACTTTAAAAGGATATACAATTGAGTAGAATAAATAAAATATTAACATGATTTCATTGCAATGCATTGTTCTACATATCAGTAAACTGTTAGAAGGATATAGAGGACAGGAAAATGAATTTCCAGCAAAGGAAATTGTGAAAGGTTTCTTGAAAGAACTTACAATTTACCTGAGTATTTCTTGAAAGAAAGGCAGAACTCCAAAATATTGAGATGAGGAAGGAAATGTTCTAGCTGGAAGGATTAGCCTGCACAAAGTAAGTGAGAAAATATGACATGTTGCTAAAGTCCACTTCAGGATGAGAGTAGGATTATGAAGAGTGGAGTGAAAGAAAAGTCTGGAAAGATATTTTGGGAACAGATGGTAGAAAGCCTTAACTAACAAAATAAGATATTGTTGCTGTTGCTGCTGTTCTTAATTATATGCAATTGCAATCAGTTGAAACCTTTTAAATAGAGTGATATGATAAGAAAGGTATTATTTGGGAATTGTAAAACGCAGCAGTTCATATGTTGTAGTTTTAAATTTTATCAAGGTTTTTTGTTTCTTTTTTAATGTGATCAGATTTTAATATCAAGTAAAAGATCTATGTATTGAAAAGATTGCAAAAACAATTGCAAAAAATAAAAAAAACTTGAGAATTTAATCTCAATTTTTAGTGTTCATTTAGATGGCCTTCTATCATGAGTTCTGGCTATGCCCTAAATCTCTTTATTTTTTTAACCCGCTCACCACTTGTTATTAATGATGAGAAACACTGATTTAAGTAGTGTTTAGATTAATGATCATTAAGGTACCTTCCAATGGCAACATTTCATGATTTTTTTATACATCTTGTTCAGACAAAAAGTTTCCAACCCCCCCCCCCCAAATGGAAAGCATTATGGTGAATGTAAAAGGAAAGGAAGAAAAAAGTGAGAAAAAAAGATGAAAAAAATACAAACCCTTACAAACCACCTGCCCAGAGAGAAGAATTAGAAGATGAGTTTCTGAAATAGGTTAAAGAAAAATATATAATATTGATGAGGAACCTCAATTATTCAGATAGTCAGTAGATTTCATTTCCTTAATCATGGAGCATCTAGAAAATAGTTGTCTTGCTGACAATTTCATCTTCTAGAGAAGGGAAGGGATACTTAAGACCTAGTTCAAATGAACAAGGAACCCAGAAAGGTAAAGTGAAAAGGATGTGACCTCTCACCCCTTCCTGTCACAATCTATTTCACATACCATCACAAGAGTATTTCCTCTAAAATTTTACTTTTGTTGTACCAATTAATTCTTCAAAATTCTTCAATAGTTTTTTTCCATTGCTTATTATGTAGACTCTAAATACTTTAATTGGGCTTGGCAAACTGATCAAAATATGTCTTTATGGTCATTTTCCCTCTCTTCCCATACCCAAATACTCTGCTCTATAGAATCATTATCCCCAAATTGAAATTCAAATTTTCTTCCTTCTCTAATTTTACTTCCTTGTCTTTTTTTTTTAAATAAAAACACCCCTTCTTTCAAGACTCTTTCAAATTTAAAGATCTCTTCTTCCATGAAGTTTCCTTCACTATCTTGGGTGAAAGTAAAAGTCTCCTCTTCTAAATTCTCCTGATCTATACCATTCATATTACTTTTTCTTAATGTTGTCATATATTGCAGTTGTTTGTATATACATTTATTCTCCTCCACAAGATTATAATCTACTTGGGATAGGAATTATGACATAGAGATCTAGGACTCTAATGCAGAAATGTTATTATTTTTTCATAAATAAGTTTGTCAACATATTTTTTTAATAAAGAAACTGCTGAATGACCAAATGAATTCAAATTTACTTGATTTAAGTCCATCCTAAGTGTTCAATAGAGATAGAATGATTCATATGGTCAAAAAGCAGATGACAATTGGAATTCTATTCAGAGGTCAAATTCTGGTCATTATGATTTGGTGATTAGCCTACATTATTGAGACTGCAAGTTCATTTAACTCTCAGAGTCAAATGCCAAATTTCAAAATTATATGGGTGTACTTACTAACTGTATTGACCAACCTTTCACCAAAGCATACCATATTTGATATCAGGAGAGTCAATTTCAAATCCAAGCACTTTTATTTACTGTGTGACCCTAAACAAGCCACTCAACTCCAGTTAAAATAGCTGTAAAATAAATTAGACTGAATGTCCTCTTCCCCCCCCTCCCCGGTCTCTTAAAACTTTAAATCCATTATCCTACATTTATGTTTACTCAAAAGACAATTTTAAACACCTATTATGTACATTATAGTATGACAACAGCACTCTGGGGGGAGATGCACCATTTAGATAAGATGTAGTACCTACCCTTATGGAACTTGTACTCTTTATAGGCTTTTATACACACACACAAATACATGCACACACACACACACACACACAACTTGCATAGGTAAGTACATTAAAGGCATGCAGAACAGACAGATATGTGAGGATGAGACCTATCCTAGAGTACAACTCCCAGGATATTGTTGAAATAAAGTTTAATTGTACTGAATACAGAATAGCATTTGTCAAATTAAATCAAATTTTGAGTGAATGATAACCAAACTCTCCCTCTCAGTATTGGAAATAATTCCTTCAAAGCAAGTTTGTGAAAAAAGTATGCCCTAAATGCCAAAAAGAATTCTATATGTTAATGTGGTTGTTTCAGTATTTTTCAAGGTATTGAATTCATTTTTACATCTCTACCCACATAAAAAGGTTCATATAACTATATTCATAAAGTACTCATATATTTTTCAAAGAATAACCAAAAAAGGGGAAATTTATATTGCCTCAAGTGATTCATTGACACATTTCTACTAAAGACCTTGCACTTTGTCATGAGAATGTACATTTCACATAAATATGTAAGATTAAAATAATATTTGTATCACCAGACTTTTTACTACAATTAGATTTAGTAACAATAAACAAATAAACTATCTTGACATTTGGACTTATAAATTCTTTACCACTCACTAGATATCTGTGAAACACCTTTGAAAAGCCTCTATTAATAGTTCTATTATTCAGTTTTTAAAATACTATCACTCATAAAAATGCCCTTCTACTTGTTACTGTACCTACTCTCTGTGCACCAGAAATACCTCTACCTTAAGTTGAAACAGTGGATTTATCCTATAATACTAGGTTTTAATGGGTCAAATTTTACTATTCTATTATCCAAATATTTATTAGTTTATACATTTTAAATTTATTGTCAATAAATTTAATTAAACATTTTTTCTGATTCAAAAATTTTATATATTGAATAAAAGAACTATAGGTTTCCCTAGGTAAAAGATATCAGAAATATAGAGAGACCATTAATGTAACCACACATTGAAAAGACACTCATAAGTGACATTCAATGCCTATAATAGGATGAAGAAATATTGTCTAGTGAAATTTACCTGCAAATATTATCCCTATTTTTTATAGAAGAGGAAACTAAGTCTTAAGAAATTTAGTGATGTGGCTAAGGTTGCCCATCTAGTAACTACTGATTTAGATTCAAAATGAGATCTACTGATTTCAAATCTATCGCAAGATTTGCTTTACTAATTGACTCCCAATATCACTCCAGTACTTGGCAGAGTACCATACACATTGTAAGCATTTATTAAATGTTTATTGAACAAAATTTGTTAAATTCCTTAACACACATTATAACACTTCATTATATGCTGTTCAGTGTTATCCAATTGGTTTGTGTTTATACACATATGCAAGTATTACTTAACAACAAAAATTATCAGCTTTTGAGAAGAACTGCCTTATCCTTTGTAACTCTTTCTATGATAGGCGATTATGTTATATCTGATAAATATCTGTTGAAATGAACATGTGTTTTTTAAATACCTTTATGTTTTAAACAAGTCAATGTTAACCTTACTCAATATTACCCTCAATGAAAAATTTACAATATAAGATTCATTATAATATTTAGTATAAAAATCCACAATGAAAAGTCATCTCCTCTAGACAACAATAATGTAATGAGTACCTATTCTTTTATGTGCCCTGTGATAGATATTAAGGATAAATTAAAAAAACATATTAAAATTACTGCCCCGATCCTATACATGATTGTATGCCACCATGGGGGGGTTGGGTGGGGGATGGGGAGGAAGGGGAGAAAAATCTATAACTGAAGTGACTATGGAACAGAATCTTGTAACCTAAAAGTGAACAAACAAGTTAACTTTAAAAAAAATAATAATAAAATAAAATTTAAAAAAAATTACTGCCCCAAGAAGACCATGTTCTCTTGGGAAGCATAAAACTATCTCATCTGTCTCTCTCCATCTCTCTGTCTCTCTCTGTCTCTGCATGTGGGAGTATATACATATACGTATACACATATGCATATATAACATATATGTATAAATGTAATATATGCAAATAAATACAAATTACTTTTGAGAAGTATCATAAATCAGAAGAAGGCCTATTGTAGAAGGTGGATCTTTATCCAAGTCTTAAAAAGGGATTGAACTTTCCAAGACGTGGGAGTGGGTAGGGAAAAGATCCAGATGTCTAAGAAACTCTATATAAAGGAACATATGCAGAAAGAGAAATGTTATATATGAGAAATAGCAAGTAGGCCCATTTAGCTAAATCATACTATGACAGAAAATAATAAATTCTATGGCTTAAGAGACAGATTGAAGTCATATTGTGAAGGGCTTTAAAAGGAAGAATTTTGGAGTCTTCTTAAACAAGAAAGTCTTATGGTCACATAAGAGTGTTAGTTGGTAAAAAGCTAGGTATTTTTTGCTATATCTGTTCTTATTTCAATAGCTTTGGGAGTAAAACTTTTATAATTTGTTACTTTTAGGATGTAACTTTTATTTTTGACATAATTATGTTAAAATGTTTGTTTTTAAATTGAGACATCTTGTCATAAGTAATATAGATAATGAAATGGCATTTTAAGGCACATTTCCTGTCTCAACACTTTTGGACAAAGCCAAAAAAAAAAGAATAAGAAAGACATACCAAATAACAAGTCATTCTCCCAATAATGTCTTCCCAATTATGTTTGCTTCAGTGAAGTCTGACCTAATTAAATTTGCCTTACTTAGGCTGAACCAAGAAAAGACCAATGCAGGTGAGACTAATAAATTTCCTGCCATTCTTAGTTAATAGCAGAGGGCTCAAGTGCTCTTGGTTCACAAAAGCAATTAAACATGTTCATACCTAGAAAGCAAGAAACCAGCAAAACAAAAAAAAATCCCCTAAGACCTCAGAGGCTGAATTAATTTTAAAATGAAGCTGAGATATTACATTTAATTTTTCAGAAATCCTTGCTGGATACCTACATGAAATATTTTGTAAACAGTGAAAATTTTGCTTTTCAAAACCCCTAGCAATAACAAAACCATGTACCTGTGATATCATTGATGCTGGCCACTCTGGGTAAGGAACAGCCTTTGCTAAAAAAGATAGACTCCTACTTATTGTAGACAATTGCCTGAGCCAATGTAAGACAAATCACTTGCAAAATAGCCAGTGTGTGTTGAAGATGGGACTTGAACCCAAGATTGCTTTCTGGACTTTGAGGCTAGCTTTCTATTCGCAGACTACTTCTCTATTCACTTTCCATGCTGCACATATTCCATTTAATAACTTTAAGGTCCTTCTCTCCCAAGAACTTAGTGAATTGTCGATGGTCAAGTTGTTTAGAAAGCTGGTCGCTTATACCAATGGAGTGCTGTCATTTTAATTGCAATTTGAATTTTTATCAAAAACTGTCTAAAATGAAGCATTTCATTTTTAAAACAGAGATTACTGAGTGTTTCCTCTTGATGAGACGTGGTTATCGTTGTAAACTTCAGCCATAATGAGCTGAAGATAACTCTAAATATAGCTACAGATTTGGGGATATCTATAGATAACATGGAACTCAGAGCTGCATGGACAGTGACCACAGCAATGTCCTTGGAATGAGTTCAAGAAGGAAATCCTGATTCTAGCTTGGATTCTGGACATTTTCTTCCTTCTTATAAACCTAGGACCACCCAAACTGTGCTAGAAGGCAGGCTTTCTGCACATTTAATTATGGAAACTTTGGTTGAAATATTCTCATGAGTGCTTTTCCAATTGCAAAGACAGTTTTCTCCACCATTACAGATAACATCCTTTTGACTTGGGCTGTTCCAAACTTAATCTCTCTTGTTTGCATCATTAACAAAATGGACCACACCTTCTCTTCAACTTGGACATAGTCTTCTATCTCAATTTTATTATTGTGTGATGGAGGTAAAAAAGGAGAAATACCTGTTCACTAGTTCAAGGGTTTATGCTGGATCTTTTGTGGGGTGGCTTTCTCTGTGATTGCACTGTCAATGAAGATGATCATTTTACAGCATAACACCATATCTATACTTTCTTAAGGTTTAAATCCAAATACACTTCTAGGCACAAGCAATATTTAAAATTGGAGTTTTGATGTTAGAATAGTACTGTCATTGTTGATAAATTTATCTTTTCAAGGACCAAATTTCATGAAGTATAGAATATCTTACTATAGAGATAGAGTCAATAAGATAACTGGAGGGCAAGAAGGTGTTAAAAGAATTCCAAGTTATATTATTAGGCTATATTGCACAAGTGACTAAAAACTGAATAACTCTGCTATTTTTAGGTATGCCTATAGTATGTAATGATCCTTTTTAAAGGGATGATAAACAAAGTAGAGGAAAATTATTATACAGACATACATTAGATTTTTCTCATATAAAGGAAAGATGTGACACTTATGAGAGCAACAGACTAATGAATTTTCTAATTACTAAAAGGTTTTATGTTTCTGTGAGCCTGAATCATTAATGTTTATGTAAATGGCAAACCTATCCTTACTCTGCTCAAATCTGGAGGAACTTGAGAAGCGAGGTGATAAAGTGCACTGAGTACCAGAAGTGGAGTCAGGAAGACCTGAGTTCAAACCCTGCCTCATAAACTCAGGCTTTGTGACCCTGAGTAAGTCTTTGATCTTTATCTTCCATAGTTTCCTCATTTGGAAAATGAGGATAAAATAAGACTTAATAGTTAGGGTTGTTGTGAGATTCCAAAGAGATATTTGTAAAATATCTTGACTTGGGCAAACAAAAAAAAATATCTTGACTTTGCAAACATTGAATTACTATGCAAATGTTAGACATTTTTTAAACTATTATTTCTTACTTTGTCAAGCAAAAATTTGGCAAGAACAACCAAAAAACTACTTAAAATAGGACAAACAATTCATTAAAAGAATTCTCAAAAATTAATCTTCTAAATGAACTATGAATTTTAAGGCAGTCTTCTGATTTGTTCATTTGCTTTTCCCAGTTATATCAAGATTTATAAAAATATATCCCAGATATATATCTGGAATATATCCCACAAGGTAATAGCTGGAAGGCACCTCAGATGACAGTCAAATCTGTAATAGATGATTCCATACAGCTTTGCTACAAAGCTAGAAATTTGAAGTACTATGTCTCAATTTGAAATCCTGGGCAATCTTTCTGAAATCACACAAAATTCAGTCAATTTTATTTGTTCATTAAAACATGTGTCTCTACAGTACATTTAGTACCAAGTTAGAGCCATGTTTAGATCTTCTACATGAACATCACTCATATACTGTGCATTGTGATGTAGATAATTCAGGTGAGGCAATTATATCATGATATAGTCTTGCTACAGTTTCACGTCACTCAGATATTGTGAAGAATGTAAACCTCTGCCCTTCATGAGTCCAGATATTATAGAGCAGACACATCAATGTTCTACTTAGCTATTTACTTATTGTATAAAGCAATGTATCAATATTCAAATGACTCTTCTTCTCCTTCCATGTTGTGTGTGAATATGACAGAGAGAGAGAGTGAGAGAGAGAGAGAGAGAGAGAGAGAGAGAAAGAGAGGGAGAGAGAGAGAGGGAGAGAGAGGGAGAGAGAGAGAGAGAGAGAGAGAGAGAGAGAGAGAGAGAGAGAGAGAAGGAAGGAGAAAGGGGGATCTCCAATCTTACTAAGTTATGGACTGAAAATTTTTTAACTTAAACTACATTTTCCTGATTTATAATCCTATGACTATGTGAAGAAGTAGTGTAGTATATTGGCTAGGGAGCCAACCTGAGATTCAGGAAGATATGGTTTCAGGTATTATTTCTCACACATAGGCTGTATGACCCTGGGCAAATCACACTTTCTTATTGCCACCAAGAATAATTAGTTATAAATATTTTGTCATCTACTTTATTAGAGGAGTTCCTAATTTCAAGCTCACCATACCAATGAAAAAAAGTTTGAGACATAAACAAAAGCAAAACGGTTTTCTGCATCAATATGTTCACAAAATTCTTATTTCAGCAAGCAAAATAAACAAATGATTAATGGAGAGAGAGAGAGAGAGAAATGGATGGATAGATGGATAGATGAATGGATGGATGGATGGATGGATGGATGGGTGGGTGGGTGGGTGGCTGGCTGGATGGGTGGCTGGCTGGATGGGTGGCTGGCTGGATAGATAGATAGATAGATAGATAGATAGATAGATAGATAGATAGATAGATAGATAGATAGATAGATAGATGATGGATTGATGGTTGGATGGTTTGTTGGATGGATGGATAGATTAACAAAGTTTAAGAAGCCATGTCTTTTAATATTTATCCACATAGAGAAAAACTTGATCTAAGGGCCTGTATAACTTCTAAAAGAGATGACACCACAGCTGAAGTCCAACTTCCATTATCCAAGACTATCTATAAATGTGTCATCTTAATATCATAAATCTACAGCTGTTGGGTTTCTCAAAGACCAACTCCAACTCCTTCATTTTACAGACAAGAAAACTGAGACCCAGGAAAATTACATGACTTTCCCAGAGAATCACAAGTAATTGAAGAGGCAGGATATTTACCTGTCTTCTGATTCCAATTTTGAATACTCTCCTTCTATAAGCACATGAACACTTTTAGTGATTTTACACACATGCCCATGCACACAGATGTATTTGTGTGTGTTCACATATTTATATGTTTTATTATTGTCTGAATTTTAGTCTCTGTTAATATTAAGTTAATATGTTATTAATATTAAAGCCAAACCTACATTTCTCAGCAAGGTAAAAATGTACTGTTTTCCTCAGTTTAGACCTCTAAGAAGAGGAGAGGGCAGAGAAATTAGGAAACAAATCTTATTTTGAAAATGGTCAATGGTGAATGAAAAAGGAAGTTCATTGAGAAGTAAGTTGACTGTGTGTGCTAAACAGCTGGTTAAGTCTCCATTCTAGAAATATTCAGAGAATCACCAGTCAGCAGCTAAAACCATCTTACCTAGAAAGAGCAGTGATCTAAAGCAGTATGAAGATTTTTGATATGATGTGCTTGCTCCAGATTAGTTCATTGCTATCTCTTTCTTCTGCTACATTCATAGGGAGTCCAACACTAAGAAAGCAGCATTTCAGTCATAAGCATTGTTTTGTCTCTAATTCTATTATTTGTGCATATGTCCTTTGAAAGTTCAGCACACTTAGAAAATAAGCACAGTGTGAGATGCTGTAAATACTATAATTACAAGCGTGTAAATGAAT
This sequence comes from Pseudocheirus occidentalis, assembly GCA_028646575.1. NCBI lineage: Eukaryota > Metazoa > Chordata > Mammalia > Diprotodontia > Pseudocheiridae > Pseudocheirus > Pseudocheirus occidentalis. The sequence continues at coordinate 78,271,931 of CM053597.1, forward strand.
AAACACCAGCTATGAATGCTTCTTAACAAAAATCCCTGTGGATGCCAACTTGATGGAAGAAACAGTGTCCCATGATACTTTCAAAATAGATGTAACAAAATTGTATGTGTGAGATACGTCAATACATTAAAAGAAAAAACTCACTTTATCTCACTGTTTTTCTTATATATGTGGTTAAATATCTTTAACCAACAGATATTACTGGTCTATAGATTTTAAATATGAATATTTTGGACTGTTTCATAGCATTTGCTAAATATAAACTGTCAAACATTTCATATGATGGTACATCATGGAGTCAGAAAGATCTGAGTTCAAATCAGACCTTGGGCACTTACTAGCTATGTGACCCTAGGCAAGTCACCTAACCCTGTATGCCTTGATATTCTAAAAAATCTGAAGGAGAAAATGACAAACCACTGTAGTACCATTGCCAAGAAAATCCCAAATGCGATCACAAAGCATTGGATACAATTGAAATCACTGAACAACACTAAGGGTAAGCTGTCACTTGGTGGTGATAGTAGGATAATTTTAAGGTGGTTTCTGCACACTTACATATTTTAATTCCTTCTTTTAAAATATGCAAACTAGCTACATAGAGACTATTAAAATACCTTAGTATTACAAAAATGAAACAGTTAAGTATGTGGTTTTTAAGTTTTTTTTTAATTCAAAGGTACAATTATTCAGCTTTCTAAATAATTTAAGAATTGTAATTGGAGGCAGCTAGGTGGTGCAGGGAATAGAGCACTAGCCTTAGAATCAGGAGGACCTGAGTTCAAATCTGGCCTCAGACACTTAACTCTTACTAGCCATGTGACCTTGGGCAAATCATTTAACCTCAATTGCCATGCTTTCCCCCCCTCTGAAAAGCAAAAAATAATTCCAATAAATCACAATTTACTGTGTCCTTATTTCATGTACATCCCTGAATAGGACAATTTCTAATTTGCCCTGTATGTGTACCTTGGAGTAAGATCATAGGCCAGTTTCCATTAAAAGTTTTGTTAGCAATTTGTCCACAAGCATACAAAGGCTCCTTGCTTTTCTCTGCCTCAGTCACATAAGAGCTGTTATTTTGCTAGATTTATAAAGTCAGTTATAAGGATAGTCTTAGTTTATATTTCTAGCCTTATCACTCTTATTCCTCTCTGTGTGTGTCTTCTCTCTTCAGAAGGCTAAGACAGAGAAAGATGAGTTAATAAAATGGCATATTTATTGTCTAACTTTCAACTTTATTATTTGTTTTCTGTTTATTCTATGAAGAAAAGAGTTTTTCTCTGACCATAGGGATATCCTATAATAGATTTCTGGGATATGTGATCTATGAATTCTGCAAACAAGAGCATTTTTTTTTACATTAAACACTTCTTAGCTGGCTCTAGGTACCTTAATTTGTACAGGAATTAATATGCAATTATTTCAGAAAATAAATCCTCGGCATTGTTTCCTGATCCTCCCCAGATGCTTAATAGAATAAAAACACAAATACTAATCATAGCAGCATCTTTAACAGAAGTAGTTTGACTACTGACTAAAAAAAATCACATTTGCTGTATCAAAGAAGTTAAAAAAAGAAAATGGAAATTATTATTTTTGTCATTTATGTTTATAATACATTTAAATGATAAAGCTTTTAGTTTAAGACATTCTAATTTTCAGTAATGAGGTGAAAGATTAGATTGTATCAGCAGGAAAAAAGGCAAAGGGAATAATTACATCACCAAAAAGGTAAAAAGTAGCACTGGCCCAGCAGTCAGGAGGACCTGAGTTCAAATCCAACCTCAGACACTCAACACTTAATAGCCATGTGACTTTGAGCAAGTCGCTTAATCCCAATTTCCCTACCTTCCCCCCTCCCTCAAAAAAGGCAAAAAAAAGGTAAAAAAGTAAAATCAATCATTGTCTTTACTTTCCTTAATTTTATACAAAAAATAATATATTCTTAATGTTTTGGGGCAGAGGAATACAAACTTGTTACGTTACCATGTAGAGAATTCCCAGTAGGGAAAAGCCTCCTATTCATGCAGAGTCAAAAACATAGAGAGCCATCTAAAGAAAAGGGGATTTTAAGAGACTTAACGGTCACACAGCTGTTAAGTGTAAAAAGCAGAACCTGAAAGCATTTCTTACAGATCTGAAAGCCAGCTCTCTGTCTGCTACAGCAAACTGCCTCTTATCTTCCTCCCAATCTCACCCATAAAGGGAACTGTGTTTTTTTAAAACTTAGCATCAATAATCTTAAAAGATAAAAAATAAAACAATACACAAGTAGGAAATTTTTCATTGGCTAAAATGACTAGTCAGATAAATTAAAACACTGAGCTCTGTGGATCATTGCTCCAATTCTTACAATCTTTTCATTACAAAGATCACACAGTTTATGACTTCTTGGAACAGGTTTCCCTTTTGAAAAGTAAGGCACTTGGACTGAAATTTAAGATAGATTTTCCTGGGCTATGGCTCAGTCATCTTTTAATTGTTTATGTCAATTTGATTGATTATTTAGTATCTCTTCTCTTCACAGAGAGATACAACTAAAGAAATCAATATCCCAGGATAACGAAAGCATAATGTGTGTTTATGTGTGTATTCACATATACATACATGTATATTATATATATAAAATTTTACTCATTTTATGAAAATTATTTTTAAAAGAAAATCATGAGCACAAGTATAAAAGTAAGTATAGTAAGGTTTGGTGTAATCTTATTAAGTTTATGCTATCCTGATTTCATATAACTTTACCATGGTCCAGGTATATGCATAAATAGGCTGCAAAACATTACAAATGAGTAATTCCACCAGAAAATGTTATGTAAATGATATCATCAAATAAAGGTATGATCAAAAATGACAGAATGGTAATGTGACAAAAGTGAAAAACAACTTATAAAGAGTCTGAAAGTTTCACTGCCATCCTCATACTTTCCTCAGGTTGCAAGTAAGACCTCTAAGAGTGCATTGGGATGCTGGCCTCTTGACAACTGTAGAATGTTATGTATGACTGAGCATCACACAGGGTAGACAGGAATTGTAAGGTACACATCCTTCTTTGGAGGAAATATGCATGTGGGACTAAGAATTAAAAATGAATGATGCAGCATGGGTTAGAGGATGAGGAAGAGGAGGAGGAAGAAAAAAAGAACAACAGCAACAACAGTAACCAGAAGTAGCATTTTATATTGTTCGAAGGGTGGGAAATGCTTTACAAATACAATCTTCTGTTGTCCTTTCAACAACATGGGGAAGTATGTGCTATTAATTTTTATCTCCATCTTAACAGATGAAAAAACTGAGTCAAATGAATCTTAAATGACTTGCCCAGAGTCACAGAGCTAAGTATCTGAGACTGCATTTGAACTCAGGTCTTCTTGGATTCTGGTCCAGGACTTCATCCACTTACTCACCTACTGACTGAGCATAGCACTAAAGGAGAATAAAGTTGAGGTAAGAGAATAGAAGACATTGCATGTTATATTAAGACTGGACTTCATTTTTTAGAAGTAATAGGGAAACAAAGTTTTTTGAGGGAAAAGGTGGGATAATTATACTTTAATGGAATCTTGTAGGAGGGAAGGTAGAGGTCGCATAATCTGGTCTCCCACCTCATGAACCATATGAATTCTTCCAATAATTGGGAACTTGGTACTTCACAAGGTACTTCCTTCCATTTTAAGATAATTTATTTTAAAAAATCTTCACTGAATTAAATCTCAAGATCAGAAATGTGATTTAGGAAGATTATTATGATAGCGGCATTGTAAGAAAGAAGTTAAAGTGGAGAGAAACTACATCTAGTAATAATTAGTCTGTTTACTCCTGAAAAACCTCCTTGCTCCAGAATGTTATTTTTTCTGCTACTATTATTTTTAAAATGTAGTATCACTGGGAGCAGAGTAAAGATGTCAGCTTAGAATCAGTAGAACTCTGCAGCTCCCCCCATAACCACCTCAAATACCTATAAAATATGACTCTTAACAAATTTTAGAGCTCCAGAACCCACAAAATTACAGAAAAACACATCTAACTCTGGAGGCAGTGTGGTAGGCAGATGGGAAGGGCTCATTGCAGAGCACTGGCAGCCAAAACCAGCCAGACTTGAAAGCAAGGCTTGGACCCAGGGTTGCCAGGACAAGCCATGGCTGGAGAACTCATGGGAGCAGATCGCCAGCAGCTATGGCAGTTTCTAGAATTATCAGTGCATAAGAACTAAGGACAAATTGAAAGGTCAGTAGAACTCAGCTAAATTTGGGGGAGAGAAGTGGGTTAGGTTGACTGCCCCCAGGGCAAAAAAAGCAGCAGAAGTGAGGAAAATCACCTATGGATGATTAATTTTATATTTGGATTTCAAATTCATTCTATTTTTTTTAATTTGCTCTACAGATATTCCAACAGCCCTTTTCTTCAACATTAGGTTGACCTTTTCAGTCCTTTTCATACATTTTGTGATCAAGTATGGAAAATATCCAACTCCAACAACTTGATAAGTTTTATTATTACTCCAATAAAGTTAAATGGAGAAAGAATGAAAATAGCTTGAAGCATACTGCTTTGTGTTTTAGCAAGAGAGGGCTCACCTACATAATTGATTTCCATCCATATTCTCTATGATTTGAAAACAAATTAGAAATTATACTTACAATAGATTATGTAGTTTGTGTGATGAGAAAATTGCAACTCCCCCTTTTTATGTCTGTATGTCTGAGACATACAAAAAAAAGAGTACTACTGACTGCTTCAAAACTCAAAGAAATGAAATAAAAGAAATTTGCCACTGAAATAGGTGTCTTAATTGCCTAAGGGGTAAGTTGCTTGAAAATAGAAGTGGTATGCCATGTACACTAACCCTTCACTTGAGAAGTGTTTGAAGTATTGTTAAATTTTGTTACTAGAGATTTTATTCTTAAAAGTAAGGAGGTAGTATTTGAATAGTGAAAATAGTAGCAGATTTGGAGTTATGAGGTCTGAATATCAATGTGGGTACCATCATAGTTCTGTGACCATAGAAAGTCACTAATAATTCTGAACATTAGTTCTTTAAAATTCAATACAGGATTAAGAAGGTATATATTATGGAGGTCACTGAAGTATTCTGAAGGACAAGTAAGTTAATGTTATGTATTTTATGAATAGTATTACATTTATACCATTATTAATAATGACTTACAGACCCTTCTGTTAAGTATCTTGCTTTGAAAGTGATTTCCCAAAAAGGACACCAAGAATTATAGAAAAGCCTATAATCTACCTATAATCTACATCAATCAATATGAATCTGTATTGATGATTAGCTCCCAAGTAAATCCAACACAGGAAAATTCCATCTGGTCTCACCTTCTGTCATTACAGAAAAATAAAAAAGTATAGAAGGAAGTAAAGAAAATATAAACTAAGTCATCTGAAAATCTGTACAAATTAGGTCTTTATCATGGCTGTGGTAGGCTTAAAATAGAATCAGTATGTCTTTGTATATTCTGAAGAAGCAAACCAAAAGCAAGAGCTAAAGCTATTTTCAATGGTTCAAGGGGTGATTATCGCCATTTTCGTTGTTCATCTATCAAAACTTTTGCCCTGGTGAATGTCTTACAGGTAACTGACTTTCCTCAAAGCTACATTCTCCTCCCTTTAAAAATATTTTAGTTTGACCAGTACAAGGAAAATTTTATTGCTATGGCCTCTATGACCTACAATTGTCCTACTCATATATTATCCTGTTAGTTCTGGCCACAACATCTAGCAATTGTTGAGTCCCACCTCTAAATAGGCAGAAGACCCGAAAGGAAAATATATTCAAGTAAGAAAAGCTGTTTGGTTTTCCAGATCCATCTAGCTAGACAAAAGCATTCTATATGAATCCCAGGAGTGATAAAAATGGAGCATACTTTATTAATCTCCCAATTTAGCTTCTTCACCTGACTCTCAACACCCCTCCACTTTAAAAAAATACATCTTTCATCTTTGTATGAAGTCCAAGTTGACAAAATACAATATAACCTTTGCCCCATATGCAGCATGGTGAATTTCTGTACTCTGGATAATGTCAGTATTTTTTAAATTATATAACACTTAAGACAAAAACAAAAAGAAATGCAGGCTAACTATTTGAAAAGGTTATTACTGTAGGCTTTAAAACATATCATGAAAAGAAATATGTGGCAAAAAGGATTCAGGAAGAAGGAGTGAAGCAAATTAAAACAAATATTCAAGATTCTCTATCTTATAATATGGGGAATTAGAATTTAATTTTAAGAAAATTGAGATAATAAAAGCTAACAGATTAGTGGTATTCAAAATATGGTTTAGAGATGGCAACAGTAGTTCACAAGTGACCTCCAGGCATAGGATAGTTTCTTATGTGATTCATATTTATATGGCAAAGTCCAATGATTAACTTAGATATTTTAACAGAAGTCAGAAGCAAAAATAAATATATTTATAACAGAAATATTTACTGAAAGTGAATGCTGAAAAAAGGTCAAATACACTAAATCCATTTTAACTGGCTTTTGAGTTAAAGTATCAATATTCAACACATCACCTAGATATGTGTGGTCAGTAAATGAGAGGGGGGAAGGAGGGAAGGAAGGAAAGAAAGGGAGAGAGGGAGACAGGGAAAGAGAAGGAAAGAGAGAGAAAGAAACACTGACAGAGAAACACAAAGAGACAGAGACAGAGAGGGGGGGTCATGTGGGAGAGACGGAAAAAGAAGCAACAATTTAAAGATTTTATAATCCACAGCTAATTTCATACTCCTTGTTAAAAAATACCTTTTTTGCCAAGGACTTACTAACTAAAGACAATGATAATTTTGTATCAAAGAACATTTTCCAAAATAAGAGTTGTGAAACACATTATTGCTAATTCATCATGTAATTCAATTATTACATTCTTCAGATGGTGAAATGATGTTGAGTTGGTTGAAGTAACATGCTTAAAGCTACCTTTTCAATTAGCAGTAGACATAACATGGCCTCCTGAAAACCAAGACAGTTTTTATGCCATTGTTCCTTTACCTACACAATTTCAAAATTTTGCTACCATATAGATACAAATAGATATGTGATGTAAATATGTGATGTAGATATCATATGCATATATACCATCATATATATATACATACATATATATATGTAAACAACAACAAGTATATGGTATACATTTTTTTCATTCATTCATTTGGAGTTCTTTGTAAGACATATAAGTGGTCAAATCATGCGTTTGAGGCCTAATAAGTAAAAATATACTTTGCATTGATGAAATCACAAATTTATTCTATATTTGTTGATGATAAAATATTCCCCAAATTGACATCACTAAAGAAAAAAGGAATAGTATATTTTTATCTATAACAAAATAGAAATCAATTCTATGAAACATTCAATACCCTTGAGGATTGGTGTAGTATAGTAGAAAGAGCACCTAACTGGGGAATAGGAAATTTGAGGTGTGGGTCATTTTTTTTTGTTGTTTTTCTTTACTTCTTCCCTTAGCTTCCTCATCTGAAAAATTATGATACTGGTCTAAATGATCTCTAACATTCCTAACCATTTTGTGATTCTCTGATACTGAATCATGCATCTTTTCATCACTTATTTCATTTCACATATCTCATTTTACTTGCTCATATGTGAATATGTATGTATATATACATGCACATATACATGTGTGCACATGTATGTCTACATATAGAGGCATATGAGTACACACATATGCATATAATACACACACATATGTGCCTATTTTAAGCCTCCCCCAAATCTGAAATTTTCTACTATAAAAGAAGACAATTCTGTAGATGTTCTGGATTCAAAGATTGCCTTTAATTCTTTTATAACCTGTGTGATCTTGGCCAACCTTCGTCTCCTCTCTGTTGTGTTTTTTTTAAAGACACCATACTCTTCACACTATATATTGAATATTTATTAATTAATGAAGTATGTTCAACTTGAAATGCTATTTCATTAAAAAATTATCTCCATCTCATTCTTTTGCCTTGGAAATGAGACTAAATAAAATTTAGCATGACTTCCAAGACTAGAAGATTCCCATAGATTCCCAGGGTACAGTATCCTCATCTTTAAAATGTGAAGTTTGTACAAGAGGATCTATGAGATTCTCTTTTAGTTCTACTCCTAAGACTATAACTTCCAATATCTTTAAATGTGGAGATAAAACACAGTCTAAGCTATAGTATGTTAATGATTATTTTTCTTATAATTCACAGGAAATTTTAAGAAAATTATTCATAATATAGTCACAGTATTTCTGTCTATAAAATGAGAACTGGTCTTGGGAAAACTGCCAATGAGAACTTTATTCACATACTTTGTTTCTTAGTTTTTTGTGTGTTTTGTGTTTCTTTTTTTGCAGGCAGGAAGGCAGGGCAATTAAGGTTAAGTGACTTGCCCAAGGTCACATTGCTAGTAAATGTTAAGTGTCTGAGGCCATATTTGAATTCAGATCCTCCTTACTCAAGGGCAAGTGCTCACTGCACCACCTAGTCCCCTTGGTTCTTAGTTTTAAAAATTCTTAAACTGAAACATTGTTTTTATCCTTTTAAAGCAAACAATTCATTTGTTAAGTGTTAAATGTCAAAATGTCAAATGTTAAAAACTTGAATGTATTTGGAGTAACAAATTGGTATGAAATCAAATCTTTAAAAGACCTGAAATTGAATTTTATATAATGACTAGTTTGCTATAAAGGACTGAATAAATACCAGGTTTAACTTACCATCATATGATTTAAAGAATGAATATTCTAGTAACCCAGTTCATTACCTACACATTAATAAAAATGAAACTATTACAACTCACAATAGTTCTGATTAATTTTGTGCCTAGATTATGTGGGCTCAATTTGTGTATTTAATCAATGGATGCAGTGATGCTATGTCCTTATACACGTTTGTATATGCACAGACATATAGATAAGCATATACATAGAAGTACATACATACATAGATCTTTGTGTGTATGTGTATATATATATATATATATATACATATGTGTGTGTGTATGAACGCATAGACACATACCTTATGACTTATTAGAGCCACCACGAAAATTATCCTAAAATGAATTTGGCAGCACAACCAATCAGCAGGTCATTGACTAAAGTGAGTTTATCAAAAATTTGACCAATGTGTATTTAACTTTCCTCTATGTTGTTTTTTTTAAAGACATCATACACTTCACACTATATATTGAATGTCTGATTAATTCATTAAGTATGTTTAACATGAAATCCTATTTCTTTTTAAAAGTATCTCCATTTCATTCATTTGCCTTGGAAATATGACTAAATAAAATCTCCTGTGTCATGACTTCCAAGATTAGAAGTCTTCATAGATTCATCAATTATGTAAGTCAAAAATTACTTGATTCTGTGTTATATTTTAATGCATGCCTTAGTTCTTCTGATTGTGATTTACTAATTTCTTCCATGGAGAAATTAAATAATGTAACACAAACAAACAGGTATGTTGAGATAATTTCAGGATTATATAATGTGTTGGGAATAATCACTTTAATGTAACATGTTGCAAATTTAATCTTGGTCAATGCAGTTTATAAATGTATACATTTCTCTGCCATACCCCATAAGAAGATAGGAGAAACACATTTCTTAAGTCATAATGGAGATCAATAGGAAATTCTGGTGCAATATATAATTGTCTATGTTATTCAGAATTTTAGTGTCATATCCAATGTACAAAGAAATACTGCCAAGTCCTTGTTGAATTGAATTAAATTTTATGTAATATAGTTTATATGTGTGTATGCATGCACACACAAAAATATGTCTAAAACAGTATCACATTTAGATATCTTATAATAAGTTGCCCTAGTCGCCATTTTCTATGTTCACAATCCTGGATCACCATTCTAGTGAAAAAGAAGAGGTAAGGTGAAGTGCCTTTGAAAACCCAAGAAAAATTTTGAATATATTTTGAGACTTGTTTCCATTGTAAATACAGGCATAGCCCTAGCAGGTCTTAAGATCTAATTTTACCACCTTTCTAAATGTAGAAACATTAAAGGAAGTAATATAACTGTTCCTTTATATAAGAATATTTCAAAATAACTTAACTTACAAGGAAAATGTAGAATATGACCCTCAGGAGCTTTGTTGTATTTCTTCAGCTCTCTGATACCATACCAAAAAAATGATACTTTGAGCAAACAAATTCATAGCCAACCATATACATCTGTATTTCCAGATTTCCTACTAACAGGGGAAGTTTTAAAGTCTAGAGAACTATAAAATAAAATAAAAAATCAGTGGGTTTTGAGTTGTAATAATAAATTGTATATATAAAAGAGAAACAAAATATTGTCTTAACAGATTCATTTTCAAAAGTTATGATAGTGTAGAAGGCAGACAACACCATAATTTAAACTGTTAAGAAAATAACCTACTTTGTTCTCAGTGCATAAATAGCAGATTTTTTAAAAACAACCAATAAACTAAAACTCAAACCTTCAGAATTATAGAAAAGGAGGAAAGCTATGTTACAACCTGAGGACTCATTGGTGTGTGGAATATACTTATTTTCTGAGTGGAAGGCACTGACTACACTTGGGCATGTCTGATGACTAATCTGGAATGCCTTCTTTATCTGGTTTATTTAAGTTTTTTTTAATACTATAAACCATGGAATGTGGATGGGAGAATAGTTCTGTTCTAAAAGGCTAAGCAAGAGGAAAGCTACACATTGGTCCAGCACCTCCATGAAAATGTGCATACACAGAGAGACAATATAGTATAATGGATAGAGTATTTTATTCAGAGTCAGAAGGAACTAGGTTGACACTTATTAGATATATGATTCTCAATAGTCATGACATCTATTCTCAAGTAACTCAGAAAGGTTTATATATTAAGTCAGCAGTGGGTTGTAGCATATCAATTGTAACCTGTGTTGGTAGAGGGAGTTCCCATACAAGGAGTGGTCTATTCAGTTAAGACAACAAACCATCTATTTACTAAAAATTGCTCACATCATTATTCTGTGCACCTCCATAAAGAAAAAAATAATAAAACATGGAAAACAGCAATATTTCAGCATGATATCTGAGTTTAAAAGCAAAACATGCGAAGCATCCCAGGAAAATGCTAAGTCTTTGAGAGCATGTGCAGATACACCACCTATAAGTTTCTATTTAACTATATTAAAAAGACTTGATGGAAGCAACCACAGCCAAAACATGTGGAGTCTTTTAGAGAAGTCCTGGGAAACAGCAGAATTAATATACAGATCTAATTAATTATAGGATTTTTCTAATTAGAATAAATGTAGTCTTTAAAAGTAGAATATCTTCTTATAATTTGATATGAACATACTACTGTTATATGAATGCTTCATTTTCAATTTAATGTTAAAGAACTAAAGGATATATAATGATTAATTTTCTTTTTCTCAAATTCATTGGCTATCACATGTATATTGCTCCCAAATCATTTCCTTGGGTGAATCCTAAAAATTTTAATGTTTTGTCTTGTGTTTTTGACAACCATTTGCTCTTCCAATTTTAATTTCTCTGGAAATACCAACACCCAATTCAAAGTACAGATGGCCTAGAAGAATCAGTATGGCACTCGACTTATTTCATTTAACAGTCTAGTTCTGAAGTTTAAATTGCTTCAACACATGCTCTCTATTGTTAGAGCTTTCAACTAGTGAGAAGCAATAAAATAAAACTCAGAACAGAATGAGTCAGCAATAAAGGGAAAATAATGAGATTATATATTATTTGTGTCTTTATTCTATTGAGTCTGATAAAACCATGAATGAAATGATTACAGTGTAGAAGATACAAACCTATTATAATTTGTATTTAAAATGAGAACACAGTTTCATTTGAAAAGAAGTATAGACATCCCCAGGTACTGGTCCTGGCACATTTGTATAAAGCTACCTCAGAGGTAGGGAAAGGAAGTGTCCAAGAAAATCTTTTGAATATCAGTTGATATGCCTGCCCCCTAGGGGACTTTAGGGTTCATAATTTTTAAATTTTATAAGACAAAAATACCAACAAATTCAATTTATAAGGACTATGGAGAGCTTCCTCAATACACACACACACACACACACACACACACACACACACACACACACACTTTTTTTCCCTTTATTGCAAGAAATGTGCAAGTAAGAAATATAAGTGTGGAACTTAAAAACATGCTTTACAGTCAAAGGAGAGAACTGATAGATGACTTAAAGTCTTATAGTTTTGACATCACAGAACAAATACAATGGCATGTGATAAAATTTTCAAATATTTAAATACAAATTAAAATAGAACAAAAGACCAAAAAAATCAACAAAAAAATCTCTCATACACACACACACACAAAGAGAGAGAGAGAGAGAGAGAGAGAGAGAGAGAGAGAGAGAGAGAGAGAGAGAGAAATAGTAATGTGCATCTACACAAAACAGAGAAACTTTGAACAAATTATGCTGCACAAATGTTTACAAGTACTACATGTCATTACTTAAATTCTATTCTAGGACCTCTTCAAAATAAAAAGTAATCTGGAGAACTGGCCATTATCAGAATAATGTGAACAATATAGTCAGTAAAACTAGATAAAGCAGCCTACTTTGAGAATAGATAAAAGTGACTCAGTAAAGGCACAACTTCACTTTGAACTTTATAGAAGCAGATTTTGAAAAAATGTCCAAATCCTTTAACTAGAATCTATGAAATAAATGTCCACACATACAATCCATGTTTGTATAGAAAAGAGAACTGAATACAAGGCCCAAAGTCACCTTCATATATTTCACTATTAAAAATAAGGAAAAAAAATCTTAATAATAGAATTGGACTTAGTTAAGTAATTCAACATTTTAATAAGGAAAATGAAACACTGAAAGTTAGAAATTACTCAATATATTTAGACATAACTAGGAGGAAAACCAAATCATGAACTAGAAAAACTTTCAAATAGTTTCATATTTTGTCAGAAATAGATAGCTAAACATTCTTATACATTATATTCCGAAGTTAATGAGACTAGAATATTATATCAGTTTAACTATCATAATTGGAAAGTAGATACAGAATAAAAATATTAAACTTAAATTTTTCCATGTTACTTTTTGTCTTCTGATGACCTCTCCTGGTTGAGTTGTTCATTATCCTTGATTCAAGTAGTTAACAATATTTTATTCTACATTTAATGTACTGACTCTCAAGGGCACATCCTGCATACTCTCACAGTAGTATACAATTTTAACCAGAGTTTTGGACATGTAAATGTACAGATGAAGAAAGTGTATTAGCTATGTCTTCTAGAAATTATTTAATTTTTCATATTGACATCTTAAAAAATGTCTTTTTGTAGGTGATATCTTTAGTTCAAATGAAAAAAAGTTCCATATATCAAGCCATTACATATGAATAAATAAAAGCAAAAGAAATAGAGACAGCATGTACATACATAAGCTTTCCTTTTAAGTACAAAAATAAGCAATACTTCCAATATGTGAACAGATTAGTAAATGGAATTTCAGATTATGACTAAATGTAAAATATGAAGTATGTGTTTTTCTCATAATAATCTCATTTTATAGTTATGTGAACTCAGGTAATGAGCAAGTTAAATGTGAAAGGGACTAAAATGCTAGTTCTCATTTCATTTATATTTAAGAAACAGTTTCCCATTACTTCTAATAACTGATGGATGTAGAAAACTATATCCCAAAGCCTCAGAAAACTTAGTCAGTTTGTCACAACACTGAAAATAGATGTGAAATACTCTAAATCATAATTAGCTAATCTTTGGAGAAATCCCATAAAGTACAATTACAATGAACATTATTACCTGGATGAATGCCAGAATATGAAACAGTATAAATATTTTACCCAAGTAAATTGCATTAATTTAGCTCTAATTGTATATCAACACAGAAACAGACCCTGAAAATCACACATGTTCACAATTTCTGTAAAATTCTACCAAATTGTTATAAAGAGAAATACGTTATATTGGCTTAAGTCCTATTTTTAATGAAAACTTTACAAAACTTCTTCTCAACTTAAGCAATTAAATTGATAACTTGGTGATGACCTTAAAATATTTTACTTTATCCCTGTTACAAAACCAAGCAGAAAAAAAATGTAACTATAGTTTTCACAAAAGGCTATATGGTCTATGCCAATCAAAAAAAAAAGATTGACTCAAAACTTGGCATTATTATAGCTATTTCTAGTGCAGTATAGTTACTCATACAGTCCTATACTTACCTAGATGTTCGTTTTCAATCAAGAAAAATTAAAACTGGTAATCATTGTAGAGATATACATGAACTTTGTAAAACACTATTGTAATGTACATCGTCATTGAACATTGCTTACTTCACGGTAATCAACATATTTGTATGGTAAATAGAGGAAACCAAATAAACTTTTTTTTCCAGAATGAAAATACTTTTTAAGGTCCCATATTTTATTACTAATAATTCTGATCCTAAAAACCTATTCATACATTCATACATTGAAATATTTGCTGCAGATAAATTTTCCCTAAGATCCCTTTAAATCTAGAAACTTGACCCGTTCAATAAAACGATTGGAGCACTGAACTCTTCCTGAAACAAAAGGAGAGCCAATGCCTCTTCTTTTTCGGTGCAGTATGCTCTAGGAAAGCAATGCAGAGCTTGAGTTGGTGTGTTCCATTTCATTCCAATGTAATGAAAAAGATGAGCAATCTGTGTTGGCTGACTAACCTAGAAGCACAGGCACAGCAGTGGCGTTTACCTGAAAGCCTTCCTAAGAAACTCGTACAATATAATATTCTAGATCTTAATTTTTTAAGGAAAAAAAAAACCTATACCCCTGCCCTGAGTTAGATGCCTGTGGTGCACTGCCTTCAAGCTGTGCAAATAAGTTACAGCAATTCTAGCTAGTGTCTTTACTATCACTATCTTCAGTGTTAACAAGGAAATCCCAAAGGGGTATCAAGTTTTATTTAGAAGAAAACAGAAGTAAAAGATGTCCTGGGTAATCTATACTGCACTCTACAAACTTGTGTTCTGACCATATCAGAGTAAATCCTAAGTAAAAACGTAAACGCCTCAATACCAACTTGCTTTGGATTTCACTTTTCTTTACACGGGCTATCAACGGCAATTTTAATAAGCCATTGATGTATTTAAAAAGCAAGGAAGTGGAGGAAGAACTTCCAAACAGCTGTCTCCCAAACTAGCACTACTAGAAACAAGCAGATGCAGTGAATTATCTCTCTAATGCCAGGACTAACTTTCCAGCAACATTCACCACAGTCAAAACCACTTCCCCCTCCAAAGCTGGAGCGCTGGGTTTTGGAGTTTCTCTGCTGCAGTGACTGCAAGTGCGTGACAGCAGAGACACATACACAAATCAAGGAAAAAGAACAGCAGACGCACTCTGGAGTTGATACACCGGGTGGAATAACATCAATGCGACACAGAAACCCTTCAGGTTAAAAAATATATATATATCCACCAGGACAGAAGCAACGGGGCTACTTACGGGAAGTGGAAGACGCTGTCCAGGCTCTGCAGCTGATGCTGCTCAAAATCCAAAGGAAAAGAGCTGCCCCGCAGCCGGTTCGCGAGACCATAACCATCCTTTCCCTCCTGGCTCCTTCTACTACCAGTGCTCACTGCAGAATAGCCGTGACAAAGGTCCCTCCACTTCGCTGTCTCTCTGTTTTATTCTTGTAGAAAGGTGCGTTGCTCCCAGAAAAGGAAGAATCCAAGCACCTTCCTCTTCGTTTCCCCGCTTCTCCTCCAGTCTCTAGTCCTCTCCGGCTCTGAGCAGCAGAGTGAGTCCTCTCTCCCTCAGTGGTGGGTATTTGCCTCTTTCGCAACAAGCCGGTGTAATGTCATGAGGAGGGGATTTGCCAAAAGAAGGAGGAGGATGGGGGGAACCCAACAAACACCTTATTCCCTCCTCCAAAAAACACAGAAGGAAGAGGGGAGAAGAAAAAGAGGATGTAAAAGAAGAAAAGAAAAGAGGGAAGAGAGGGATAGTGGTGTCGCTGCCTCTGCTGCTTCTACCACTGCAGGAGAGCGCTTCTCTCTCCACTGAGCAGCGCAACCAAGAAAGGTTTCAAATAACCCCTCAGCTCAAAGATATATATGTATGCATATATATGTGATATATGTAGTGTTCTAGCCACGTACACACAGCTAAACACACACGCTCTCTCAGGCAGACACTCCCGCTTCAGCTCTCCTCTTCCCCAGGATTCCTCATTCTCCCCAGCAGTGGTAGCAGCAGCAGCAGCAGCTAGAGCAGGAGAAGGAAACACTGCCGCCGTCAGCAGCAGCAGTAGCAGCAGCAAGCATAGGCGCCTGAAAACCCAAGCTAGGGGAGGAGGGGGGTGGGGTGGGAAAACCCTCCCTTCTTTCTCCTTCTCCTATCTCCTCCCCGGCTCCTCCTCCTCTTCCTCCTCCTTACTGTACCCCTCCGGTTGTCAGGACCCTTCTCCCCTCCCTTCGCCTCGCTTTGAAGCAAAAATCAGAGGAGAATGAAGCCGAAGGGCCTGAGTCCTTAGGCTTTGGGCAGGGGAAGGATAAGGAAGCTGGCCTCTCCAGCAAGCCTTTGGAAAAGCAGAGCTGTCCGTAGTGCTGAAGTTGGGAGAATCGTTTGTTAATCTTTTTTTCTTGCACGCCCTCAGTGCCTAAAGCCCCCACCCGGCTTCAAAACAGGAGACCCACCCCCACCCCCACCCCTACCCCAGATGACTTCTGTTTTTCTTCTCTCCTCCCCTTCCAATAGAGATGGTACAGGCTCCCAGAGCTCCAACCTCCCGGGAACCACAATCAGGCGTCCGACAGGCAGGCAGGTCTTCCGAGTGGTCCTAACATAGAGCTGAACATCCCAACTGGAGGAGCTAGGACTGCAGAAGCCGCTAATGCAGATGTTTTCAATATGTAATTAATTCACAATCATACACACATGCAAACATATCAAGCACACACCAATGCCCACAAAACTACGATGAGGTAAGTGTGCCTACAAACAGATACAAACACAAACCTGACATAAATACACTAAACACTCATACACGTTTACTCCCCAGAAACATATCTAGATGGAAGATCTGACTTACAGCAATCTCTATGGACTCCAGGAAGACCTAGTTTTTTTACCATGTACGATTAACTAAATTCAGTCATAAATCAAATATTACCACCACCCCCAAAACCACACCTGGCAGCCCAGTAGCACACCCTCTATGGAGACTTTTTCTCATGCAATTTTTTATTCATACAGGATTTTTGATACATGTTTCTTCATACAAAACAAACCCATCCACCAGCTTTGCTGACCGAGCAAAGAGTTTTTGCTCCTCTAAATATCTAAAGATGCTTGGAAGGCTTGAGTAAAATGAACTATATTTTTTTAATGTTTTACAATTGGTTACCTTTCACTGTTAAAGAGAATTTAAAGTTTTTATGGAGATGATGTTAAGTCTTGAAACATACTTTTAGTATGGAACTATGTGGTTTACTTGTGCTTATGTTTAGGGTTAATGACATCTTAAATGTAATGTATAATTAGTAAAATATTAATGTCTAATTTTCCAGTTTAAATTTAGTCATTAAAAATTGATTTGAAGGAATTTTCAACCCAGGGAGAACTTCACTTTTGGGTACCAATATTGGGAATTGACTAAAGACATAGATAAATAGCCAGACTACATCTCCATGTTATGTGATTGTTCTGCTCAAAATTAATTCATGAAATGTAAGAGATTGAAACTCCCTTAAAACAATATTTTCTGGGGGTTTTTTTGTGCAGTGTGAATAGAACCTGTAGTTAATGAAAAAGTAGAAAAATACTTTGTGGGGATAAGGATGTCCCTGCTCATTTGTGGAAGTGAAAATGAATCTGATGAAAGAGGGGGGAAATGAAAAGGAAAATTTTTCAAATTAATCAATTATTACAATATCTCTACAGCTTTACAGGTTTAGAGGGAAAAAACAAAAATAGTTTAAAACAATTTTGTCAAAAGAAAAATAAGGACAAAAATAGAGAAAATATTATTCCTTTCCCTAACAATCTCAGTAATGGGTATCTCAAGCAATACAGATGAAATTAAGTTTCTTGCAACAGATAACAACAAAAGTAATGAATACTTCTCTCCAGACAATTGTTTTGCAATACTAAATTGTACTCTAGGGTATATCCATGCTTTAAAAATAATAAGTGGCCACTCACTAAACTTTATCCTGCCTTTTTCCTAAAATGGATATATAAAGACAGGAAGATTAGGTTAATCAAGAATTTAACTACCTTTTATCAGAAAAATCCTCTGTTGTATGATTTTACCTAACTCTTTCAAAATTCAGGGTCTGTTATAACCTATTTTGATGGTACTTGGTCACACACCTGTAACAAAGCAACCTTTGCTTCATGATTGTATGAAATAGACACTGTTATCATGACACACCTAATTAATGTAAAGAATTAGCATATTACATAGTACAAATTAGGATATTCTCTTGAACACAACCCACTCCCTACCTACATCTCATCTTTCCAATAGTCATAATAATTAAATAGTAGTATATTATTTCAATTCTAGCATACTAATGAAGTACAATCAGGCACTAAGGTCAACTTACTTTGTATTGCTTGCTAAGCCATCAGGAGCTGGTGAAACTGAACACGTTGTTCTACTTTCAAAGTTAAAGTGACATTAAGTACAGAGAAGTGTAGCAATAGTCATGCAGGAAAATAAATAATGTCTACATTGTTGGATTGGTAAAGGTTTCCAGTTCCTTTCTATCTAGTATAAGGTAAATGCTTCCAATTTTTTTTATCTTTAAACAGGATAGGATTGGTGGTTACCCAAAGGCACTCTTCTAATAGATAAAAGAATCTCACAGAACCAGAGAGCAAGTTTTTGTCACCTGATAAATAATAGCCTTGGTGTGCACAGTTATTTCCTTTAAGGTGCTTTATAAATAGATAAGAAAAAAAATTCTGAGTGCCTTCAGTGGGCCCTACTGTCAACTGAACTAGCAGTTAAGAGAAGTCAATGAGGGTTCCTGTGTCATCACAGCAAACCAAACCCCTCCAAAAATACATAACATATCTATATGTCATATAATAACTACTTACATTATACTTTCTAAGTAATGTAAGATTCACCTTTTAATATAGTTCATTCAGTTACACACATGTCTAATAAGCAGAGATGTCCCTTAATAAAGAGAAATATTCCACATTCCTAAAATTTTGTCTAAAGATAAAATCTGCTATTCTCACTTCCACTTTCTCATGTCTCAGAGAAGAGAAGTGGCCTATATTTGAAGATGATGATATTATAACTCTCTGTTGAAGACATTCAAACACCTGTATTTAGAAATATGGTTTTAAAGAGAGTCAGAGGGTATAATATGTTAGGCATGGTATCAGTTTCATCTGCTGGTACAATGGTAGAAGATAGGGCAGAGAGAGAAGGTTGGGAGAGATATTTCCATTCAATGAAATGTAGGATTTAAACTTAGTCTCCTAACTTCAGATCACTTTCATTGCACTGTGACCCAGAGATGTTAGTTAAAGCATTACTTAACAGCACTTGAATCCAATGTTTTCTCTGTCATTCCTACAAAATCACAACTAATATAAAAAAAAGTATAATGAGGTTTTAGATTTAAACTTTGGAGGTAGCTCAAACTTCAACTACTTCAACTCACTCATTTTTCAAATGATGAAACTGAGACCCAGAAAGATTTAGTGACTTGTCCAAAGTAACATTTTTGCAGGATTTCATTTTTAGTATTTTACCTATTGCCTAATCAAGGCAATTATTATGATGGTGGTGGCAGTAATAATGATAATAGGTAACATAGCTTAGTGCAGGGTTTCTGGTGAAATCTATTGCCCACTTTTCAGAATAATGTCTTTAAATGCAAAAATTCATATTTAAGAAAGGAAGCCAATTATGTTCAACTGCAGTTATCAAAATATTTTGAAAAGGCAATATCATAGACCTTGGGTTAAGACTGCTTGGACAGATCAATAGATGGCTAGCCATAGACTCTGGGTTCAAGTTTGCTTCTGAAACAAAATTGCTGGACTACCATGGACAAATAACTGGACTTCTCTGTCACTTTAAGCAACTAAACTAAATGATAAAGTTGTTGGTGATCTATATCAGAAGGGAATTTTTTCAGAGGTACTTCTTTATTGATGAAATGATATGTCTGTGCCTAAAAATATTAATGGCAGTTATAATGGACATTTGCAAATCATTTTAGTTCACAAACAGTCCCTCATCTTAACTTCATAATAATGTGATGAAATCAGTATGAAAATTATTATTATCTTACTTTTAGAGTTGAGGAAACAGGATCAGGACGTTGAAGTGACTTAGGTGGGTCAAGCTTTTGAAACCACTCAATGTCTAACATAGTTTATTCTCTGAGTATTTAATCAGTAATGATGTTATGGAAGTTCTAGGTTTGTACTAAAGAAGCCTTCAAAATTTCCCATACCCTAAGACTGAGAGATTTTATAGTCCCCATTTACTTGAGTTTTAAAGTAATCTTCTTGTGATTATTGGACAATGAAAAGACTTTATGACTCACAGGTGATTTGGATCCAAATCCCAGTTCTTCCAATAACTTGCTGTACAAGATGTGGAATGTCACTTATTCTTTATGATTCTTTATTTTTTTTACCTGAAATATGAAGAAACTGGATTGAATGTTCCCATCGAAGGTCCTTTGCCACTCCAAAATTTGAAGCAATGTGAATTTTTTTTCTGATAAACTGAAAATTATCTTTAGAATCACAAAGTTCAGGAAATAAGCAAAAATGAATGACATTTTTAAGATAAACCCAAACTGAACTTGCTCAAGACTTGAAAAACAAATAAAATTACTACCTTTTATGTGGTATTTAAGTTTTACAAATTTTTTTACATAGACTCTCATTTGAGGCTCAAATCATCCTCATCAAACAGATGCTACAGATGTTACCCTCATTTTACATAAAAGCAAGCAGATTCGTAAACAGGTTAAATGTCTTGCCCATAGTTACTCAAGGAAGTATGTAAAAAGGAAGGATTCAAAGCAAGTCTTCTGACTTCAGATGCTTCATTTTTCCATTTCTTCTAGTAGCTTCAGTTTGGGTAAGGTTGAATTTTTTTTTTTTGCTTTTTGAGTGAGGAAGGTAGGACAATTGGGGTTAAGTGACTTGCCCAAGGTCACACGGCTAGCTTTGTATCTGAGGTCAGATTTGAACTCAGGTCCTCCTGATTCCAGGGCCAGTGCTCTATTTGTTGTGCCACCTAGCACCCGGGGTCAGGTTGAACTTTAAGGTTACATATCCAAAAGGTTAAGGGCAAATGTGTATGCTTTCTTAGGAGTGGAATTGCCTGCCAAATAAGAAGTTTCACCAGACTCTGTTCGAGTAAGAAGTCAAGGGATTAGTACTTTTACACAAGACATGAATGTAAGCATTAGAATAGGGACATTGGTTAGCCCTGTGTTTGCATGTAGAGAGGGGATCTTTGCAGCTGCAGCATCCATATGTTTCCTTGGAAATATGGTGCTCAGGTGCAATGTAATCTAAGATTGGGAAGAAGGAAATCAGAAAAAGCCATGAAACTCTGACTATAGCATTTGACTACTTATGTCTTCTCAGAGTTAGAAAAGGAAAGCACCATTATATGCATATTAATGCTATGGAGGAAGTTCCACAATTCCCAGATGCCATGCAGCTTGAGCTTTTTCAGGCAGAGGGCCAGGTACTTCCTGGCTTATGGCTGCCTGCACTGAAGTATATGTGGGGTGACAGAGATAGCCTGTTTTTTCCTATTCTCTTAGACTTAAGGGGAAGTATCTTGCCCATTAATTCTTTCTACACATGACATGATTTTCAGAATGGCTGCTTCATTTGTTATGAATTGGCAGATTTAATTCCAATGCAATCTCTTAGAATTCTAAAAAATTCAGCACGATGGAATAAAAACAGCCTAAGACTTAGAGTTAGAGGACTCATGCTACTTTTGAGTCACATTTTTCCAAGACTTCCTAACTGCTACTTAACCATATGACTTTGCCAAGTCAGGTAAGCTCATTGAGTCCCAGTTTTCCCCATCTTTAAAACAGGACTGATGGTACCTGCTTTACCTAGATTTCAAGGTTACTTTGAGGAAAGCATTTAAATGTTAAAAGAATATGAGCTAATATTAGACACTCTCACATACAGATAATTCACCTGGAGCCTAGACTCTTGGGGCTACTAATTGGAGCTTGGCACCAATGTCACAGATGACATGGGTGATCAGAAATTGATAGGAAAACCATATGCTTTTCTAATTGTGGAAACGTTTGCATTGTTTTCCATTCCCTGGCAGAGAGGACTGGATGATAAAGCAAGAACAAATTAAGTATGCCTACAATAACCACAGTACCTTCTCAGAAATCCCTAGGGTTAGCCCATGGAAACCCAAAGTTCTGTGTATTAAAGAAATTGAAATTACTTAACCAATAGGAATTCACACAGGGTTCCCATTGTTTTACATTCATATTAAGAGTGTGGTTCACAAATTGAGAAGAAAAAAGGAGAAAAGAAATATTCTTTCTTTAAAATATTAGTACTAAAATGTAGACTGTGCAAAGAAAGTGATCACTAAAATGGTTGTGATTAAGCAAGACACAAAAGAATAGAGTGATGCATCAAAAAATAAATAAATAAAAGGTAGTGAAGAATAGGGTATACTGATTAGATTGAAAAAAAAATGCATCCCATTTAGAAGAATCATGCAGATGTAACTAAAATTAAGTTCTCCCCCCACCGCCTTCCCTAAGCCAAGTGTGTTTTCCCTACCTTAGGATTTTTTTTGTAAATTCAGTCACAGCTAAAGGAATCATTACCTTTGAATCTTCCACTACTATACTTGATTATCTCATAGAATGCAGAAGAATCTAATAATTTCACACTTATGCCCCCAGAACTACATAATTAGAAGTGTATGGCGATATCTCATGTGACCAAGGGAACTGTTGGCAAAGTAATCATAAGCTTTGTTAGTGAAAAAAATAAGGGGATGATTATCAAGGGTAAAGAAAAGTGCCTGGGGATTTCCCAGAATTGTTTTGAATGTCATCACCTAACCAACATCACACATAATAGGGTGTATAAATAAAGTTTGCTAAAGCATTGGATGGAATGGATGTCAAGTAAAGAAAAAAGAAGTATTTATTAATTTCCTACTATGTACTGGGTATTATGCTAAGTGATAGGATAAAAATAAAGGTGGGGGAAAGTGAAAATGAAAGTCTTAAGAGGTGAGATAGCATAAAAATAACTATAGATAAACAAAACATACAGGTTGTCTCTGAAGTCCTAGTGGCATTTTAAGTAGCCAAAAATCCACTAAAAACTTTGGGAATACCCTGTATATAAGATTTAAGAGAGGGACTCTTACAGGGAAGGCATTAAAATTAAGGAGCCTTGGGAAAGGCTTCTTGCAGAATCAAGAACTTAAGCTATGACTTGAAAGAAACCAGGGAAGCCAGTTGGAGGAAAAGAGGAGAGAGAGTTCCAGGAATGGAAGATAGCCAAGGAAAACTCTTGGAATGCAGAGATGTCATATTATGTTCAGGGAATAGCAAGGAGGCCGGTGAGACTGGATTCAAGAGTATAATGAGGATGCAGGTAGAAGGTACAAACATGTAGAAAGGTAGCAGGGGATCAGGTTACAAAGGACTTTAAAAATCACATAGAGGATTTTATATTTGATCCTGGCCATAATAATAAGGCACTGGAGTTGACTGAATAAAGGGGCATGACCTGATCAGATTTATTCTTAAGGAATATCAATTTGACATCCAAGTGAAGGAAAAACTAGAATTGGGAGAGGCTGCCAACAGGGAGATCAATCATCAGGTTATTTCGATTGTCTAAGCATGAGATGATAAAGGCCTGCACCAGGTTAGTGGCAGTATGAGTGGTATGAAGGGTGAATATGTTTCAAGAGATGTCACAAAGGTAAAATCAATAGAACTTTATAAACAAATTGGTGATGGAGAGATGTGAGAGAATGAGTTAATGGTGATACTTGGTTTGCAAACTTGGGTGAGCAGGAAAATAATTATCCCCTTGGCAATAATAGTGAAGTGTGGAGCAGGGGAATGTTTTGGAAGAAAGACTAAGTTCTATTTAGGACAGGTTGAGTTTATGTCTATGAGATATCCAGTTTTAGATTACCAACAGGCAATTGTGAGATTGGAAGGCAGGAGACTTCTTAGGGCTATTCAAATATATCAGAGAATCATCTGCACAGGGATACTGGTTCACCAAGTAGTCATCTTGAGGAAGGGAAATAAGTATAACCAGTGTAGAACTGATGGCTTGGGAAAGAATTGAGAGGAATTGTAGATCATGTTAAAGATGAAGGGACAGGAGAGGAAACAAACATTTCCAGAGGACCTAATATGTACAAGGCACTGTGGAAAGCACTTTTTAAAATATTATTTCATTTCATCCTCATAGGTTTGTGAGTTAGGTATTATTATTCCCCTCTACATTCATATAGCTACTAAGTATCTGAGTCCACATTTGAAATCAGTTCTCCCTGAATCCAAGTTGACATTCTATAGACTGCACCACCAGCTACCTTTATGTAAAGCCAAGCAACAGTAGATTCCCAAAAGAAC
>CM053597.1:78297118-78316925 GCA_028646575.1 Pseudocheirus occidentalis
GTCCATAAAAAAGGATTCTAGAGTTTTACTGCTGTTCCTACCTTGCTTTCTTTTTCTCATGTTGTATTAATTGCTTGGTTTTTTAGCTCCGTGGAACTCTGCTTCCTGGAGGGGGAAAGCTCTGTCCCAAATCGCTGGGGCCTTCACAGCTGCCGGAGCTATTAGTGGGGTGCTGCAGGCCCCCCCAGTTTTGGCTCACTGAAAGATCACTCCAGGACCACCACTCAAGACCATGATCCAGATCCAGGCCGCTCAACGGAAGAGCCCTTGGCTCTGATCGATTGTCTTAGCCCCCCTGCTATCTACAGGCCGAGGGCTCTGAAGCAGCCCAGTGGAGGCCACTACTGCTCTCAGCCGTTCCTGCTGCCACAGCCACCTCCCACCGCTTCTTTGCCCTGGGAGCAGTTTGGCTGGACCTGCTCTTCCCCAAATTTAGCAAAATCCACTGACCTTTCTCTTAGCCTTTTTTTTCTTCTGGCCTGATAAATGTGGTAACTGTGCCTCCAGTGCAGGCAATCTGCTTTCCTATAGACTGGACTCTGCCTGATGCCCTGGGGCCTGGCCGACTGGGGTTTTGGCCACAGCTCCCAGACTGCTACGAAGAGCCCCACCTGTTGAGCTCTCTGTAGCAACAGATGTGTTTTCTGTCTTTTGGAGAGTTTTGGAGCTTGAAACTTTGTTTTAGAGTCCCATTTTATGAGTTTTTAGTGTGTTTGTGTGGGAACTACAGTGCTTTGCTGCTTCTATGCCGCCATCTTGGCTCCACCCCCCCAAATCTCTCTTCTAATTTACTTATGATGTCACCCTTTATTGTCTACATCATGGCAAAGGTCTGTATATTTAAGTTTTCTAATATTCTATTTATCTTCTTAGTTTCTTGTTTATTTTTAGGTGGGATTCATTGAGTTCTGTGAGGGGACAGGTGGGGTTCCCCACTAGAAAACTTTTGCTATTTCTTCTAACTTCTTCTTTATGAATTTACATGCTATACCACTCAATGCATATGTGCTTAGTATTGATATTGCCTCATTGTGTATGGTACCTCTTAGCAAGATGTAGTTTTCTTCTCTTATCCCCTTTAAGTAGGTCTATGTTTGCTTTTACTTTATCTGAAATCAGGATTGCTACCCCTTGCTTTTCCTACTTAGCTAAAACATAATAGATTCTGCTCCACCTCTTACCTTTACTCTGTGTGTGTTTCTCTGCTTCAAGTGTGTTTTTTGCAAATGATATAATATAGCATTTTGGGTTTTGATCCATTCTGTTCCCTGCTTCTGTTTTAATGGAGAGCTCATCCCATTCACATTATGGTTATGTTACTACCTGTGTATTCCCCTCCATCCTATTCTTCCTCCTGTTTTTCCTCTTGTGTCACTCACATTTTTTCCTCATTTTTTCTACCTCTCTTATATGACTTTTAAGCTCCTTTTAAAGCTCTTCCATAAGTACTTTCTGGTCTTGAGACCACTTCCAGGTTTTTAAGAGTTTTGCTGATAGATATTTTGACATTTTTGAACTCCTCTGAGTTTGTATTTTGGTATTTCCTGTCTTAGTAACAAATTTCTATGGTCATATTCCTTTTTAGGGGTTTTTTGCTCATGTTTTTTGGGCCTTTTCCCTTTCTTTTAAATTGAATCTTTGCTTCTTGGGTGGAATGGGCTTTGTCTCAGTTTTCTTGTCCTGGCTGCAAGGCCTGGCTGTTTATCTCATGTTGTGCTGATGTTATCCTGAGGCCCCTTCATGTCTGGTGCTGTGTTGACTGGGGAGGGTAGAGGGTAACTGGTACTGCTAGAGGTGCTGCTAGAGGCTGTAAGGGTCTGGCAGCTTACCTGTTGCTGAACTGGGGCCCTAGGGGTAGTATTTGGCATGTGCTGACACATATTTTTAACCATTTGACCTATTCCTTTTTAAGGTATTATTTTCTTCAATATTTTTGTGCTTCCTTTACCAAGTTACTGACTTGTTTTCATGATTTTTTTGCATCATTATCATTTCTTTTCCCAATTTCTCCTCTCCCTCTCTTACTTAATTTTCCAAATCCTTTGTAAGGTCTTCCACGCCCTGAGACAAATTCAGATTTTTCTTGGAGGATTTGGATGTAGGAACTTTGACTTTGTTATTTTCTTCTCAGTATGTGTTTTGTTCTTCCTTGCCACCACCATCTGACCATTCTGTGGCCAGAATTTTTTTCTATCTGTTCAATTATTTTTCTAGTAGACTGACTTTTAATTCTTTGCTAAAGTGAGCCTCTGCTTCCAGGGTGTAGAGCACACTGTCCCAAGCATCTGGGTTTTTGTGCAGCTATTTTCAGAGCTAGTTCTAGGAGGTCTCTAAGTTTTTAGCTCTTTCAAGATGTTATGATCTAAGAAGAGGCATATTTACTCCTCTTCTGGCCTATGCTCTGGTCTGTGAGTGACCACAACTTCTCTTTTCTTCCCTGGAACTACAAGGGAGCCTCCATTTTACTGGGGCTCCATGTTCTGGTGTGCCATAACTCCTTCTAGCCCTGGGAATGCCAGGACTGGGACCCAGATCTGAGTATGGACAAAGCAGTAGATTCCTGCCCCCAGTGCCAGCAGAGACCGCTTTAACCCTCTGATCATTTGTTCAGCCTCTTTGCTCCATGGTTTAAGAGCTTCAGAAGCACCCTCTTTTATTGTAGATTCAGTTGCTCCTAAGGCCCCTTCCTGGTTTAATGGGGCCTAGTCTGTGCTGTTACATCCTGTGCTGAACTGTGATACACTCTCATCCTACTGTGACAGACCTTTCCTGCTGGACTTCTAAGCTGTTTTTGGCTGGAAAATTATTTTACCCTATAATTTTGTGGGTCCTGCTGCTCTAGGGTTCTGCAACTTGTTCTATGGCATTATTTAATCATGTTCATAGGGTTTGGGGTAGAGTTCAGTTGGAGCTACCATTTCTCCACCATCTTAACTGTGCCTCTCAGTATTTTACATTCTAATAGGGGAAAGAACATACACATATGCACATGTGTAAATATACATACGTACATACAAACATAAAAGAAAAACCCAAGACTGAAAATGACATTAGCAAGAAAAGAAAAATGTTGGTGGGACTAGGAAAGGCCTCAATAAAAGATGATGTTTGAGCTGAATCTTGAAGGAAACAAGAGATTATAACATGTGAAAGTGATGAAAAGAATATTCCAGATCTGGGAAACAGACAATTTCATAGGACCCCAAATGAGTAATATAGTATTATGTTCACGGAATAGCAAGTATGACTGTTTGACTAGAAGGTAGAGTATTTGATAGTTATCAATGTGTAAGAAGAGAGACAGGTAGAATGGGGCCAGGCTGTGTTGAATTTTGAATGCCAAACAGAAAAGTATATATAGAAGTAATTGGGAACCACTGGACTTTATTGAGTGGGATGGATGGCATATCAAACATGTGTTCTGGGAAAAGCACATGTAAAGGCAAGCACAGAAGTAGTTTACACCTTTTTTCAGCTATTGAATTAACACCTTGTTTTAGTTCAAGTTTCTTTTGAGCCTTGTGTCAAGTCTGTTAAAAAACAGAATGTGTGAACCCCACAACTTGTGAACCCTAAAACTGATGAAATCCTGCAACAGGAAGGGGAAGAGCTATACTGTATATGTAATAGTAATCAGTTTATCAGATACTTAGCACTTAGTAACTTAGGGCTAAGTAGCACTTAGCAACTTAGGGCTAAGTATGGAAGGTGTGAACCTTGTCCATTGTTGGGAAGGCAAGTACTCCCCTGTTGACATGGAAGAAGGCTATTGGCTGAGACAGGAAGCCAGTGCTATATATAAAGAAGAATTCTAGAGACAGAGACATAGATTCCTGGAGATTGAAGCCAGCTGAAAGAGAGAAAGGGAGAGAGAGAGAGAGTTGCTCTCCCAGTATCTGGAAGCTAACTGAAAACCTAATTGGAGTTTTCCTGAGACCAGAATCTGGTGAAGGCCATCCAGAAGGCCAATATTCCTTCTGGGTCCTAGAGCCAGCTAAAGTGCTGGAAGACTGAAGAAACATGACCATGGAAGAGGAACCATGAAAGCTGAGAGCCAGCCTCAAGTCTAGCTGAAAGAAGACTTTATTTGGATATTGTATACTGATTGAGAAGATTATGATTTATTGTGACCTAAGGGTGGAGGACTTTGACTTTTGTGCTTTGTGACTGAATGATGGATTTTGTGATTGACTAAATGAATGTGCTTTGTTTAAAACTATATTGAAAGGGCCAGGGACTAGTTAAGCTATGGACTCAAGAGATTAGCCAGGAAGCAGTTAAGTGATACTTTGTGAATAAGAAATCTGTGAGTTGAGCATATCCAAACTGAAGCCATATCCAAAGCTACAAAGACTACTCAGTGAACTCAGTAAACTCAGGGCCAAATCAATCACTAGAAGCGACTACGTGACTTATTGTACACCCCCATGCCCAACCCCATATTCACTCTCCTGGCTTCTATACCTAACTCTTCATTAATCAATATGGAGGTCATCACATTCTCCTGGTCCCTACTTCATGGTTCCCTGAAGATAAAGAATAGATCTCCCTACCTGGATGTCAACTAGTTATAATAATCAATTAATTATAGAAAAGTAATTGTTTATACCTGGATACCAATTAGTTTTGGTTACATATTGAATCTGGATACCAAATTAGTTGTAGTTACAGATTGTATTTGGGTATTAACTTAGTTACTGATTATGTTGTTAGAAACCCAAAATGGTATAAAAGACTCTGTACTTCTGTGTTACAGTGCTGCTCCTTTAATTGGCATATGGGACATTCGCAAGCTGGCTAAATTAAAGGTCCTTAAAACTTTTAATTGGACTCTGTGGTCACTTTGTTAAAACTTGCTATTACAATGTGGTCACTTTGGTGAAAACTATGTGGCCATTTTAGTGATAAGTTGTTGAGTTGTGACATGGTGAATGCTGTATTTAGATTTTCTGTGAATATTTTGCTCTAATTTCTTATTGAATAGATAGAGTTTGCTGTACTATATAATCAGAACCTTAAAAACTGTTCACAGCAGCATTACTCTGGAAAGCTGCTTATGCATGGCTTTACAGCAGTTAGCTGATAGTTGGAGGATAGATTGGAGTCATGAGAAATTTGAGGCAGTGTGACCAATTAGAAGGGTGGTTCAGAAGTACAGGAGAGAGGTTATGAGGATCTGAAGTAGCACTGTGGCTAAATGAGTGGAGAGAAAGGAATGTAAATAAGAGATGATGTGAGGGGAAAAACCAAAAGCTCTTGGAAAGTACTGGACATTTAGGATCAGTGAGAGTCAAAGGTAATACAAAAAGCAGGCCTGAGTGACTGAGGCAATCATGGTACCCTCAGTAGTGACAGGGAAGTTTGGAAGTAGGAGGGTTTGGGGAAAGATGAGTTCTGTTTTAGACACCATTTGAAATGTTTATAGCAGTCCAAGTTTTAGATGTCCAGGAGGCAGTTATAGATGAGTGATTGTGGTTCAAGAGAGCTGTTGTTTATCCTGTGATCTTGAATAGAACCTTGATGTCAGGAAGCTGATGTTACATCTTCAGGTGAATTGGATTTAAGTATGGGAGGGCTGTGCAAAGTCACTAGTGTCAGTTTCTCCTTGAACTCATCTGGCTCCAGTGGCAAGATATGGATCAGGATGACTGGAGAAGGTCATGGATGCCTGGGATATCTTAGCCTTTTTAAGCTACAATCTTTAACAGGATATCAGTTTCACTGAGGCAAAGTTCAATCGGCAATTAAGGTTATGTAGTAAATGAGGCAAAGAATGGCCTCTTTTACCTAGTTAAATAAATAAATACAGGAGAGGAAGACTCTCAGGATTTCTAGTCAAAAAAGAAACAATTCCTATTTACATTTATTCTGAGCCATCAGAATGGGGTTTGAAATGATTTCTATATGGGGCTTAAGTTGAAACCTATTGTTGGCCAATCAATAAGAGCCAGAGTGAATTGGGTTTAAGGCATGGTCCTTAAGAAAGAAATATAGCACATAAACCCCAAGATATAATACCCTATTTGGATAAAAAGAAAGGAAAGGGAAAAGGAAAGGAAATGAGGAAAGAAGGAAGGAAGGAGCTTCAGTGCCCAATTTTAATTGGTCAGTTGGGTCTCCAGTGGGGCAGCTTATATTCACAGGTTTTTTTGTCCTTCATTCTGAAAGTGAACTCCAGTAATATAGACAAACAAGGCAAAGACTATGCCCTTAAACTCAATCTTGTGTTTACCTGAGGTTGAGTAGAGGAATAGATAATGGGAATCTGGTAGGAGGAAGTTAGATTGCTTGGGGGAGTATCACATATGTTGAAATATCCTAGTACAAGGGCAAGAGATTGTGAGTCAGGGATGAAATTCAGTGAGGAATCCAGGAGAACGTCCTATGAGTTGGTAAATAATAGCCAACAGAGTTTAGATTGGGTAATAAATTTGGACAGCATGAACCTCCAAGAAGGAGAGTTTGCTGAGTGATGAAGGCAGAGGGAAAGTGTGAAGGTAGATAACCATTTAATGATTTAAATATTTTAGGTGAACAAATCCCTTGATACCAACTCAATTACCTCTTATTTACACTTGAAGACCCTCTACTTATGAGAACATCCCCCCTAGCACTTCCTCTAATCAAAACATATCTTCAAGCCCATGAACTGCCAAGTATTAAAGCCTGTAAAGTATTAACAGCTGTCCCCTCAATCAGCTTTCTCCAGTCCTTAACCTAGTTTCATGATATGCTATTTAGGTCTAAAACAATGTGGATATAATGGTAGTAGTCTTCCAATGCTTAGAAATTTGTTCTGTTCATGTAATAGAGGAGAACAGCAACACCAGAGGGCTACACACAACATTTTTCCTTTACCGAGGTCTGTGAGTTCTTCAGTCATTTGCTAGAGAGAGTCAGGGATGAAACCTAAATAATGCAGTGAATAATGTTCATTTAGCTCTTCTACTTCTTCCTCTTCTTCTTGTGACTTGAGATGTTATTCATGAACTTCTACCTCCTCCAACTCCTGCTTTTGTTATTGTTGCTATTTAGTCATTTCAATACTGTCTGACTTTTTGTTACCCCATTTGGGGTTTTCTTGCCAGAAATCCTGGAGTAGTTGGCTATTTCCTCCTGCATCTCATTTTACAGATGAGGAAATGAGGCAAACAGGATTAAGTGATTTGCCCAGGATCACATAGCTAGTGAGAATTTGAGGCCAGATTTGAATTCAGGAAAATGAGTCCCCTAACTTTGGGCCTGGTTCTCTATTCACTGAATAGAGTAGAATAGAATATTCTGAATAGAATAGAATACTCTATTCTACCTACCGCCACCTGCTAAGAAATCTTAATAGTCAGTCAAAGGAGAAGATGTTTTCAACCATGTTTTTTTCTATAATAAAACATATGCCATGGCATATTTAAAATCACCTATAACTAGATTTCCTTTTTAATACCCAGGTACTTCCAAGTCATAGTATACAAAAATCTGTGAAAATGGTAAAAATAATTATACAAATAATGGTGACAAAAGCTAACATTTATGTAAATAAAACAAAGCAAAAAATAAATGACATAAAACCTCTTAAGAAACCAAAAGAAACAATATTTTAAAAAGCATCACATAAATCAAGTGTTAATATTATTATTATTATTATTATTATTTGCCTTTTGGAGGTCAATTGAGGTTAAGTGAATTGCCCAAAGTCATATGGCTAGTAAGTGTGTCAAGTGTCTGAGGTAGGTCCTCCTGACTCCGGGGCCAGTGATCGAAAGTGTTATTATTAATAATTATTATAATTTTGTTTATGTTTGTTCCATTATTAAGTTTTTCTATACCAGATCTATGAAATGAATGGTATAGGGATTTCCCTCTACCATGCAGATTGACACTTCCTCAGTAATAAGTGATCCCAGAGAGTTGCCTGAAGCACCAAGTAAGTTTCTCTTGATTGCAAACTGTTTTCTCTTATAAGTGGGAATTGAACCCTTGTTATTCTTACTGTTGAGATTAGTGCTCTGTCCATTGCACCACACTGGATTAGCTAGCTATTTAGCATAGTGGATTGTGT
Source organism: Pseudocheirus occidentalis (assembly GCA_028646575.1). NCBI lineage: Eukaryota > Metazoa > Chordata > Mammalia > Diprotodontia > Pseudocheiridae > Pseudocheirus > Pseudocheirus occidentalis. The sequence goes on from CM053597.1 coordinate 78,305,175, forward strand.
GTAGCACTTGGAGTCAGGAAATTCTGGCTTCAAATCTAATATCATACATTTGCCATCTGTATTACCCTGGATAAATCAGTCTAATTGTGTCTCAGTTTCTTTGTCTATAAAATAGCAATAATAATAACACCTACCTCTCAGGGTTAGTATGAGGCTAAAATGACATATTTATAAATTATTTTGCAAACCTTTAATATACTACATAAATGCTAACTATCATTGTCATCGTTATTTTGAATTAAGGATATGTAAATAACCCATGGAGACCATGATAATAGATGCTACCCATTCTTTCATTCAACATTCATAAGTATAAGGGTATTTGGGGGTGTTCAGGGAAGATTAGAACCTCTGGTGTGATGGCTTGCTGAGCTCTTTTCAGGGCTGCTCATCCATCTTTGGTTATTATTCAACTCTCACCTGTGGCTTCAAGAAGCTGTAGTATGCACAAAGGCCATTCGCTGCTAAAACCTCTTGGCAGATGGGCTAAATCAGATTGAGGGCAACCTATAGGCTTCAAACACATTGGTGAGTTAGGGAGGTGTGTACTCCAAGCATATGAAGAGTTCTCCCTGTGGAATGTGTGGATGAGAACAATTTGTTGAAATAGCCATGAAGGCAACTGAATCATGCATTGTGGAGTGCTTTGAGCTTGGTCAGTCATCGAACACACCAAGGTAATCCACTGCATCCCAAGCCATTGCCAGTCATCATGATTTTTGTCTTGCCACTAGACTTTGATGACTCTGGAAGAGAGTGAAGTTGATGACTTTGTGTAACTGCTTCACTTAAATCAAATTCACATACTAGTCAAGACATCACCCCATGATCTCAGTGGTCTTCAAAAATTAAGGACAAACAATAACAACAATAAGTGTGTATTGCATATAGATTACTAACTAAGCTTTGAGAGAGATAGAAAGTTTAAATAATGCACAGGGCTCATATGACCCATAAATAGACAATACACACATTAGCAATAAGAGCTAACACAAATAACACTTCGTAGTTTACAATCACTATCTCATTTAGTCCTCACAGTGACCCTTGGGATTATAGAAATTAAAGCTAAATAATCAACTTGGGGGTCATCTGGTACAGTTCCATTTTAAAGAATAGGAAACAATGCTCTTCCTTTATAATACCAAGTATTATTGTGAATCATTTTACAGAAGGGGAAGATTTATTGACATGCTCAGAGTCACAGAGTTAGGAATTTTCAGAGTCAAAACTCAAACATAGTTCTTTTGGCTCCAAATCCTTCACCTTCTTCACTCTACCATAGATACAAATAAAATTGGGGAGGGGAAAAGTTATGATAGCCAAGGATAGAAAGTACATTATTGACTGGGGCCAATATTTACAAAGAAGGTACCATGGGAGACTGAAAGAGTAAAATTTGAGTTGGGACATAAAAGATGGATAGGAATTCAATAGACAGAGATTTGGGAAGAAAATTCAAGGAGTAGGGAACAGCACAAAGGAAAGGTTTGGAAGCAAGAAAAATGGCGGACGTGTTAAGCAGTGAGGAGCCAGAGTGATTCAATTTGGTTAAGGCATAGAATGCATAGTGCTGAATACTCTGAAATAATATTGGAAGGGTAGCAACTAGAGATTTTAAGTTTTAGTATGTCAAATTTTACAAATGAGGAAATGGAAACCCAGGAAGATTAAATGATTTACCCCAAGCTGCAACTGCTGGGACCAGATTAGAGGGCCTCAAATTCCAAGTAAATGAGTTTGAACTTTGCTTGTTAACCTATAGGCAGCCACTGACACTTTTTTGAGAAGAGGAGTAGCATGATGAGTTCCACACATATAGATGATTTGTTTGACTTGGGTGAGAAGACTAGATTAAAAGCAGAGGAGAAGAAGAAAAGAATAGAATTGGGAAGATAATAGAGAGCTGCTGAACTTGTTCAGATGGGTAGGAATGAGGATTTATAATTGAGGGAAGAGATGGCTATCAGGGACATTGGGAAAGTAGAGTAGGTAAGACTGGTGTGAAAGGTAAGAGAGGGAAAAAAAAGATAATGCCATGCTTATATTCTGGAGTAAATAAAAGATGTTGCCAATAAGAGAATTAATGAAAGCTGGAGGAAATGGTTTAGAGTAGAATGTAACAGCTGTGTTTAATACATACTAAATTTAAGATAATTTTGTAAAAGTTAGGTAGCAGTTGGGTCTCAACTCAGCTCAGAATGTACATGAAACAAATTGTGAGTACTTTGTCAGAGGAATTAAATGTTTAACTAAATGATTTTATTATATTTTAACTTTTTTTGAGAAGACAATATTTATTATATTTACTCAGTCTATTCATATAGAATCCAGTGGAGAGAGTGCTAAATTCATCATCAGAAAGACCTAAATTAGAATCTTGCCCCAAACACCATAGGGCAACGTGGAAAAATTATTTAACTTTTTTCTGCCTCAATTTTCTCATCTGTAAAGTGGGGATAATGATAGCACCCACCTCCTGCCTTATTGTGAGGATAAAATGAGACTTATTTGTTAAGCATATTGTAAATCTTAAAGTACTACATAAATGCTAGATGTGAAATATTATTTCCTTAATCAGAACCAAATTCAGGAATAATTAGAGGGAAGATTGTATACTTCACTCTTTAAACATGAGTGTTGCCAACTATACCTAGGATCTGAGACTTTGAACACAGAACATTCCAGTAGCTGTATGTAACCTCCCCAATTATTTCCTACCCCTAATAAGCATTTCTCACATAGATAATGTTTTCATTGAATTCCAAAGGGAGTGGATACTTTTAGCAAAGATTTATAGATTTGTATACAATACTAATAGGCAAGTATTACCAGATACCCTCTAGAGAAGTAGTATATACCACAGGGTATATGTTCCTAATTCAGGTGTGTGTGTGTGTGTGTGTGTGTGTGTGTGTGTGTGTGTGTGGCGTGGGGGGGTTCTTTGCTTTTTCTCTCGCCATGCCAGCATCCCACCTTCTTTTGCAATCATGCATTCCTCTAATGCTTTTTGATGACGTACTTTATCATTCCTTTGTTGTTCTGAGTCCTAGCCCTTTATAATTATTAGGCGGATAGTTCATTCACTTCTGAGTAATGCTCTTTTTGAATTCTTTAGTGTTTTACAACTCAGTCATACAACTGGTACCCTGATAGTACTCTGGAAATTAAAAGATCAAAGATGAGCCTTTGTTTGGGAGAGGAGTTTGGGGTCACACCCAATTAATTTGTATTTTATAATTCATAACAATAATCATATCATTGTAACTCATGAAACTAGGTGGCATAATGAATAGAGCACTGGACCTAGAATCAGAAAGACTTGAGCTCAAACCATCTCTCTGATACTGGTTGTATGACCTTAGGTAAGTCACATAATTTCTCCCAACCACAGTTTCCTCTTCTGTAAAATGGGGATAATAATAATAATAATAATAATGATAATATATATTTTAGAGGGGTGTGTGTGTGTAAGAGTCAAATGAATTTGTGTTTGTGTATATGTATTTATATTATGTAGCTTGTAATATATATATACATACACACATACGCGCACATATATAAAACAGGGTGTCCCAAAAGTCATAGTGCAACCTGAAGCTTTGATAAATGAAAAGTACAATTTTTTTGGACATGAGGTGAATGTGCACATGTATACACAGAGACATCCACACATATGTGGATTTATACATATAATATACATATATAATATATATTGTAATAGATTGTATGGCAAAACTTACAAGGGTTAAATGTATATTAATAATTGTTACTATTTTTATATTGACTTGAATACAAATGTACAGAAACCAGAACTAAATACTCTAAGCCTTGCAGTGACAGAGATGCCAACCTGACCCTAGACCATGTTGAGTAGGATATGGAAACTCAGTCAGTCAGTCTCATTTATAACCCCATAGAAGAGAGTAATAGAATCAGGTCTCTTTTTGGAAGAGAGGAAAAGAAAACAGTGAGATAAATACAATCAACTATCTGGATTGTAGGTCACTGGGCAGAGAAGGATAGAGAAGGCAGAGAGGCATGTCCATCTGGATTGAAATCTAAGAAGTCCAGCCAATTTAATTAAACAGACATTTATTGAGCATTTCCTGTGTAGGAAGGCACTATAATATTTTCTTGCATACAAATGCAAAACATAGCCTAGTCTTGGATACTATCTGGAAGAGAATAAAAGAGGTTCCAGAGAGACCTGTTCAAATCAGAATCACTTCCCAGAAAGCATAAGGAAGTTTTCACGTGTCCTGCTGTGTATTCTTCTGACTAATTCCAGTCTGGCTTATAGACTTGTGGAAGTTCCTTAAAGATCATTCACCCCTACAAGCACACATAGAATGTAAGTCAGGTATGTCCATTCATGTGAGCACACTTCAGGGAATTTATTACCCTTGTTCTTCTACCTCCCCACAACCATCCCACTCTATGGGTCAGCTTCCTCATTCCTCCTTGAAGTCAGTTCACATTCTGAACCCTGTACCAGCTCTAATATAGGTATTAGGTTACATTACAAATCAGAAACAGCCTGACATTTTCAATGGGAAGACATTTCCCTGAGCTTGACATTCAGTTCATCAAGTATTTATTAAACATCTACTCTGTCCCAGGCACTGGGCTAGGTGAAAGGGAAAGGGAATAGCTTTTTGATTCATTGGGGTAGAAATCTCTAAAAAAGAAAACTTCTTCTATTCTTGTAGGTTGGCACCTTCTCTGCAACTTATATTCTCAGAAAGTTGCTTAGAACACTGAGTGATTAAGTTATTTGTCAAAGGTCACATGGGCAGTAAGAGTCATAGGTAGGACTTAAAACCCAGTTTCCCTTACTGACAGGTACGGTACAGAGCCTCTCAAGCACTGGGGATATATCCTAATTATTCCCAGTATTCTTTTTCAAATAACTATTGTTCTGGCTTAAATTACTCATTATTCAATGAGAAAATGACAAAAAATATTTCAAATGATATTATTGAAAAGCTAAATAATTGCCTTTTGCAAATAGGTGGAATAAAAATGTAGTTTCCAAACTACTATGCTCGTATATAAACAGATAGGATTCTAACAAAACAATTTCTGAAGTAAAATGTGTAATTATGCACTTTATTGAGGCCATCTTTTTCTCCATTTGAGATAATTTTTGTCCTTGGGAAAGGTATTGAAAAGAAAGTCCTAAAGATGTTGACTAATGCCCTTTGTGCACTGTATCTTTCCTTTGGATGAATGATGAACTGATGTATACCTTTTTAGCGCATCTAGGTGGCACAGTCAAGAGTGTGCTCAGCCTGGAATTAGGAAGTTTGAGTTCAGATTTGATCTCAAACACTAGCTATGTGACCCAGAGTCAGTCACTTACTCCTGTTTGCCTCAATTTCCTCCTCTGTAAAATGAGCTGGAGAAGAAAATGGCAAATTATCTCAGTATTTATGTCAAGAAAATGTCAAATGAGGTCATGAAGAGTCAGGCGCAAATGTAGCTTTTTACAATTTGGTATACTAAGCCTGTAGTCTTTGTGAGACATGCATAACTAACATTTCATTCATTTCTGCATTTTCTACCTGCATGTAGCTCTATACTTAATGAAGAACCTTATAATGTTGAAAGCTGTCCAAAAATAGAATGGGCTGTATTTACTTCAAGAGACACCTCCCCCCCCCCCCGCCACCCCCATCCCTGGAGATGTTCAAGTGGAGGTTTTAAATGTACTTTGTCCAGGATGTGTTAGAGGAGATGCATGTTTCAGGTAGTGATTGATCAGAAAACAACTAAGGTTATTAGTGCCTATGATTTTTGAGCAATCTGTAATTTCCATCTCTAAAATGTGTCTCCCTGGGAAGTCCCAACTTCTATATCCCTCAGTTTCCTTACCTGGAAAATGAAGGGTTAGAATTCAATTCTATGATATAGAAGTTAGAAAAAAAGCTTTAAAATAATATTTAAGATAAATTCCCTTGTCACTAAGTTCAACTATTATCAAATGCTGCTTATATAAACCTGTCTTTCACCTGTAAGATTACACTCAGTTCCTACTCCCTTACCTTTCCCCCAGCCTATTCCTGGCAGTTGATCAGGGTAGAGGTGTTAATTACCTCCTTAACACCATGTTCTTAATTCTGAGCACTTTCTGACCTAACTCTCTATTCCTGCAAGGGTGACAAGGCTTTTAATTTCTCCCTGCAAAGACTGAAAATGCAGTTGTCATGGGGTGCTGCTGTCATCTCTCAGTAGCTATGTTATTTTTTGCCTCCTGACTAACCATAAGAAAATCTCCAAAATGGAAGTATGCCACATCTTCTCAGCTGCAGCTTCAGGCTCCAGTCAGGGATTCCAGATCCATTTCCTAATCAGGCTTCTGTAGCTCCTCAGAAATTTCTTAATGTGACTAAGCTTTTTTTTCTTTATTCTGAACATTTTGCAACCCACATAAATAAAAAAGAAATAAAGCTTTAAAGAAAGTTAGCATTACCTTCTTCACATACCTGTATAGGGTATCCTGTTCAGAGATGCACATTTGCATCCTAAGGTAAATTAATAAGCCTCACTAACTGGTAGTGATTCTTAGTTACTGAAACAAAATCAGGCTTTTTGAAGACCTTAATTATGAATAGCACAAAATTAAAAGGATTTTTCCAAAGGTACTGATGTCTAGTTGGGGGCACTTCTTCCTAGGGAGCATATGATTCCCTCCCCCAGGGCCCCACCACCAAATTGCAATCCCATTTCTTGCCTGGAGGCCCTTTGTTGTTCTGTGCTGCTGTGGGGCACCATTCCTCAGAGTTCCACTAAAAGGCAGTGTGGCTTAATGGAAACAGCACTGAACATGGAGCCAGAAAGTTCTAAGTTCAAATTTTACCTCAGCCACTTAATATCTGTGACCCTGAACAAGTAAATGATCTTCAGTTTCCTCAGACTTGGTCCTCTGAGGTACCTTCCAATTCTAAATATGAGATTTTATAATTGTCTCAGCATTCATTTTGGGGAAACTCTTTTTCCCTTCATGTCAACAAGGAAAAGGAGTGGGTTCTCTTTCTCTTCTGTACCATATTCTCTATTCACTGTTGTATTGTCCTTTCCTTCCTCTTTTCATGCTTTTGCAAAAAATGAAAAAAAAAAGTCTACTTATGGCTCTGCCTCAGGCTATCTTGTTTTACTTTACATGGGCAAAACAGACTATATCTTCTTATATTTATATTTTCATTTTTGTTGTTGGGGAGGTTAAATAAAGTGATTTCAAAAATAATTGACCCTTTTTCATCTTCTTTATTATCTCATGTTCACTTTGTGTTTTTCTACATGAAATTTATTTTTTCATGAAATTTGTCTTCATTGGATTAACTAAGTTTGTATTTTACAATTCTTACTCTGCAGGAAATTAGACTTTACTTAAAGCACAAAGTGTGATGGCATTTTAAATTCAAGAAAGCTACCCTGAGAAATACAGAGAATTCATAAGATGACTTATTATAACTTGCAATGCCCAACAAACTGTCATTAAACACATTTCATCAAAATCATTGAAAGTAGCCAAAAAGAGTATCTTAATTTTCAAACATGATTATCTTCTCTGATTACACACCCATACTCCCACACAGACACAGACACAGACACATACACACATGTGTCCTCACATGCATGTTTGTATGTGTGAATTCATGTATGTATGCATATTGACCTTAGGATGTGTGTGTGTGTGTGTGATTTTTAAGGATCTCAATTTGCTGTGCAAAGAAATAATTACAGATGAAAAATACCTACCTCATCATAAAATTATTATTTGAATTCTATGGGAGAAAAACCTCATAACTTTGGTTTATTAGAAAATTGATTCAGTAGATTCTTTATTGAATAAATAAATCACCATTCTCTTTTCACAAGATGACAGAGTTAACCTTGGTTCCACAGAATGTCAACATTAGATTTACACAAACAGCTGAATTTCACCAGTCATTCTTGGCACACGATAGACTGTCATGTTGTATGTAGAATAAGTCTGATGTTTTCAGTTCCCTGCCATATAACTTAACTGCATAAATGAGTCATGGGTCATTTAACAAGCTTAATCTTCCATTGTTCTATGACCTTACTGAATTCATGCGGAACTGGTCTAAAACTCAGTCTATTCCTGAGGATTTGGATTTCAACTATTCTTAAATTACTAAATACATACATACATACATACATACATATGTTGCTTTTTATAAGGAGTTGAGTTAATAAAATTCTGAGGTCACAGTTAAACTACCGTATTTTCCTTTAAATGCCTAAAGTATAATACAAGACACACTTTTTAAAACTTCAATTATTTCAAAAGATCATCAATTTCCTCAACATGGATACTTCATTCACCTTCATCCACCAGTGCAGACCATGATATTTCCATAGCATACTAGATAGCTGTGATGATAGCTGTGGATGAAGGAATTCATCATATACTGGCCAACCCTTTCTTTTTCCTCTATTATCTCTCAGGTATTCAAAGCTCATTTCCTTTTAGAGAACTCAAAAATGTACAAATTCAATTTTAATCTCTCTTCTGAAGTCCATTCCCCCATCACCCAGTGCCTGTGGGAAACTTCCTTCTCTATGTTCCATAGACATCATGTACAAAATAAAACATATAATATTTTCCCTAAAATCTATTCACATTTGAAATGTCTCCATTTTTATTTGGTGGAAAATTATATTTTAATTCACCCAGATTCATATCCTGAAAGTTTTATTTGGTTCTTCTCTTTTCCTCAATCCCCATATCCAAACATCTAGTTGCCTAGACTTGTAAATCCTATTGTAATTCTATAACATATCTTGAATCCATTCCCTTTCCTCTGGTAACACAAACTCTAAGTTCAAGCCACTTTTATCTTTTTCCTGAACTATTATATTAGTCTCCTAATTAGTCTTCCTGTTTCTGGTCTCTTTAATTTCTAATCTATCCTTCATATATAGCTGCCAAGTTGATATTCATAAAACATAAATATGATCATGTCTGCTGCCCACCCCCAGATATTCAATAACTCCTCATTTCCTCTTTTAATCAACAAATCACTTAACACACATCTATTAATTCTCTCCTATGTGCTAGAGACTGCTAAACACTGGAGTTGCAAAGACAAACATAAAACAGTCTCTGTTCTCAAAAATTTTATGTTGAAAATCCTCTCACAGTCATTTAAGGCACTCTATTATGTTGTTCTTACTTAATTTTTCTAATCTTATATTACTCACCTTCCAACTTTCATTCCAAAGTTGCCTATCAGGGGCAGCTAGGCGGTGCAGTAAATAGAGCACTGCCCCTGGAGTCAAGAAGACCTGAGTTCAAATCTGACCTCAGATACTTAACAATTACTAGCTGTGTGACCTTGGGTAAGTCACTTAACTTGTAATGTAACCCCTTATGTACCTCTTATCTCTGTCTCTGTTCAAGTGACCCTTACACATTTCTGAAATGCACTTCCTTCTAATTTCTGCCTTGTAACGTCCCTAGGTTTCTTCAAAGTACAGCTTAGCTTCCTATTCTTTGACATCTTTCCTGATTCCACAGTTAATAACACTTTCTCCCTCTGGAAATTTCCTTGAATTGATGAACTTCGTATTCATTCCCTGAGTGTATGCATGGCTGTTTATGTTCCTACACATAGAAATAGATAGATATAGATATAGAAAACCTTTGAAAGTTTATTTTGTAAGAATGAGGAATCTTGATATTTTTGAAGGTTTTGATAGCTAAGAGTTTAGCCTAAGTCACAAAAAGTCTTAAGCCCCTCAGAATCAACATTTGGGTAGAAAAACTTTCAGAAGAAGGAAATTATTTTGCTTTTGGTATTGGCTTATTCTATAATATTTTGTATGACTTTTAATAGTATTGGAAAATCAACTCATAGTACAACAAGGTATCAACACCTATTGATATGGTGGGGACAATAGGCAGAATTGATACAGAGGAGAAGAACCACCTGAATGATAAAAGAAGAAATGGATCATTTAGAGTTGGATCATTATTAGATACATAAGTTTTTTTTAAACAACAGGTTATATGCTCCACAACAAGGACTGATATTATAGAGGAACCAAATGAAGCTGTGGGGGATGAAATTCATAACATCAGTTACGATGGTCCTCTCAATGGACTGTTCACCTAGCTATATGTAATAATCTGGCAACGAGGTCTTCATGCATTTTGATTTTCCTGTGTGAATTGTTTGCCTGTTCTCTTTTGAGTATGATGACAACTGCAGATTGAACACAACTGGGATCTGGTATATGCTTAGACTCCATCAGACTGCTTAACTAGTGCAGTCTAACCACGTGGGCAATTTAGGGAACTTGTTTCTGGACATATTTTGATGAAGTGAAATGGAACTGCTTTGGAGAGACTCTGGAGAATGTATAGACATAATAACTACCTGTAGTGTAATAGCCATGAGCTGAAAAACATGGTCGTTCTTTGGCTGCAGAGGATTAAAAAATATGTTAACATTAGCCACTTTTTCTTTTGCCTCATCCAGTGTTAGGATATTTTGGTGACTGCTCAACTTATGGTATCTGGTGAGAGACCATGCCGTAAGGAGAGACCTGGGGAACATCTGTCCTCATTAAAAATATGGCTGGTGAAAAGACTCTTTGTCTTTGGCCTGTGTTTGTGTTTTTCATTCTAGGTAAAGGGAATGAAATTGGTAGTTCCTACCAAATTTCTATTTGATAATTTCTTGGTAGTTTGGGATAGTGAACTATAGGAAGGAGTAAGAGTGCAAGTTGGATTTTGCATTCAGCACAGCATTGAAACTCCACAGAGCAAGGAGAAACTGTGGGGATGACCTTTTTGACCCCACATGAGTGGAAAGTGAGGTGAGTGCTCATCGTGCAGACATGACTAATCTGGGCATGAACCTGGACCAACCTTATGTAGAAACTGATGCAAGGTATAGGCCTATTCCCCTCAGAGGCCAAGGATAGTATATCCCTGAAATACTAGGGGTAAGGGGAGAGGGGAATGTGTATACCTTTGTTCTTGTTCTGTCTCTGAAGTGAATATTATTTTGTCATAGTTAATTAAAGTTAAGTGGCAAAATAGAACTGGGTGCAACTTTTTGACTCTCTCAGTGTAAAGAACACAACTTGTAGGGAGTTGATTTGATGATGTTTTAGAAGGGTCACTCCAGATCCTTCAGGATATTCCAGAAGAGTTCTGTCAAATTCAGATAGAAATGGATCCCAATATGTAAACCTATGTCGAAGTGGAAAACCCCCAATTTTTTTTTTACTGTGTAGTTTCCTTTTTATAAGGAATTTTATAATTTTATAATTTCTTTTTGTTTTTTTAATTTATTATTTTTTAACCTTATTTTTGTTTTCTTGTTTACATTATTCATTTTCATTACATTTTTGAATTACAAATTTTCTCCCCATCTTGCTCCTGCCCCAACCCTAAAACAGCAATCCCACTGTAAAGCCCCTCCCCTGCTCTGCTCTCTTACTTTCTGGTAGGGCAGGGAGGGTCTCCCTATCCCAGCCCCTGTATATCTTAATTCCTAGTTGCAGGTATTACACAACTTTGAATTCTAGATTCTTTAGATTCCTCCCTTGTCCCCAACCCCAACTGGAAGGACGCTCAATTCAATACAGGCTGTGGATGTGTGATTATACACGACATCTTCATAGTGGACATATTGTGACAGTGATCCTCTGTCTCTCCTTCCTATCCCTCCCCTCCCTTGTTCTGTTCTCTACCCTGTCCCTGTCCCT
>CM053597.1:78317425-78346127 GCA_028646575.1 Pseudocheirus occidentalis
AACCAATTAATTGGTTGTTTGTTTGTTTTTTTGGTCTGTGAAACTCTGCTTCCAAGGGAAGAAGCTCTGTTCCAAATCGCTGGGGTTTTCCCAGCTGTTGGAGCTATTAGGGGGGTGTTGCAAGTCCCCCCAGCTTTGGCTTGCTGAAAGTGCACCCCAGGACCACCACCCAAGACCATGATCCACATCCAGGCCATTCAACGCAAGAGCACTTGGCCCTGATCAATCAATTCAGCCCCCCTGCAGAGTCCGCCAGCCAGGGGCTCTGAAGCAGCCTGGTGGGGGCCCCATCAGTTCCAGCAGTTCCCTTCCCCCACTGCTTCCTTGCCCGGGGGTAGATTGGCCCGAACTGCTTTACAAACCTCAAATTAATTTTCAAAGTTTCACTTTCACTAACCGGTCTCTGAGGATTTTAAGATTCCCTTAGGCAGGTGCTTTAGATTTTCTTTGAAGTAGAGACTTGGGAGGCTCACTCCTCCAGGCCACCCTGGGGACTAGCATGGCTGTGTTTGCAGTTTTGGGCTGGTTGGGTCTCTGCTCCACTGTGGTGTGAGCTGCCCTTCTCCAGTCCCATTCCTCACACCTTGGCAGATGTGGAGGTGCTGGAGGCTGTAGATCTCTCCTGTAGATTGTCTCCGGTGCCTGCTTGGCTCAGCTCAGCCAGGCTACTTCCCACCAACCAGACCGTGGTCTGGGCTTCAGGCTGTTCCAGCCTCCACTCTCAGCTGCCGCGATGAGCCCCTGCTGCCGAGTTGCCTTCAGCGAGAGATGTGTTCACTGTATTTTTGTGTGAATCTGAGAGTCCTAGACTTTATTTGGGCTCATAATTTTCTGGGTGATTAGGGTGGCGGTGTGGGAGCTGTGGGACCTTGCTGTTTCTACACCACCATCTTGGCTCCGCCCCCTATATGGAAAACCCCAAATTAATATTATCTATGTTTCATTGTATTTTTATTTTTTTAAAAACATTACCCAACTACAGCTTTTTTTGGGAGGGGGAAAGGTAGGGCAATTGGGGTTAAGTAACTTGCCCAAGGTGACACAGCTAGTTGGTTTGTTTTGTGTGTGTGTGTGTGTGTGTGTGTGTGTGTGTGTGTCTATATGCGTAATCTATAATTGTATAGTGGATTTGTCCAATGTATATTCTCCCATGAGTCACCTCCATTGGATTCCATTCTACAAATTTTGGACCAGTTAATACACTGAATCTTGATATTTGCTATATTATTGAATCCTTATTAATAGTATCTTTGATATTATAAATATAAAGTTTGTTTCACTACAATGTTGGTGCCTAGTTGAAAAATGTTAAATTTTGTTGTTGTCATTGCATTTGTATCTCCAGTGCTTACCACTGACTGAGACTGGCATATAATATATACTTAATAAATGTTTCATTCATTCATTCATTTTCTCCATCTGAGCCCATTTGTTCCACTAGTTGAGACTCAAATTCTATTTGAATTGTTCCGGTAGTAGTAGAGTTTCATGGTTGGAAGATTTTAGGCTCCCCATATAATAACAATCTAGAGAATATTTACATAGACTTCTGTAGGGATTGTCTCTGACTTAGGGAAGTTTAGAGAAATTGTTCTGTGCTTAAATTAAAAGGGATATTTACAAATTTCATCTAGACACTAGATGGACTGCCTTATGTGCTGATGGAACCATGATAGCGTTTTCATTTGTGACAATTTCATTTATGACAGTCACAAATCCTTTCTGGAGAGAGCTCTGTGTAGTCTGAGAATTCTCTATAAGAGCCCATTTTCTTCTTAAGTAAAAAAAACAGATAGTTTTTAATCTTTTTCTTTTGGTTTTACTTTTATATAGACTAAGTTCATTTGAACAGTGCATCAGAAACTTGTTTGATAAAAAAAGCAATAATCTGCAATTGCACCCCTCCCTATCTTCAGGGATAGACTTTTTCAAACTGGGGGTTGGGAGATATAAGCATGGTCTGGACCACGCTCAGATCATATTGGCTTACTTGACTAAATTTCTTTATTTGGACAAGTGAATTTTCAGGGAGTCTTTTCTTGAGAAAGAGTTACCACTTTCTCTTTTAAGCTCTTTCTATTTCCACTTCTTTCTTCCAGACCTGTTTGTATCTCTTATTTCATGTGTTCATTCTTCTGTTTCTTATGGAAAGTACATTGTTTTATTCCTTTGAGTCTCTGCTGGTAGCTGTAGTATTATTCCTTCCTTTTGGAGGAGCTCTAGATTTGCAGCTTCTTTTTTATTCTGGTTGGTGTTTCCTGTGATTTTCTCATCTCTCCAGCTTTTGTTTCCCAATTAGGACTTCATGCCAGGGCCAGGTTCTCAGACTCTCCTGGGTTTTGGAGTAGGGTGGTCAACCCTACTTAGCCTTGCCCCATCTCACCTAGGTTTTGATCTCTACCTCTAGGGGTTAGGTCCCGCTGTAACTTGGAGAGTTAGAGCCTTTGATCTTTTGAGTCCACTCTCGACTCTCTGGATAGAGAGTTATAAACCTGAACACCACTGGACCTGAGCTCTCCAGATCTGACTGCTATGGCTCCATGTTGGCACTGGTTATTATATTTCACTCCTGCTGCCACTCACTAGGCCTTTCTTATGAGATCCCTCCATTATTGTTGTGTCTGGACACAGAGCCATATAAGATACAAAGGTATTGCTTTTTGTCCTCCTACCACTTCGTTGCTGTAGGATCCCCATTTTCTACTGCTTTGGAGCTTCTGTCTAATTTTTTACTTAGTTCTGACATATAATCCATTTGCTATTTTACTGTAGTATCTCATTGAATGTCTTCAGCATTGTTTAGTGTAAAGTGCTCTTCAAGGTTTTGTTGGAATTGGTATGTGGGAGCTAGTCACTTCCTTCTATTCAGGAAGCTGCTTTGTATGAGTTGTCCATCGGATGTCCTCCCTAATGTATCCTTTCTAATTCAAATATTGCTTTTAAAACTTAGATCCCTAGTTTTTGTTACATCATTATACTTATATTTATATCATATTCATTTGCAACACATACTTGTCTATTCTATTATTTTTAGATATATTTTGCATATTATTTTTGTATAATTTGTATGAAATTGAAATGAGTTATATTCCTCAGTCATGTACCCAGTATGCCACAAGGCCTCTTAAGTCTATTTCCATGGATAATAAAAATCAAATAGTTCTTTGTTATTCTTCTTCGTAAGCTTGGTTTACCTATTTTTTTACACTGTATAATTGACACATTTATAATTAGGGATATGGACTGATCTGTGATTTCATTATTGTAAGGAATACCTGTGATAAAACTCCATCCACTAGTACAAATGCAACTTGAAGTCTTAGAGACTTGTCTAGAATTCTGGGAGATTAAGCAACATTCTGAGAGTCACATAGAAAGTGTATGTCAGAGGAAGGACTTGACCTCCGGTCTTCCTTAGTTTCCAGGCTGACTCTCTCTTCACTACACAGCATTGTCTCTTGTGGTGCTTTAATTGCTTATTTTAATTAGGCAGCAATTCAAAAGTCATGGATGGATTAGTCTAGAAATTATAATGTTATCCAACTTTTACACTGAATTTTATGTAATTAAAATCCAACAATCCTTTCATGTGGAACTTGTCTTATGGAGAAAGAAAGAGGACATGGAAAGTGAAGGATGTCAAACAATAGTTGCTAAAGGCATTTCCTTTTAAACAGAGACTAAGATATCTATGTGTTGTGTGTCAAAGGACTGTTAATTCAGACTCTGAGCCATTTTAACTACAATCAGTGTAGAGATAGATCAATAAAAGCCTCTAGGTTCAAGTTCTGACCCTATTCCAGGCCCTCTTAACCCTCCATCTGTCCCTACTAATCTTTTATATATTAATTCAGAATCTTGTTGGTTTTGGCCAAAAGTTTTTACTAGACCTATAAAGCAAAGTAATATTTAAATTGAGTTATAGTGATCAAAACAGAATGATGTTATGACTACTTTTAATATGAATATTTCTGATATTTTGGATGCTTATGCAAAAGAAGTTATCAGATCTTAATATATTTTAATTATAGGGTCATAGAATCATGAATGTAGAAGAGATATTAGAGATCTTTCTAGCTGAACACCTTTTTAAGAGACAAGGAAATGAGGCCCAAAACATTTTGTTAGCAAAAGTCAAAGTGCCAACAATTAGCAGCCACGATTCAAATCAGAACTTCTGATTCTGAGCTCAGTGTTATTTTTATGACACTTCAACTGCCTCCTCACAATCTAAAATAACTTTGCATCAAATTTCATATCAGTATACATAAAAAGATCGTTGAGATTGTATGTGATTCTGTATTGAACAGGAAGTGAAATCTCCTTTCTGGTATTATTCTAACATGAATACTAGTTAAAATCATTCCAGTTTGCAGTGGTTCCAGCTCTCTAGGGTCAAATGAATAGTTGTCCAATATCATACCTTCTTCACATATAGAGGTGAAATGGAAGAGAACAGTCTTATGATGTAGCATTTTAATTGTGACAGTGGATATAATTGACATAGATTTCCTAAAAAGGCATATCAGAAAGGAAAGATTGGCATACTGATCTATAATTGAGGTAGCTAGGTAGTACAACGGATAGAGCACTGGGCATGGAATTAAGAAGACTCATCCTCAGTTCAAATCTAGTCTCAGACACTTATTAGCTGTGTGACCCTGGACAAGTGACTTCCTCATTTTCCTCATCTATAAAAGGAACTGGAGAAAGAAAGAGCAAACCATTCTGCTATGTTTGCCAAGAAAAGCCCAAAGGGTGTAATGAAGAGTTGGACATGACTGAAATGAATGAACAACATCAACAGCAACATCAGCAACAAAACGACTGAACAGCAACAAAAACCGAATAATCTTTAATGGAAGATTACTGGTAATTATCAAATACACCTTAGGAAAGTGCATATAAAGTAGCCAATTAATTTGGAGGGATCACAAATCTAGAGTTAAAAAGGACTTAAAGACCACCTAGTCCAATACCCTCAGTTGACAGATAAAGTCCTGAGGCCCAGGAAGATCATCAGGCTGCTCCAAGAGGCTGTGCCTTTCACAAAGCAGCCTAAGTAATGAATATTAGAGGTAGCATTTGAACTAGGTCTCCTACTCCTAAAACAATACTTTACTGAACAATAATTGGTTGCAAATTATTTTATAACATACTACTTATGTTATAAAAATCACTCTCTTCTCAGGTTTTCCATAGCACTTTTCTGGTCCTTTCCTTTACTCCACCTTTCCCTAGAATCTTATTTATTTCTGTACTTACCCTTTTCCCCCAATTATAAGTTCCTTGAAAACATGATCTATTATACAGATACACAAGTATGTGTATGTATATGTACATAATGTACATACATATGTCTATGTATGTAATTTGCACATCCATTATACAGTGCCTTACACATGGTACCTGTTTAACAAATCTTTGTTGAAATTGATAACATTATGGAATAATGATATGATAGAATTACAAAATTAGGACAATATTGATTGTTATTTATATAGAACTTTCGATTAGGCAAAGTATATTACACACATCATATTATTTGTTTCTCACAATGGTCTTTAGAGGCAGGGACCATAAGTATCATCTCCATGTTAAGACATGAGTACATTGAATACTGAGAAGTCTTACTTCCTTATCTCACACAGTTAGCAGAGGCAGTTACGTGGTCTAGTGGTTAAATTGCCAGGCCTAGAGCCATCTGCCTCAGTTTAAATATGGTCTTAGACACAGTAGCTGTGTGACCCTGGGCAAGTCACTTAACTCTGTTTGGCTCAGTTTCTTCATCTATAAAATGAGCTGGGGAAGGAAATGGCAAACCACTCCAGGAACTTTGCCAAGAGAATCCCAAATGGGGTCATGAAGAGTTGGACACAAATGAAAAAACCTCCTGAACAACAATGCAGCTAAGAAATGTCAGAGGTGGGATGTGAACATTGATGTTCTTGGTTCCAAGCCTATGATGCTGGGTAACCTGTTAATTCCAGATGGCTTTTGTTTTCAAACTGCTAAACATGACTTCAGAGGCATGCTGCATTCAACAAAGTAACATTCACTGTCCCTTTAGGCCCAATATTGAAGCCATGCTAAATTTTGCAGACAGGCTTTTGCCATACAATTTATTGTGGATTTTTTTGGGGGCAGATATCCAGAGGTTACACAAAAGTATAACAATATTATATATAATAACAGGATGACCTTTTAGCCAGGAATATAGAACGTAAGCTTTTGAGTTATTTTTGTGGCCTTTCCCACCCTAAGAAAAACTACCACAAAAATTCATAAATATAAAAACAAGCTAACAGCTAATAATGCTTTCTCTTTAAAGGCATCAGAATTTGTTTGTTGATTTAAGATCTGTGTCCTATCTTTTTGTTAAGGAGTTATGGGTGGTTCTAAGTGTGTATCTGGGATGTATAGATATTTGGTTTGCAAGCATATTAAATACCCTGTGGGCCATGTGGGGATCAAAGTATCTAGCATTATTACAGCATTCAAGGTCTCTAAGTAGGAAAAAAAATCAATTTCTGGCACAAATACTCAAGATATTTGTTCAGAACCTTGGGGATAATAATGTCTTTAGTAAGCATTGTGCTAATACAACAACCATCCCCTTCTACTGTGAGCATAATGACATTTATTTTGTGGCACAGGGTATGAATAGTGAAGTTGTTCTCTAATAATGCCCATTCATTCCCAGTGTTGAGAAGATTATTTGTGAAATATACAAGTGAACCTTTTGCAGGGTCAAGATTTGTCATCTGTGATTCAAACTTTTTGCCATTAACATGCCACCCAACCAGGACTACTCATTACTATTGATCTCAAGCCTATTTGGAGGAAACAGCAGGTAAAATGTGATCATTAGAAATAGAGTCATACAGTTAGCAAGATCACAGAGGAGTTTTTGTTGTGTAACTCTCTACTTTAACCTAATAAGCAAAGAGGAAGAGAATATATACCATATCTGGAGTAATTCAAACTGATTCCACAATATAAGATGAAAGGAGAATTGCATAAGATAAACGTCTTATGGTATAACATCTCGGAACTTAAATACTAAGTACTCCATCTCCCCTACCCTGGGTGACTGGAGCAGACAGTGCAACTGATTTCACAGTCTTCTTTTTCACATTCTGACTGAGGCATCCCTGCCTGGTGCTTGCATACATACCATTATGACTCATGACTCAGTCTAAACAAAACCTACATCTAGTCCCAGAGATGGAAAACTCTGATTCTCCCCAGTCACACAAAAGAAAAGGAAAGAAAGTGTGGTTAGAAAAAAATATGGCAGTGCAGCGGCAGTTAGAATGGAAAATGCTTCCATACCTATGTAAAAAAGCACGAAAATTCTAATGGGTATTAATTATGTCAGGGAACCAGTGAAGGCCTCACAGTCTGAGGATATCTAGCTTCAGGAGTCTGTGCAGGAGATAAAAAGAGTGCTACCATAGTAGAATGGGGGTAAGTACCAAAGAGTGAGAAGAGTAGTCAGATACCAGCTAATAGTAATAAAAGAGATGACAGAAGGATAAAATTTTAAGACAGGCCAGATGTGAATCTAACTTCAAAGAAGGCAAAATAGCAGCATTATTTTTAAATATGGAAAGATGAAGGAGTAAAAGTTCAAATAGGCCGTAATACAATAAAATTTATGCCAAAATGATTTTCTTTAAGTCCAGATCTGTCTAGATACTGTCTAGTTCATTAAACACAGTGGTTTCCTAAGGCCTATTATTATAAAATATAAAAATCTTTGTTCAGTTTTCAAATCCTTTCACTACCTGGTACCACTCATTTTATCAGTCTTATTGGACATTTTTCTTCCTTTTTCTTCATATGTAGCATTCCTTGTCCTGTCTCTGGCTATGGCATGCTGCTCACATCCCTGGAATACTTTTCCTCTTTACTACTTACTCATAAACTCCTTCTCTTTCTTTATGATGTATTCAAGCACCATCTTCTCTGGGAAGCATTTCCTGATTGTTCCAACTGCTCCTGTTCTCCCAAACTACCTTGAGTTGAACTAGTTTGTATATATTTATTTCTATTCACTTGATATTTATGTTGCATAAATTTTATATTGTTGTTTTATTCTTCAGAATATAAATTTCTTTTAAATAGGGATTGTTTTATCTGTCATCATTTTATTCTCAGTTCTGGGTACAGTATCCAGTACACAGTAGGTACTTACTAAATGATAATAAATGATTGAGCTAAGTCTAATCATCAGTGAAAGAAGATGAACTTTCAAAAAAAAAGTCTTTGGAAGCCTTTCTATAAAAGTAAAAGCTCAAGCAATACTTAAATGGATTTCTAATCTTATCTATTTAGATGTTCCTTCCAATCATACAAATTGTAATCTATCCATGCCTCCCCATACCATTTCCCACATTCTCCTAAAAGGTCACTATAGGGGATCCTCACAACTTACTGAAGGCTTTACTTTTTTTTTCCTTAACAAGAACATACAAGTGGAACTCTTAGAATGCATACCTCCCATTATTTATCCTTACCGTGTGACCAGCCCATCTTCTTTTCCTGTCAGACATTTTCTTAATGATGTCTTTTACTCCTGTTTTTCATAGTTTTTCATTGGTTTGATGGTGAGGCCTGCTTACATCCTCCATATGTTCCTCCATTGCCCTCAGTATGATGCTCATTTTTCAGTTCTTCAGATTCTGTTGTGATACATGTTTTGCATGATAATGCAATACTGTAGATCATTAAAAGAATATTGATAATGAAGAGGTTTTTCTTTGTTTCTAGGAGGAACTCAGAGTCAGTAAAAGATTTTGCAACTGACTGAAGGTAGTCCAGTCACTTTGCTCCTCCTATTTAATATCATAGAGGAAAATGCTGTGTTAATGGTGGTTTTTTTGGACAGGATGTCTCCCCTCATAATCATTTAATATTCCCTGAAAGAGAAAACAACAGAATATCCCTGTACAGAAATCTTTGATAATGAAAATTAAATGTCTTTAACCAGAAACACTTAGCAAGGCATGTAAGAAAGAGACAGAATCTTGCCAAAGGTGTTTGATTGATGAAATCCAGCACAGACATCAAATTATGGAGGGATTTCCTATTGATAATGAGGTACTCTAGATAGTTCAGTTTGTGGATATCATCATGCTATTTACATTAAGCCCTGGAACATGGCAACACTTTCTGAAATAGATCTAGAATCAATCGTGTGTCTAACTCACATATAAACATAGGGAATAGGAAGTGAATGAATTATGTCTATTGCTGAAATTATGACTTGTAGTTAGACAGAAAACCCATAGAACTTATTTATCAATGTATATTGATAATGTATTCACATCTGATACAAATAATACAGCTGGACAATGACTGAAGCAAAAAAAAAAAAGAAATAAAAACTAGAGGTGAACAAATCAGTCACCTCAAAAGCAAACAAAAATCCCAAAAATGAAAGACAGAAAGGCATACAATAAGATAAATAAGTGTATACACACACACACACGCATGCATGCACATGTGCATGCACACACAGCATGTGGTGAATTTTTATGTTCTTTAGCCATTCCTTAAATAAAAGAAGCAGAATCAAAAGGTGAAAGGGAACAATCAACAAGGTTCAAACAGGATTTCAGAGTTAAAGAATTAAAGAGATTGTACAAAGTCTGGAAAATAAAAGCAGAAAGAACTAAAGGACTATCCAATGAACTAAATTCCATACTCCCCTCTGTGTACATCAATGCCATTTGTTTGAGGGATAATACACTAAGGAATTTCTCTACCAGGGAGAATGGTGGCAAGAATGAAAGGTAAACTGAAGATATCCCTTTACCTAACCTAGAGATATGTAGAAAAGAAATAGTAATTTCTTTATTTTTTCAACAAAGGTAGGAACCCATAAAAGATTTGGAGAAAAATAATAAAACAGAGTAGCACAGAGATCAATAGACAGTGGTCAGTATTGTCCTAGAAGGGGAAGTGAAAGAGTTCCATTAAAGAATCTTTGTTTAATGGAACTGAGGTGGAGGAGAAAGAAAAATATATGTATCTATTTCTATATTCATTGGTGTATGTGTATATCTGTATCTATGTATATTTTAATATGTATATACAATACATGTATGTGTGTATATGCACACACATACACATATGTGTGTATATGAATGCACACACACATATACATACACATATGTGTGTATCTATATAGAGAGACGGGGCATCTTTTTAATATTTTATCTGGAATAAGTGTGCACAGCAGTAAAATATTTTCTTAAGTGTGAGATATGCTTCCCAGGATTATGCCTCATCTCAGAAGAGGGAATTTATAGGTTCAAAAATGACCAAAACCCACAATTGTGAGAGCCTATATTCATATGTAATAGGAAGGTGTTGACCCAGTAAATCAACCAATTACCCCACTCACTCTCAAAGTAAGTGACATGATACTATTCCCTAATTCCCTTACTCTCTCAAATAGTTCATCTCTAGCATTACGTTGTGTGATTGGCTAAATGTGTTTTAAAAATTGTTTGATCAATTTAGAGGTTCTTGAAAGCTGTTGGAATGACTAGAGTGATATTGCACAAGAAATGTGTTTGGATCATTTAAGAAACTTTGTCACTCCCTGTGAGTTATCTATAAAACAGCTATCTATCTGTCTGTCTATCTATCTATCTATCTGTCTGTCTGTCTGTCTGTCTATCTACCCATCTACATACATATGTATATATAGATATCTCATAAATATCTCAATTACTACATATATACATATACATATCTATATGATATATACATATATATGTGTGTATACATATATAACATATCATATATATATGATATCTAGTTGGAAATTCCTTATAGGTATATGGTAATTTGGTAATGTGGTATGGAAGTTCAAGAATAAAGTTAAAACTAGACACACAGATCTAGGAGTCATAAATATAAAGAAGAACTGATCCCATAGTAACTGATGTGATGAGAGAGAGAGAGAGAGAGACAGAGAGAGAGAGAGAGAGAAAGAGAGAGAGAGAGAGAGAGAGAGAGAAGAAAGAAGAAGAAGAAGAAGAAGAAGAAGAAGAAGAAGGAGAAGAAGAAGAAGAAGAAGAAGAAGGAAGAAGGAAGAAGAAGGAAGAAGAAGAAAGAAGAAGAAAGAAGAAGAAGAAAGAAGAAGAAGAAGAAGAAGGAAGAAGGAAGAAGAAAGAAGAAGAAGAAAAAGAAGAAGAAGAAGAAGAAGAAGAAGAAGAAGAAGAAGAAGAATGATTTAGGCTTAGAAGACAGAGACACAGAGAGGTGACAGAGATAGACAGTGACAACGCATAGTGAGAAAGAAGAAAGGAAGGCCCAAGGAAGAACTTTAGGAAATAATCACAGTTAGTGGAGGAGACTTGTTTGATGATCCAGCAAAGGAGTGTAAGGAAAACTAATTATGGGGACAGCATGCTGAATGTAAAAGCAGGTGGGGGGGGATAAAAAATTGACACAAAAGAAATAAATGGAGAAAACTACATGCAACCATAATCTTAAATTAAAGTGGATTTTAAAAAGTCAATAAGCAGGATGACCAAATGGATAAGAAATAAAACCCAGTCATTTGTTGCAATCAAGGAACACATCTGAAAGAGGAAAAATAGATATGTGATAATAATGAGAAGATGGATTAAAGTTCAATATGTGCCATATGATCTTTTTAAAAAGAGTAGTATTTTCAATCATACTATTAGATGAAGCAAAATTAAAAACCAACAGTGTCAAGAGAATTAAAAACAAAAACTAATATATTTAAAGGTAACATTGACCAAAAAAATTACATATTTACATAAGACAGCATAGCATCTAAAATCCTAAAGGTATGCATTTAACGCTGCTGTGCCCTGACCTGTCCTTCCAATAATAAGCCAAAGAATGGGCTTATTGCTTACGTTAGGATATACTACTTACCTTTTGTTGCCCAGATTCTTCATCCTGAGACCCTGTCCAGTGTTACCCAGGAGTTCAGCCCTGGGCATTGACCCCTTATTATTTGGTCTCCTAACTTGGGCCTCTGTAAAGTTGCTCTGAAACATTGTGCCCCTCTGGATCCACGACATCTGCACATTTTTTTAAGTTACATTTTGTATATTTTGCCTTTTTAGACCTATTTCAACTTTCCTATGAACCCCATTGGGTTCTAATTAAATCTTGTTCCTATTCCCCATCTTATACCCACCAAATCTTCCATATCCAAATGTTTATTTTTTTAAAGCTCCTGCTGAGAGCTCAATAGGGGTCTACACAATCAGAAGGCTTTATTGGATGGATTTCCTTTTTATGAAGCTTAGGTTAACCCCCCCCCCCTTTTAAAGATGTGCTTTTGCCATGAAATGGTCTATTCCTTTTAGTCTATTAAGGGCAATTTCAGCAATAGCTATCAATAGATCATCAGATCTTCAAAGGCTCTATCCATCAAATTGTACACAATCGTCATATTTATTTGCCAAGTTGGGAACAATTTGTCATTGTTAAACATTTTAGGGAGACCTTCTATAAGCAGAATGTTTGGGAATTTGTGTTGTAATTCACTGCCAACAGTTATAGTGCCAGGCAATTTTTTTTCCAGGCACATGGACAAAATTCTATCACCACTTTCTAATGATTTCTTTACAAAATGGCTTGGACCAGAATTTGATGGTGCATAAAGATGCATGAGAAAGGATATCAGTAGTGACTGTTTATGGTATTGATATCCAAAGTCTGGGAATATTATGAAATAATTGTGTTCTCATAGAAGAATTTGTACAATTTTGCCTGAAAGATAGTTTTCAGTGCTCCTCTGTGGTACAATGATATGCTTAGTTTTCTTATTCTGTCTTCTTTAAGCAGAAATTGAGTCAGATTCTTCAAGTCTCTCAACCTGGGGCCTGTCAATAGAATTCAAGAGGCCTTTGACTTCAGACTGGAAAAATGCAATTTTATTTTCACCAACTTCTAACTTGAAATCTAATATTTCTTTCACCTGTTTAAAAATATTATTTTGAGAAGGGGTCTATAGGCTTTTAGCAGACTTCAAAGGTGCCCATGACACAAAAAAATTTAGGAAATCTTGCCTCAAACCTTAGATACCTAACATGCAGACTAAGTAAGGAATGCTGCCTGCCTGACCTTCAGATGTAGCCCATCTAAGGATTTTATAAATGGACAGACAGAAAAACAGGCAGATAGATAGATAGATAGATAGATAGATAGATAGATAGATAGATAGATAGATACATAGATAGACAGATAGATAGATAGATAGATAGATAGATAGATAGATAGATAGATAGATAGATAGATAGGTAGGTAGATAGATCCATCCTAATTATCTAGTATAGATGAATTAGTTGACAAATAGGGTTTAATGATTTGCCTAGTGCTGGCATTCTGGGTGGTAACTGTCAGTTATTCTAAAAAGCTCAGGTCATTTAATAATATAAAATTAGGTAAATAAGTATGTAATTAATACATGAAATGCCCATACAAATTTCTGATTATTGTTGTTGTTCTAAGTTGGACTCTCCTTTAAAATTAATTTTGAGCTTATTCCCACTATACATAGTTCCTTGTCACTTATATGTAGATCTTTTCACCAAACATCTACTGCCCATGTGTTTTAGGATTCACTGAGACAAATTTATTTGTACCACATCTCAGAAGTAACTCCCAGGCCCTCCAGCTATCTAAATGTTGGAAAAATTGAGGCCTGCATATTCTAGAGTAAAACAAACTGAGAAAACCTTTATGCTCTTCAGTAGCATGTGACCATCCCAACCATCTCATCATTTCTGAATTCACAGTCAGGGATTGAATAAGATGATGAAAAAGCATATTGAAAAGGCTCAGTGGGTTTTTACGCCCTCTTATATGAGTGAGATAAATTCTCTGTCCAAATCTCCCACCATGCTATCTGATTCAAAACAGAGATGTTCTATTAAATTTTCAACCCACTCAACCGACCCTAAATTTTTATGGAACACATAAAATTGTAGAGTGGGAAAGCCATTCTACATTTTCCAACAATACCACAGGCTTGCTGAACTGTCAGTCAGAGTTAGGTGGGAAAGTGATGGTTTTAATTGGTTATATTGTGGCTATTTGACTGACTACTGATTGACAGTTTGTTGAAGGAGTCTAAGAAGACTAGATAATGCCATAAACCCAAGGCTCTTTAAACTCTTGTTCACTTACTTGGCATAACAAAAAATGTCCTGGACATCAGTATTGAAACATAAAATATCAGCTGCTACTCCAGAAATGTGGGTTTTACATTGTGTTAATGAGTGTATCTTTACTGTCTTATAAATGTATGTGTTTAGGATAGGATTTGAGTTGTTTAAAGGATATTACCCTTTGGAGTGACAAATGGGGTAAGGTTTTAGAACTTATCTTCATGTCTGTCAGTGCTCTTTGAAGTAATGTTCTTCTTTGTTTTTTGCCTTTTACCAGCTGGGAGGAAAGGACAGTTCACCTTGTTTTTGTTTGTTTTCCAAAGGAGCTGAATGAATTTGTGAATATATCCATTATTCTTTTCTGAAATTTGCTGATCTTATAAATTGGCCACACCATAGCCCTTGTCCAAAGCTACAATCAATCCTATAGTGTACCTGATCACCATTAAATTATGCTTCTCATCACTCCGTTGAAAGGGTATGTAATGTCTTCTCATAGCATGAAAATGGCAAATAGCAAATAAGAACTTTATGCACACACACACACACACATACACACACACATCAGACCTTGGGTGGATACAATTCATTCTAATGAAAGCAACAGCTTCCCCAATTGTAATATTCAACTCCTGGATAGATTTTGGAAAATTCTTCTTATAAATAAGTGGATTAAGGCTCTTAAATATCTTTTTCATGTAAACTATCTCTTTGATAGTATATGGTGTTGACAGATAGCATTTGTCCAACCCTATAAGGAAAAGAGACATAAACCCATCTAGCTGAGTTATTTGGAATTAATGTTCAAATCCAGGGTCATGAAAGCCTACACCAAAATTAAGGGAGAGAACAGAAATCAGGGAAAAGCCAACAAATCAGAGTTAAGAACATGGAGATCAAGAATGCAGAAACAGAAGTAGCAAACAGAATGTGAAGTTTGGAATACTGAGAGAGTATAATGAAGGGAGATAGATGAATTCAGTAGATATTTATTAAGAAAAAAATGTATGGAAAAAGAGTATGGGCAGCTAGATGGTATGGTAATTAGAGTGCCAAGCCTTGCATCAGGAAGACCTGAGTTCAAATTCAGTCTCAGAAATTTAGTAGCTTGTGATCCTGGACAAGTCACTTAACCCTGTTTTCCTCAGTTTTTCGTCTGTAAGATGACTTGGAGAAGGAAATGGCAAACTCTTCCAGTATCTTTACCAAGAAAACCCCAGGTGGGATCATGGAAAGTCAGACAAGGTTGAAATGACTAAACAATAAGCCATAAGGATAGTATTTTGGGCAGCTAAATGGTGTAGTAGATAGTGTCAGACCTGAAGTCAGGAAGACTCATCTTTCAGAGCTCAAATATGGCCTCTTATACTTACTAATTGTGTGACTCTGGGGAAGTCATTTAACCCTGTTTGATTCAGTTACTCATCTGTAAAATGAATTAGAGAAAGAAATTTCAAACCATTCCAGTATCTTTGCCAAGAAAACCTTAAATGGAATCATGGAGAGTTGGATACAACTGAAACAAAAGAACAACAACAAATGAATAATAAATAAAATGAACCAAAGATCTCAAAAGAAGGGGACATTTAACCTCATAAATATCCCTAAATTTGGTGAAATGTGATGAAATGTTTGTCTATGTCTCTGGAGGGACACAACTTATTAAAGAGGGAATAGAATACAAAGACAACCTTAAGTGAGCATAATATTCTGTAGGGGAACTTTACCCAAGAATGAGGAATACAGTAATTTATAAATTGATTTTTACTAATTCTTTGTAAGAAAAAATCAGTTATTTCTAGTCATATCCTTACTCTATTCCTCCATCTCCCCTGAAGTTGAACTTTGCCTTTAAAAAACAGATGAGAAAGAATAACTCTCTCTGAAAAGTCATGCAAGGTCCTTTTCCCATTGTATTCTGACTTTTGGCTACCAAAAGAAGGGCTATATACCATTATGGCCAGCTGGGTGGTTCAGTGCATAGACTGTTGCCCCTGGGGTCAGAAAGACCTGAACTTAAATCCAGTCTCAGGCACTTAGGAGCTGTGTGACTTTAGCAAGTCCTTTACCCATGTCTACCTCAGTTTTTCATCTGTAACATGAGCTAGATTAGGCCATTGCAAACTGTTCCAGTATCTTCGTCAAGGAAATGCTGAATGGGGTAGCAAAGAATTAAGTACAAGTGAGACAACTGAGCGATAATACTATGTGCTAGCATAAAGGGAAATTATAGTTGTAAAAGAGTAGGAATATTTGATTTTTATTTGACCAGTATTAAGACTTAAGATTTTGGAATAAAAATTCATTATTTGGTAACAATTTGAAAAACAGGAAAGTAGTATGGCAGAAATTGAGTATAAACCAATATATTATACCATTTAGCATAACATCAAAATGGATTATTATTGATTAGAGAAATACAAATTAAAACCACCTTGAGATATCATTTTATACCTACTAGTTAGGCTAAAATGCTGGAAGGGGAAAGTAACAAATATTGGAGGTGATGTAGAAAAAATGGGATGCTAATTCATTGTTAATGGAATTGTGAACTGATACAACCATTTTAGAGAGCAATCTGGAATTGTGTCCAAAGAGTTATTAACCTACCAATATGCTTTCACTCAGTAATGCCAGAAGTTGGTCTATTTTTGAAGATAATTAGGGGAAAAGGAAAAGAGTCCATGTATGTTTAAGGTATCTCTCTTTGTAGTAGCAAAGAATTGGAAATTGCAGGAATGCCCATCAATTGGGGAATGGCTAAACAAGTTGTGGTGTATGATTATGATGAAATATTACTGTGCTATAAGAAATAACGGGCTCAATGATTTTAGAAGAAACATGGACTTTCATGAAATAATGAAGAGCTAAATGAGTAGAAGCAAAAAAATATTATATACAGTAAAAGCAATATGGTTTTAAGGACTTTGAATGAACAAATCATTTTGACTATCATAAATACCTAAATTAACTATAGAACACATATGAAGGAAGATACTGCCTGCATCTGGAGAAAGAAATGATGAATAGAAGTATGTATAGAATATTTTTACATATATAAGTATATATATATGTATGTATGTATATGTATACACACACACATAAAACTGTGTCTAATGGTAGCCATCTCTAGGGAAGGATAGATGGAAGATAAAAAAGAAATTTACATGGTTGTTTCATTGTTTATTTTAAAGGAATAAGAAGTTGTGCATAGTAGATTTGAAGTTTCATGTATAATAATCTCTTTTATTGTCCTATGTTATGGAAATGCTTGTTTTGTTCCATAAATTGAAAATAAAAAATATTAATGAAAAAAGTAGGAATAACAAATAGAAAATTCAGTGTATAATGCTACAAAAATAATAAGCCCAGTACAAGATATAGACTGAAAGATATAATGATATCCTGAATAATGAATGTTTCAAAGAAAAAATCATAGAAGTGATTAATGATTATATAAAAGGTAATGCTAATAGAAAAAAATATATAAGTATGTATTAGTGTTTGTGTATGTGTATATATGTGTGTGAACACATACTAACAAAAGCAAAAAAGGAGAAGTTTCATTGATTAAACTCAATTAAAATGTAAAAATCAGAAAATAATCCTATACTTTGCACAAAAGAGAAAAAAATTTAAATGAGTTTAATTTGAAACTAAAATGACTATAGAATTGAAAAAACTAAAATGTTTTTGAGTTTTTGATCAAACATGTGTCAATAACCCTTAAGCTCCCCTTATCTTTTTAAAGAGAGGGAGGAACACCAAATCACAAGAAAAAATGAGGTAAAAGCCTAAAAGAAAGAGAAAAAATGTATCACAGTGATACACAAATATATACACAGAGGCAAACACACATGTGTATATAGGTTTATACATATGTAGATCTATATGAATATACATATATGTGTATACACCACAAATATATGTGTATATATGTCTATATAGATATATATCAATCTATGTCTATGAACACATATATACACATACATATAGATATGTAAACTTATATTTGTGTATCTATGTCACATCTGGCCAAAATTGAGTCTGATTTTCTTTAATAAAGATAAAAATAAATGATTTAGGGTATTTATGATAGTCAAAATGACTTGGTCATTCAAAGTTCTTAAAACCATATTGCTGTTACTGTGTACAAGAGGAGAGACAATATCAGAATCATTGAACAACATGAAAGCCATACTCATGAGAAGGACCTGGACACCATCTTTCAAGGCATTATGAAGGAAAACTGTTCTGATGTCCTGGGACAAGAAGGCAAAATAGACATTGAAAGAATCCTATGATCACCTCAGGAAAGAGATCCAAAACAAAAAACTTCAAGGAACATTATTATAGTCAAATTTTAAGAACTGTCAGGCCAAGAAAATACACTACAAGTGGCCAGAAGAAAATAATTCAAATACAGGGGAGTCACAATCAGGACTTGGCAACTGTAACATTAAAGGATTGGACATCATGGAACATCATAATCCAGAAGGCAAAGGAGCTAGGACTACAATCAAGAATCACGTGAACATGTAAATTAAGCATAGTATATAATGGGGGAAATGACCATACAATAAAATAAAAGAATTTCAAGTTTTCATAAGGAGAAGACCACAAGTAAGACAAAATTTTGGCCTCTAATTTCAAGACCCATAGAAGAATAAACAAGGAAAAGGGGACAAGAAAACAAGGGATTCAATATAGCTAAGCTTTTTACATCCCTACATAGGAAGGTGATACTTGTAATTCTTAAAAATTATATCACTAACAGTACAGCTAGAGAGAATATACATAGAGGGTATGTGTATGAGGTGAATTAGAGTAAAATTTAAAAATTAAGGAATGAGAAAGAGAAGTAAAATGGGTGCAGAGGGAAGAGAGATGTAGAATGGGGTAAATTATCTCACATGAAGTGGTGCCAAATACCTATTAATATGGAGGAGTAGGTGGGAGAATGGGTGACTAGCATCACTTGAACCTCAGTCTCATCAGTATTGGCTCAAAGAGGGAAAAAATAATCATCCAATTATAGAAATCTATCTTACCTGGGGAAGTAGGAGGGGAGGAGATCAAAAAGGGGGTCATAGGGATTTACAGAGAAGGGAGGACAGATCAGGGGAGGTAGTAGGCAGAAGCAAAACACTGGTGAGAAGGGAAAGGGTAAAAGGAGAGAGAGAAAAAACAGGAGGAAAAATAAGATGGAGGGAACTGGATAGTTAGTAATAATAATTGTGAGTGTGAATGGATGAACTCTTCCATAAAACGGAAGCCAATAGAAAAGTGGATCATAAATCAGAATCCTACAACATGTTATTTACAAGGAACACACTTGAAGCAGAGAGACACACACAGAGTAAAGGTAAGGGGTCAGATCAGAATCTGTTGTTTCAGCTGAATTAAAAAAAAGCAGAGGTAGTAATCCTGATCTTAGACAAAGTAAAAGTGAAAATAATGTCGTTAAAAGAAATAAAGAAGGAAACTACATTTTGCTAAAAGGTACTATGAAGAATGAAGTACTATAAAGAATTGATACTAAACATGTGAGCACCAAATGGTATAGCATCCAGATTCTTAAAGGAGCAGTTGAGTGAGATATAGCAAGACACAGACAGCAAAAGTGTGCTAGGGTGGGACCTCAACTGTCCTCTCAGAACTGAATAAAGCCAACCAAAGAATTAACAAGTAAGAAACTTGTTAGGAGTTAAATGAGTAAGGAAATAAGTAGTATATTAGAAAAGTTAGATATGACAGGCCTTTGGAGAACAGATCAGGTACACAAGACATACTAGTCAATGACCACGGTCACCTAGTGTTTCATAAAACCAAATCCCCAGTTTTTGGGATAAGAACTTACTATTTAACAAAAACAGTTGTGAAAACTATAAAAAAGGAAACAAACTAGGTATAGACCAACAGCTTACACAATGGGCCAAGAAAAGGTCAAAATGGGTGTATGATTTGGACTTAAAGGACTACACCATAAGCAAATTAGAAGAGCAGGGAAATAGTCTACCTGTCAGACCTATGGGCCAGGGGTAGAATTTGTGTCCAAACAAGAGACAGAGAGCATTATAAAATGTAAAAAGGATAATTTTGATTATATTAAATCAAAAAGCTCTTGTACAAATAAAACTAATGCAGCCAGGATTAGAAGGAAATAAAAAAGCTGGGAAACATTATTCATAGCATATGTCTCTGATAAAGGCCTCTCTTCTCAAATACATAGAGAACTGAGTCAAATTTATAAGAATAGAAGCCATTTCCTAATTGATAAATGGTCAAACTATGTGAACAGGCAGTTTTCAGATGAAAAAAAGCTATCTATAAAAAAGTTCTAAATCATTTTGATTAGAGAAATGCAAATTAAAATAACTGAGATGCACCTATAAGACTGGATAACACAGAAAAAAAAGGAAAATGATAAATGTTGGAAATGTGGGAAAATTGGCACATTGGTTTACTACCCTTGAACTCTTTCCCCTCCAAATAACTTTAAAATTATGTCTCAAATCAAATTCTAGAGGAACAGAGGCAATAAGTATCAGAGTAAGATGTTTCTTTAACCCAAGACAATTTAGCAGGTCTGCAGAAGTCTGACATTAGGACAGGGACCAATATGGAGAATGTATTTTGGCAACACCAGCTATAGGACTTGGCAGCAGCTATAGCAGCAGCAAGACCTTCAGGGTTTCTCAGCCAAGAAGCAGTAAGAGAACTTGGCAACTGACCAGAAAGAGATTATATGGGACCCCTGTGCCAGCACTGGGTGTAGGACAGGGCCCTGTTTGGCAGCTTCATTGTCCATATCCATGTTCAAGTTGCACTTCAAGGGTGGAGAGAAGGGCTTACCATAACAAGGGACCTTTGCTATACATGATGCCTTCACAAAAACTGATAATATATGGGAAGGCAAAGACTCCAGAAACTGTTGCAAAAAGCAGAAATATTAAGTGTATCCTTTTTAGACCATAATGCAGTAAAAAAAACATTACATTGAATAAAGGGCTGAGGTAGCATAGATTAAAAATTAATTGGAAAATAAATAATCTAATCCTAAAGAATAAGTGGATCAATAAACAAATAATAGAAATAATCAGTAACTTCCTAAAACATAATGATAACAATGAGAGAACATACTAAAATTTGTTGGAAATAGCCAAAGTAGTACTTAAGGGGAAATTTATAACTCTAAAGTGTACATCACTAAAAGAGAGAAATAATAGACCAATGAATTAGACATACAACTAGGGGGAAAAAACTGGAGAAAGAACAAGTTTAAAATCCTCAATTAAACAGCAAAATAGAAGTTCCAGAAATCAAAGGAGAAATTAATAAAATGGAAAGAAAAACAAAACATTGAAGTAATAAATAAAATTCTTTTCTAGTTTTATGAATAATAAGTAAAATAGAAAACTATTGGTTAACTTTATTTTGAAAAAGAAAGAAGTAAATCAAATCACTAGTCTCAAAAATAAAAAAGGTAAATGCATTCACCATGAAGATGAAATTAAGGCAATTATTAGGACTTATTTTGCCTGATTATATTTGCTCAATAAAACAATCTAAGTGAAATACATGGACATTTACAAAAATATAAATTGTCCAGATTAAACTAAAGGGAAAGAGAATATTTAAATAACTCTATAAGAAAAAGAAAATATTGAACAAGCCATAAACAAAATCCCTAAGAAAAGGTCTCTAGGACCAGATAGATTTACAAGTAAATTCTACCTAACATCTAAAGAACTATTAATGCCAATAGTATATAAAATGGGGGAGGGGGGAATAGGTAAAGGATTCCTACCACATTTCTCTTATAACACAAATATAGTTTTGAAACATAAACAAGGGAAAGCAAAGGCAGAGAAAGAATACCACAGAGCAATTTCTTTAATGGATAATGATGTAAATATTTTAAATAAAATACTAACAAGGAGATTACAGCAATATGTCACAAAGGTCATAACACTATGACCAGGTATGATTTATACCAGGAATACAGGACTGGCTCAGTATTAATAAAACTGTCAGTGTAATTGACCATATTAACAAAAATCATATGATTATATCAATAGTTGCAGAAAAAAATTGTTGACAAAGTATAATATTATTCCTATTAGAAACACTAGAAACATAGGAATAAATGGAATCTTTATTAAAATGATAAGTACCATGTATCTAAAAGGAGGAGGAAGCATTTTTGGTAATAGAAATAAACTAAAAGCATTCCCCATGAGATCAGGGATGAAACAAGAATGTCCTTTATCACCACTATTATTCAATATTGTTTTAGAAATGCTAGTTATATAATAAGACCAAAAAAAGAAGCTGAAGGGATAAGAATAAGCAATGTGGCAGCAAAGCTTTTTGGAAATGATATGATGGTGTACTTAGGTAAGTCTAGAAAATCAACAAAAATAGTTGAAATGAGTAGCGATTTAGCAAAGTAGTGGGATATAAAATAAACCTGCATAAATTATCAGCATTTCTATATATTACCAACCAAACAGAACAGGAAGAGATAGAAAAAGAAATTCCATTTCAAATAATTGCAGACAATAAATAATACTTGGGAATCAACCTGTCAAAGCAAAATCAGATGTAGTATAAACACTACCACAAATCACTTTTTGCACAAATATAGATATAAATGACTAGAGAAATATTAATTCCTCATAGGTAGGCTGAACAAATACAATAAAAATGTCAATTGTGCCTAAGTTAATTTACTCATTGAGTATCATGTCAATCGAACTACCAAAAAATATTTTGCATTGCTAGAAAAAATAATAACAAAATTAATCTAAAAGCACTAAAAGTCAAGAGAATCAATGAAAAAAATGTAAAGAAAGGCATCTATCCTAGAAATAGCAGATTTAAAACTGTATTACAAAGTGCTAATCATAAAAATAATTTGATACTGGCTAAGAAATAAAGTGGAATAGATTAGGTGTAGAGAAACAAATGATCAAAGTAATCTAGTGTTTGATAAACCCAAATATTCATGCTCTGGGGAAAAGAAAAATATCATTTGACAAAAATGATGGGAAAACTGGAGAGGAATTTGAGAGAAATTAGGTATAGATCATAAGGGTAGTCAGGTGGCATGGTAGATAGACTGTGAGGCCTGAAATCTCAAAGTTTCATCTTCTTGAATTCAGATCCAACCTTGGGCACTTGCTAGCTATGTGACCCTGGGCAAGTCACTTAATATTATTTGCCTCAGGTTTTCATCTGCTAAAAGAGCTAAAGAAGGAAATGGCAAACTACTTGAATATCTTTGCCAAGAAAACCCTAAATAGAGTCACAAAGATTTGGACATGTCTGAAATAGCTAAACAATTCAACAACAGCAACAGTATAGATCAACATCTCATGCTATATACCACAATGTAAAATGATCTAGATATAAAAGATGCTATCATAAACAAATTAGACGAATGTGGAAATTTTTTTTGTCAGATTTTTGGATAGGGAAGAGTTCATAACTAAACAAGAGATAGAAAGGATCATGAGAATAAAAAGGGATAATTTTGATTATATGAAATTAAACAGTTTTTACACAAATAAAACTAAGTTAATACAACCAACATTAGAAAAAATAAGGAAACTGGGAGAAAAAAAAATTACAGCAAGTTCTTTGATAAAGACCTCATTTCTCATATATATAGATAACTGAATAAAATTTATATATATAAAAAAGAGCTATTCCCCAGTTGATAAATGTTTAAATGACATCAGCTTTCAGAAGAAGAAATCAGAGCTATCAGTAATCACATACAAAATGCTCCAAATCACTTTATTAGAGAAATGTAAATTGAAACAATTATAAACTACTCCCTCATATCCATCAGATTGACTAATATGACAGAAAAGGAAAAGACAAATATTGGAGGAAATATGGAAAAAATATTGACCTTCACATGCTGTTGGGGGATTTGTAAGCTAGTCTAATCATTCTGGAGAACAACTGGAAACTATGCCCAAATGTCAAAATAAAACATTCATATCCTTTGATCCAGCAATATTGCTGCTAGCTTTGTATCCCAAAGAGATCAAAGAAAAATGAAAAAGATCTATATGTACAAAATATTTATCACACTCTTTTTGTGGTGGTAAAGAATTTGAAATAGAGAGGATAGCCATCAAATGTGGAATGGCTGAACAAGATGTAGTATATAATTGTGATGGAATACATTGCTCTATAAGAAATGACATGAAGGATAGTTTCTAACACCTGGGAAGACTTCTATGAATTTATTCAAAGTTTAAGTGAACAGATCCAGGACACTGTACTCTGCAACAGCAGTTTTTAATTATGATAAACTGTGAAAGACTTAGCTGCTCAAATCAATACAATGATCCAAGAAAGTTCTAAAGGAACCATGAGAAAAAAAATGTTATCCACCTCTAGAGAGAGAACTGATGAGCTCTCAATGCAAATTGAAACATACTTTTTTTCCTTTCTTTTCAACATGGCTAAGATGTATATATGTTTTGCATGACTTTCCATGCATAATTGATATATTGTTTGCCTTCTCATTGGGTTTGTAAAGAATTGAAGGGAGAAGAAGAATTTGGCAATCAAAATTAAAAATAAATATTTAAAATAAATTATTATCATTTTAAAAAGGGAATAAAGTGAAACATTCAGTTTTCCTGAATTAGTATTCTTGTTCTGATTCATCAAACATATGAGTGGAGCTCTGGTTGGAAGTTGCTCCAGCCATTTGGTTGGATGGGCAATTGTGAAGAAAGTGATTGGAGAAGTGGAGTAAAGCAAACTATGGTTGGAGTTTTCTTGAAATAGTGCTCTCTCATGGGAGGGGAAGCCAAGATGGTGGAGTAAAGGCAGGGACTCACCTGAGCTCTCCCCCAAACCCCTCCAAATGTATTTTTAAATGACTGTAAACAAATTTTAAAGCAGCAGAACACACACAGAGATGGAGTGAAAAAATTTACAGCTCAAAACAACTTGGAAGGTTGTCAGGAAAGGGCTCTTGCAAGGTGAGAGAGGAGTGCAGACTCCACCAGTACAGACACTTCCCTAGCAAACCTGGAGCAAGCCCTGGGGATACCAAATCAATGGTAGCCATGGTGGTTTCCATAGCTCTCAACCAACAGATGCCAAAGTCAACTTAGGTCAGCAGGAAAGGTCTGTTGCACCTGGATAAGAATGGAAGGCAGTTCAGTGCTGGTTGTGCCAGCACAGCCATGGCCTCAGAAAACCAGGAGCAGACCTTGGGAATGACTGAATCAGCAGTGCCAGTGGCATCAGCTGATTCCAGAACTCTCAGACCACAGACGATTAGGGGGTCAAACAGTTGTCAGAAGGAGAATTAAAGAGGTTTTTTTTTTCTATCACTGGAGCAAGTTGCTATCACTTGCTGTGCCCATACTTAGATGCAAGTTACAGTCCTCAGCAGCAGTCCCAGGGCAAAGAGTAGCACTAGCACAACAGAGTTTGTGGCCACAGTGGAGAAGGGACATTCCTTACATGTCCATGGAAGAAAAGAGTGGCCATTCACAGATCAGACTTCAGGCCAGTAGAGTAATAAAAAACCCTCTTTAGATAATACCACCTTTAAAGAACTGAAAATTTATAGGTCACTATAAATGTCTCTGAAGACAGATGCACAAAACCCCCAGAGTTTGGAACAGTTCTCTCTCCATCCTACAAGCAGAACCCTACTTTAACAGGGAGTTAAAACATTAAGGTAATAGATAAGGAAAATGAGAGAACAACAGAAAAAAAACCCCTCCGACTATAAAAGTTACCACCGTGACAAGGAAGATAAAAACACACACTCAGAAGAAGATCACGGAGTCAAAGCTCCTATATCCAATGCCTCAAAGAAAAATATGAATTGGTCTCAAAGGGCCATGGTAGAGTTCACAAAGAATTTTTAAAACCGTATAGGAGAGCTAGAGGAAAAGAATATGAAGAGAAATTAGAGGGATGCAAGAAAATAATGAAAAATGAATGAACAGCTTGGTAGAGGAGAAACAAAAAATACTGAAGAAAATAACAGCTTAAAAACAAATAAAGTCAAATGATAAAAGAGGTCCTGAAAGCCAATGTGGAGAAGAATGTCTTCTAAGGTAAAATTGGCCAAATGGAAAAGGAGGTTCAAAAGCTCAATGAAGAAAATGATTCACTGAAAATTAGGATGGAGCAAATGGAAGTTAATGCCTTTTTGAGAAATCTAGAAACAATAAAACAGAACCAAAGGAATGAAAAGACATCACAATGTTAAATATCTCATTGAACAAAACACCTGACCAGGAAAACAAATACAGGAGAGAGAATTTTCAAAAATATTTGAATACCTGAAAGCCATGATCAACAAAAGAACCTAGACATCATATTTCAAGAAATTATCAAGAACCAAAAGATAAAATAGAAATGGAAAGAATCTGCTAATCTCCTGCAGGAAGAGATACCAAAATGAAAATTCCCAGGAATATTACAGTCAAGTTCCACAGTTCCTATGTCAAGGAAAAAACATTATAAATAGCTGGAAAACTTTTGAAGCAAGTTTCTCTCATAAAGGCATCATTTCTCAAACATATAGACAACTGAGTCAAACTGACAAAAAAAAACATGAAAGCCATTATCCAAGTTGATAGGTGATTAAGGAATATGATCAGTTTTCTGATGAAGTAATCAAAGCCACTTATAACCAAATGAAAATGTATTCCAACACACTATTGATTAGAAAGGTGCAAATAAAGGCAATTATGGGGTGCCACTTTATACCTGTTATATTGGATAATAGGACAGCAAGGGTAAATGACAAATGATAGATGGAATATGGGAAAAATGAGACATTCACGTAGTATTGATGAAGTTGTGAACTGACAACCATTTTGTACAACAGTTTTGAACTATGTCCAAAGGACAATAAACCCATACATATACATTGAGCTAGTAATACCATTGCTAGGTCTCTATCCCAAGAGATATTTTAAAAAAGGAAAATGACCCATATGTACAAAAATATCTATAGTAGCTCTTTTCTGGGGCCAAAGGTTGAGAAATTTAGGTGATGCCCATCAATTTTGGAATGGCTGGATAAATTGTAGTATAGGATTATGATGAAATGCTATTATACTATAGGAAATGATGAGTGCGATGCTCTCAGAGAAACCTGGAAAGACTTGTATAAGTTGATGTGAAGTGAAATTTACTGTTAAAAATAACTGCAGTATTATAAGATGATCAGTCATGAATGACTTAGTTATTCTCAGCAATATAGTGATCCAAAACAACTGTGGATGACTTATGATGAAAAATGCTATTCATTCCCAGAGAAACAATTGATGGTATCCAAATGCAGATTGAAGCATACTTTTTTTAAACTTTATTTTCTTGGGGTTTATTTTTTGGTCTATGTTTTTATCTATATTTAAGAAACATAAACAAGACTATTATGGAAATATCTTGTATGACTATATGTGTATAAGCTATATTGAATTGTTTTTCTTCTCCATGAGGAGGGGTGGGGAGAGAGGAAGGGAGAGAATTTGGAACTTAAAGTTTTTAAAATGAATGTTAAAATTGTTTTTACATGTAACTTGGGAAAAATAAACTACTAAAAATAAAGACTACTAATCAAGATAATTGAGTCCCACAGAAGAATGAAGAGATTGAAGAAGTAATCTAGGTATTCATTGTAATCAATTAGACAACTATTACAGAAGTTCAGAAATTATGTGATATGGGCCAGGACTAAGCTGTGTCTCTGTCAACAGAGAGAATGAAACAAATGTAAAAGATGTAAAAGTAGAAATGATAAAATTCCAAAATTTAATGAGTATATGAAGTAGAGTAAGTTGAGTCAATAAACATTTATAAGAGTATTCCAAACTTGAGAGACAGCTAAAGAGAATGTCCAAAGCAATAAGATGAAATGACTAGAAGGCCAGTGTCACTGGATCAAAGAGTATGTATAGGGGAGTGAGGTCCAAGAATGCTTAGGTTATGAAGGACTTTGTTTTGTCTTCTTTTTTTTTTTTTGCTTTTTTGGAGGGCAATTGGGGTTAAGTGACCTGCCCAAAGTCATATGGCTAATAAGTGTGTCAAGTGTCTGAGGTTGGATTTGAACTCAGGTCGTCCTGACTCCAGGGCCAGTACTCTACTCACTGCGCCACCTAGCCGCCCCGGTTATGAAGGACTTTGAACAAAGCATGTTTTATATTTGCTCCTAGAGGCAACAGGAAACTAGTGGATTCTACTGAGTAACAGGTGACAAGATCAAACTTGCACTTTCAGAAATCTGCTTTAGTGCTTCAGTAGAGGTTGCATTGGAGAGGGGAGAAGTTAAGACAGGCAGAACCACCAGCTTCTTTTGCAACAGTTCAGGCAAGAAGTGATGAGGGCCTGCATTATTGATAGCATTATCAGAAAAAGTAGGCATATTGAAGAGGTGTTGCAAAGTTGAAATCTATTGACCTTGGCAACAGCTTGGATACAGGGAGGAGTGTTGCAAGAGATAGTGAAGTATCTAGGGTGACTCCTCC
>CM053597.1:78346627-78382350 GCA_028646575.1 Pseudocheirus occidentalis
TTTAGGAATGGAGTTTCAATACTTTTCATTTCTTTAAAGCAGCAGTTCTCAACCTGTGAGTTATGTTCCATTTGTAACAATGAAAATACATCCTGCGTATCAGATATTTACATTACAATTCATAACAGTAGCAAAATTATAGTTATGAAGTAGCAACAAAAATAATTTTATACGTGGGGGTCACCACAGCATGAGGAACTGTATTAAAAGGTTGAGGCATTAGGAAGGTTGAGAACCACTGCTTTAAAGGGACAGAGATATGATCATAGGTACAATATAACCATAGTCAGCATGTACTGCCCCCCCACCCACAAAAAAGCAAGTCATACTGAATAAATATCTAGTTCCTTAATAGGAAGCCTATATGCCTTTAAAAATTCTTTTGTGCCCTATGATAGTTGTTATGCTACATCTATGCATTCCTTTTTCTTAGCATTAATAACTCCCTCAACCTCTAAATTACTCCCTAAACTCAATCATCTCCATGGATCATATATCTCTTAAAAGCCATTTGCTTTTCTTCCTCTGTGCTGGCTAGCTCAGTCAGTTAGAGCCTAGTGCTAATGGGGCCAAGATCATGATTTCAATTTACGTAGGAGCCAGTTAGCTTCACTCTGCTCCCAAACCACAAGCTGAACTCCTAACCCCAGACAGCTGTCTCCCAAACGTGTTGTCACTGGCTACAGTGGATCTGGGCTAAAAGATCACACCACCACAACTAGAAAGACAGCTTATAATGTATTCTCTTGTTATCAGTAGGTCATTCATTATCTTCTTATTTGTTCTTTTAAAAAAATAATGAAGGCCATACATTATATAATATGAACGATTCTCTGTTTCTGTTCTTAGATACACGTGTGAAAATCATTCAGAGGATGTCCAAACTATCCCAGTCCACGTGTTCCACTCAAATGAGCTTTTTAAAGGTGTTGGAAATGCCTCCCTTTCATATCATTACCTCCAATCTAAATAATCTAGTACTGAGGTTCATCCTACTTATCTTTCATGACATTGCCCATTTTCTTATCATTTCACAAGATTTCTTTATTTTTTTAAGTTCTCCAGAATTTCAGGGGAAAAAAATTATCCCAAGAACTAAGAGCAAGAAGTTTGAAAAGAAATTTGGATTCCCAGACTTTTACATCTAGTGTAGGGACAACATCATAGCATCATCCCAAAATTTTTGAAGGGGCCTTAGAAGTCACATAGCTCAGCCCCTTCAATTCATAAATAATGAACAGATGCCCACAGAAGTTACATTTCTTGCCCAATGTTTTATAGGTAATAAGTAGATGAAGTAGAATATAAACCTCAGGTCTCTGATTCCAAATCTAGCAATCTTTCCAGTATTCCATTATTCCTTGCTAAGAAAGATGATACCAAAGGTCTTATGAGAGTAAATGTACATTTAATATATAATATATATGCATATATATAATATACATGTATATGATATATATATATAATATAGTAATGATCAAATTAATCAGATATGTGAATTAGCACATATAATACACACATATAATATATGATTATATATGGTTAATTTAACAGAACTACTTATGTATTTGCATATATAAATGTATATGTGTGTATACATATATAACTCCAAGTGCATTTTCCCAAAGAAATTGTTATAAGTTTTATAAATTTTCCCTTTATGCTAAATTACATTATGGGTTAAATACATGTTCAAGTTTATCTGGATGTAATAGTTACTTATGGCATAATTTCTATTGTAAAATGCCTTCTCATTTGAAGATCATATGACTGTCCTGAAGTTTTTCTATTTTAGTCTATTATGGTAACCACTGGATCTTTCATGATCCTGTTGGGTACAATAGCAGGGTAAGATAGGAGATGATACTGTGATTCAATATTGTGGGAGCTCCTGAGAAATGCAGTGTGGAAGTTGACTAATAGAAGATTTTTGAATGCTGAGGATTAGAATAAGCAGTGAAGTTAACAACATGGTCTTTGGAGAGATATGGCATAAATCTGAAGGGATAATGAATGACAACAGTCACATTATAAGCTAAATTACAAGAAGCCAAAGAGTCATGCTTTGTGAGGAAGATCTTGAGAATTGATTAATGAACCAGGGAAGCTACCTACGTATTTTTTGATGAATGTTTTCTGTGCTTGCAGACATCAACATCAATGTCTCTTTGGAGGTGGTCTTTATCTCCCTGCCCATAACCCAATGAATTCTCCTATATCACATTCTCCATACCCTCTAGCATATTGCTAGATAGAGCTTCATAAATAAAATTTTAAATTCCAAATAACTGATTAAATTGAACTTTTAGGCCAGAGATGTCAAGTATGTGGCCTGTGGGCAGAGTCCTGAGTTCAGCACAAACCAGATTAATTAGGAAATATATAACAAAAATGCGTCAAAATAGATAACACACTGCATTTTAAAACCAAGTCAATATGTGTCCTGCAGGGAATCTTATATACAGGTTGGGGCCCCCATTTCTCTTTGAGTATGACACCACTGCTTTAGTCTACAACCCATATGAAGGTGATGACTAACTCTCTTTAGGATACAATTTCTTTTGGGAAAAGTATATATAGTATACATTTCTTTCAGTTCAGAAATCATTTCAAAAGATGTAGATTTCCAAAAAGACTTAGAAAAATGTATGTGGGTCACCTAGATCAGATTTATAATTTTTACTAAGGTGTTAAATTGAGGCTTAGAGAGGTCAGAGACTTGTCCAATGGAACAAACTATTAGAGTGCAAAACCAGCACCCAAATACAGGTCTTCTTATTACAACTTAAATATTCTTTCCAATATATTAGACCTCTTTCCACTGTTCAGGCATCGATTAAGTTCCTGGAAGTAAATATAAGGGGAGGGTGCACAAGAAGACACATATACATACACAAACATAGAATAACCTCAGACTGTGAAAGGAATTTTGCTGTGATGGTGTCTACACAAATCATTTCCCCCTCCCAA
The DNA here is from genome assembly GCA_028646575.1 of Pseudocheirus occidentalis. Taxonomy (NCBI): domain Eukaryota; kingdom Metazoa; phylum Chordata; class Mammalia; order Diprotodontia; family Pseudocheiridae; genus Pseudocheirus; species Pseudocheirus occidentalis. The sequence goes on from CM053597.1 coordinate 78,349,598, forward strand.
CTTGTTTATTGAGCATCCCTAACATATGGAATCTAGGACATCTATATCTTGCCTGGGGAGTAGGTTTCAGAAGAGGAAAGAGATGGGAGGATTCTGGTATTGAGTAGAAGCTAATATAAATAATCTGTGGCAGAGAAATCATATGCCAAATCAAATGTGAATTGAAAACTCTCAGCCTGGATGGGTCAGCTAAATTGAAAGACAATTGAGCTGTATAAGTGCTGTATAAGTGCTTTATGCTGAACATAGGGTTTAAGAAAAGCCAGTGACCTAGAAATGAGTCAGGTATGATGACTCCCTGAGGAGGAGTATGGTGACTGGAGAAGGAATATGAGAATCCCCAGGATAGTGATAGTGGAACTCAGAATTATAGGAAAGCTGGTACCTTTGAGTAGAAGAGACTTGGTAGAGTTCATTGAAATGGAGGAAGATGGAATAATCAGAGCCATACCTAGGAATTCTGGCTTCCCAAGACCAAAACACTTGGGACTGGAGTGAGTGTGTGCTCCAGTCTGAGGCAGTCTTTTTTTTTTTTTAGCCGGGGGTGGATGTGGGGACACAGACAGAGATGGGGGAGTATTGAAGGGCTTGGGAGGATGCATTAGTGGGGGAGGGTGTACAACAGAAGACTAGCAAAACCCTTGACAATACCAGGTGGTGCTGATTTGGATGAATAGAGAACTACTGTTTCAAGGAAGCATATCTGTCTCTCCTCTTCCTAGTCAGGACTGGTCAAATACCTGACTTTCCTGCTTTGGATATAATGCAGGACCTAGAATTGCAGCATCAGGCAAAGGAATACTAGAAAATAAGATCAGATCAGGAAAATAAATTAAGTTACACAGTTTGTGTGCAACTGTTAAAGCTCTAGTTGAGAAAATTTCTGTGGGTGGAGTTCAGGGGATGCTTCTAAGTAAGAGTTGAAGAGATTTCCTAGGATCAAACTGAACCTAGGACTCAGACAGCAAAGGAAGTTGCTGTATCAGAGACAAGGAAGCTGAGAGAAATAATTTGTTTAGTACCAGGGAGAAGTGGGATAAGTACAGAAGAACAGAGATTGATGCCAAGACTGGAGCTTGAAACAAACTTCAGAAGTCTTAAATAGTCTTGAAATAAAAATTGACAATTTTAAAATGGTGTAAGATATTTAAGATTTGTCTAGTGTTTTCCAGATACCTTATTTTTGTCCTCACAATTACTCTGTGAAGTTGGTGCCATTCTTATTCCCATTTTATAGATGAGAAGCCTAAGCTTGAAAGAGGTTTGTGTCTGAAGTAAGATATTAAACTATGTGTTTCTGGCTTTAAGTCCACTCTTCTATCCACAATGTTCTGTTTCATGGAAAAAACATGAATCATTATTAAGGATCAACAAAGCTGAATGATTAATGTAAGATTTGAAATTTAAGTAACCTGTGCATGGGTGTCATATTCCCTACAACCTTTAAGCTTTGGAAGCTTAAAACTGCATTAAGACATTTGGCACGGCTATATGAGATCATATGTGTTGGTGGGTCCCTTACCTTATGACCTGTTGACATTGACTAGCCAGAGGATGTCCTTTGATGCTAATGATAATATGGATTATGCTAGTATAAATATACATTGATCTTAGCAGAAGTGATAGAGGGAAAACTATAAACTCCAAGAAGGTAATGTTTGGAGGACAAAGCTCATTGGTCTCTTGAATAATAACATCATAAATCTATTGAAACAAAAAGCTGAAAAGTATGGCTTTGGAGTCCATGGATTGGAGCCTGGTCCAAGAGGCAGGCTACACTTTGCCCAGGTAGGCAACTAGGTGGTACAATGGAGAGGGAATTGGACCTGGAGTCAGGAAGATAGAGTTTACATCCAGGTTCCAAAACGTTCTAGCTATGTGACCTGGGGAAATCATTTAACCTCTTTTTAACTCAGTTTTTGAACTGCATAATGGGGAAAATAATAGCACTGCCTCCAATAGAGGGCAGATCACATAAGATAATCTGGGTAAAGAGCAAATAAGGTAATATTGGTAAAGCACTTTGCCACAGTGCCGGGCACGTGATAGGCATTTAAAAAGGCTTCCTTTTTTTTTCTTCTCTGAGAGAGGTGATTTCATTCCTACTTGAAAGGTGAAAGCTTCCGTGCCCACTCAATGTGTGTTGGGATAGAGTAGGATCTTGTTGGTTGAGGGATGATATGTAGACCAAGAAGACTCACTAGATGACATATAAAAAAAATTCCTGGAAAATCCTGCAGTGTCTCTACATGTGTGTATGTGTGTGTGTTTACCCTCCTTAAAATGACATTTTTGTGTGCAAAACAACATATGGGGAGTATTAAAACTGTCAGTATATGAGTCTATGAATTTTCAATAATGATTTTATGAATTCAAGACGACAGCATTTTAAAAATACTTATATGAGAACTCTGATAGCTAATCGTCAGCAGGTTAAAAAAACATGAGGTGTCCCAAAAGTCTTAATGCATATTAAAGTTTTGGGGACATCTAGTATATTAGTCATCAAATGACCTGTTCATATTTATTTGTATCTTTTACGTCTTGAAATAATGAAGAGTTCATGTATTTGTTTTATTTTCTGTTGCCTAATATAGAATGAAGAAAGCATTCATTCAGTCTTTCACCACAACTACAAAATTAAGCACCAAGAATCCAAGCACAAAGAAACAATTTCAGTCCACAATGATCTTACTAATGAAAGAGGCGCTAAGTAAACATAAAAATATATGTAACATTCTAGACAGGATTACAATAGATTTGTGATTCTTTATGACTATAGTCTTGAGGATAGGGAAAAACCTAGATTCAGATTCCACATGATTTTTGTTTCCCTTGACAAGTTACCTAACCTCTCAGTCCTCTCCAGCTATGATTTCAAATTCAAAAGGAAAAAAAAAATCTGCCAACAAAGATTCCTGCATATTGACTTAGAAAACCACAAATTACCATTACCTATGTTGTGCTCCATTTTAATTTATTTTGTCCAGTACTGCCCAATTACATTTCAATGTGGTTTTTAGGAGCACTTGGAAGGTTGACATCTTGGCTCTAGATAACTATCTAAGACTACTATCCTGCATTGGTACAGGGAGTTTGCCCATCAGGGAATGCCCTACACTGTTGTTGTTGTTGTTGTTGTGCAGTCATTTCAGTTGTGTCAGACTCTTCATGACCTGGTTTGGGATTTTCTTGGCAAAGATATTGGGAGTGGTTTGCTATTTCCTCCTCCATGTTTTACATTAGTGAAATCATAATTCTAGTCTCTATCTTTATTCTACATTAGCAAAATCATCATTCTAGTCCCTCTCCTTTTATGACTCCTTTCTTGCATCTTGGTGACTGTGTAGTTTCTGATTTTGATTTGTCCTGATTTGTGCGTTATTCACATTTGATGAATTCTAATTGGAAAGAGTATATAACACCCACTATTTTCCCTGCGGCCTTACTTCCATAGCTAACTGTGACTAGATTGCAGAAGTTATTTTTTTTTGTTTGTGTTTTTTGATGAAAAAGTATCCCCTTCATCTTGAGTATATAAACAAACATCTTGATCTATGTATATACATTATTTTGCTATAATTTTCACCTTATCTCAGACCTTATGGGCAGCCCTGTGTTTAGCCTTCATAGAAAAAACATCTGCTTGCCAATATTTTTTACCCAATTTTATCTTTATGCATATTAGAGATTAACATTGTGGATGGGAACAAAGCAGGTGAAGAATTACACTAATTCATGTTTTTTTTCCTTGATCTTCATTATTACTCCAAGATAGTTATGTCCTAGGACTGCTGTGAACAATAGTTAGTGGAATAAAATGACAGAAATATTTTGAAAAGTAAATAATCCCCTAGAAACTTAATGATAACTAAAATGTAGTCTATATTTTTTCTTCAGGAAGCAAATACAGAGTACAGTATTAAAAGAGCAAATGCTTGGGGGAAAGAAAACAAAAAAAAAATGACAGCTGGCCTGAAAACTCAAAGACGGCATTGCGAGTATAAGGCCAAAAGAAAGCTATTACATAAAGGATAAATTGAAACACACAAAGACAGGTTGTGTGTGGGGCACATGAAAATTCTTAGGTTGGCCAAAAGTACATTTGAAGAGAGTCCTCTGATTCTCTCCCATGATTCAAAGCAGGAAGGTGTATAGTACATAGACCATTTGACTTAGGAGGCAGGAAGATGAGTTCAAATTTTACTCAGATAATTTACTTACCTGTGTGGTCCTGGGCAAATTACTTTGTCCCTCTAGCACTAAGATCCCTCATCTACAGAATGGAGATAACAGTAGCACCAACCCCAAAGGATTGTTTTGAGAATCATATGATATAGCATTGGTACATTGGTATATAAATCCTAGATATTGCTAAAATGAATGATTCTTTTTCTGTCATTTCATTTTCTTCAGTTTATACTTTTGTCTCTGAAAAGTGTAACATCTTTCACTTAGAACCTTTGCCTAAAATTTGCATACAATTATTTGACTCTAATGGTAAGGGGTGGGGAGTATTTTGTCTGAAGTTCATGCTAGTGACACTTGCTCAAACTTGCCTCTCTTCCACAAGATTTATATTCCCTTAAAATTATTAAAAAAGTAACCTTCTAATAAAATGTCTATAAACAAATATTATATATTCATATATTTAAAATGATATAATACTGAGAATATTAAAATTCAAAAATTGCCAAAATTTATTAAATATATAATATGGAAAATAAAATTAATTAAAATTGTGTACATGTGTATATATATATACATGCATATATTATTGGGAGCTGTTCAGAAAACATTTCAAAAATTATATGAATATATCATTTTTAATAAAACATAATAAAAAGTCATTCCTATTTCATATCTCTGAAATGTATTCTAACAAATTAAATTGGTGAACTATTTTTATAGAGAATGATATAAAAGTTTCAATGCAGTTCATCAAGAACACAGACCATATAATTTTATTGAACCAAACAGTTCAATGAACAGATCCAAAGAGTATTGGTTAAGCATGCCACTTCTGCTTTCATCTTAGTCATTGATAAAAATAGTGAAGAATATAAGATCATGGACAGAGACATTGTGACATTCCACTAACCACTGCTGAGACAAGAATAGGTACACCAATATTAAACAAAATATTCTAAGTAGAAAGTGTTAATGACAAGTAAGATGATAAAATTGAAAATTAAGAATATGTTGGAAAGGTCCTAAGTTGTATTTAAGGCATTCATATTCTTTTAGATGTTATGTCCCTGGACTTTCAAGATTTCCGTGGATAGATATATCAAGGGATCCAGGAACGTGGATAGGAAAAAAAATACATTATTTTCAATAACCTCTTGTTGAAATTTAAGATTTCTTTTATTTAAAATGTGCAAGAGGAAAGTGACAGTAAAGTTAAATTCATGACGCAATACTGTAGTGACCCCAGGACATCTACTTGGAAAGATACTACAGATATATAGAACTTGAATATTGTTTCAGAGACAGGGGTGAAGATTCAGTAGTGTCAACTGGACCAGAACTGATCTCTAACCTGTGAGTGATCAGAATCAAATAAAGCAGGCCAGAGGAAAGAGAGTAAGGAATCAAATACGTTTGATTTCAAAAGGAAGAAAAATTGTTTGCAAGCAAGGACACATGTCCTGGAGTCCTGACCCTAGTAGGGGAGGAGGGGAGGCAGTGTGGAGAGATCTCAATATGTATACCTATGGCTCCACAGTGAGATGAAGGACTGACAGTGAGGGATAACATTAACAATGTGACAAGTTTGAGTCATAGGAGGCTTTCATGACTAGAACATGGGTACTACAGGTACTTGTCGAAGCTCAGAAACCACCTGATGCTAGTGTGAAACAATTCTGGGATTTTGTTGCAATTGAAATCATCCAGAAGGTGAATGCAATTGTTATTATGCCAAGCTCAGGCCACAGCCTGCTTGCCAGGTCTTAGATCTGCAAAACAAGGTGTCTCCTAATATTTTAACAGTAGTGATCAATGCAGAACCTAACTTTGGAGTCCTAAGAAAGAATGAACATTCTGAATTATTAAATGGAAAAGCAGGAAATGAGAAGAACACAAACTTTGTTTGGGGGGGGGCATGCTGTTGGGCAGGAAAGAGGAGCATAAGTACAGTGACAATTCACAAACACATCAAAAACAGCAAGCTATGTAGTGATTCACTAGGTCTTCTTGACTAAGAAGCCAGGGTGGTGCTAAGAGAAGCAAGGAAATAATGGGGGATTTAAATTATTTATGTCTCTCTTTAGCAAGGAACATATTAGGTAACTGAAAGTTCTAATTTTTCTTTGAATTTATAGATCAAAAAGTTTGGGGCGCACATTTGTGCATATATGTATATGTGTGTGTTTTGGTCTGGAGTTACGATTTCATCTCTCAGTGAGATCATTCTGCTTAAATGTACATATTCATGATTATACTGCCACGTGGAGTCTTAGAAAGCTGTTAAGGGGACCCTTAGAAGTTAAATGATTTGCCCAGGGTCACAAAGCCAATTAGTGTCACAGGTAAGCCAGGTCATCCTGTCTCTAAGGCTAAGTGACTTGCCCAAGTGATATAGGCAGAATCGAGATTTCAGTCTGAAATTGGTACTCTACCCACCATGCAAGGCTACTTCAAAAAGGTCACTGTGCCTAGTTTTAAAGTCATAAATACATAGAAGAACACAGACATGTCTGTTTTAAAAAAGAGAAGAATACCTAGAGATAAATCAGCAAGACTAGAGTTTTGAAGGAATTCAAGGGTGAAACTGTTGGCAAAAATATTTCATACAAATCGTCATTGTACATTGGACCTGGAGGATGGTCAGTGTGATCAAGTCCATACAAAGGATTCCAAAGAATATGTTTTAGGTTTAGGATAATATACTGAAACATCTTACAGTTCTAGGCAAAATGATGAAATGAATTCAAAACAATGGGCTGGATTGTTGAATGTTTAGCCATACATAACATATTAAGGAAAAGACAGCATGGTCTTTTCTAAAAAGTAAATTGTGCTTTTTTATTATTTGTTCTAATTCTATTCTTGATGTACTAAAGCAAAGGGGGCCTGTGAGATAACTGGAATAGTTGTATCTAAAGCAGAACTTATTTTCATTCTCTCCAAATCAATCCTTAATCTCTCTGACAAACTTCACTATTTCTGTCCTGGATATACAGTTGTTTTATTCACCCAGGCTGTCAGCACTAATTTCTCTCATTCTTATTCAGCCTTTTTCACTCACTAATCAATCACCAAATCTTTCGACATCTACAAAATCTTTTGCATGTTTCTCTCCACCCACTTTATTTCAGACCCTCATCACTCTCTCCCTATTGTACTTGTTTCCTTAACTGATTTCACCAAATCAAACGTCTCCTCTCTCTTATCTGCTTTTCATATAGCTACTGAATTGATTTTCTTCTTTCCTAGGCTTAGTAAATTTTAGTGGCTTCCTATAACTCTAAGATCAAATATAAGCTCCTCTCTTTTGGCACTTGGATATTTATAAGCTATCTCTCAACTACTTTTTAGCCTTATCTTTATCATTCCACAGTCTAGCCAAAAGGGCCTCATTGATGTTTCTCACATGTAGAATTCCATCTCTTACCTACACATACACTTATATTTCCTCCTGAACTTCAAGATTCAGTTCAAGTACCACCTTCTGTATGGAATCTCTCTTTGGTACTCCCAGCTGCTAGTGGTCAAGATTACTTTGTATCTGGTATATGTGTAACTTATGTCTGGTACATGTGCATTTGAGTATGAGTGTATACGGTAGGCTCATGTGTAAGGGTGTGTGTGTGTGTGTGTGTGTGTGTGAGTGTGGAGAGAAAGAGTTTTATATATATATATATATATACACACACACACACACACATATATACATATATATGTATATATATTATATACTACCTTAGAATGTAATCTTGATGGCAGAAACCATTTTATAAAATTCTTTTAAGTTCTTGACTGTATTTTCTATTCATTTTTAAAGTAATATTTTATTCTCAAGCAGAGCCAAGAGAGTGGCCTAAAAGCAGGGAATTTCCTGAGCTCTCCCCCAAACCCCTCCAAATACCTTCAAAAACGACTCTAAACAATTTCTAGAGCAGCACAAACCACAAAAAGATGAAGTGAAACAAATTTCCAGCCCAGGACAACTTGGAAGGTTGCACCAGGATGAGAGAGGAGTGTAATTCAGCACAGTGCAGCACTGTCTGCACCAGTGCAGACTTAGAACCAAGAAAGCCAGTGCAGGCCTCAGGATGACTGAATCACTTGCAGCAGTACTGGCTTCTACACCTCTTAGCCCACATATACTAAAGACAACTTAAAAGGTCAGCAGGAAAGATCTGTCATACATGGAAGAGAGTGGAGCACAGTTCAGCACTGGCTGTACCAAAATATCCCAAGCCCCACAAATCAGGAGCCTTGGGAGTGACTGAAACAGCAGTGCCAGGGGTAACAGTAATAACAGTGACTGTTTCTAGAGTTCTCAGCCCACAGGCCACAAGGGGGTCAGAAGAAGATTACAGGATTTTTTTTTATAACACTGAGGCAGAACTATTGGTTTGCCCATATTCAGATCAGGGTTCTGGGTGTCAGTCCCAGGGTGAGGAATACAACTAGCATAGTAGAGCTTATAGGCACAATGGAGGGGGAGCTCTTCTCATATCTCCAAGGCAGAAAAGAGAGTTTTTGGTCTCTGATAGATCACAGAATGGCCAAGAGAGCAATAAACATCTTTCCTTAGATCATACCACCATGTAAGGTCTGGAAACTTATAGATCTCTAGTAGTATCTCTGAAAATAATTGCAAAAAGCCCCTGAAACTTAGGACAGTTCACCCTCCATCCTTGAAGTAGAACCCTACTTTAATAAAGACTTAAAAGTCAATAAGCTGGGAAAAAGAGCAAACAGTGGGGAAAAAAGTCTGGAAGTTTCTATGGTGACAAGAAAAATCAAAGACAGGCTCAGAAGACAACAAAGTCAAAGTTCCCAAATCCAAAACTGCCAATAAAAATGTGAATTGGTTTCAGGCCATGGTCAAGCTCAAAAAGGATTCTGAAAATTAAGTAAGAGAGGTAGAGGAAAAACTGGAAAAATAAATAACAGTGATGCAAGAAAAACATGAAAAATGAGTCAACATTGATAAAGGAGACAAAAAAAATACTAAAGATAATGGTTTAAAAACAGAATAGGTCAAATGGTAAAAGAGGTTCAAAAAGTCAATGAAGAGAAGAATTCCTTAAAAAGCAGAATTGGCCAAATGGAAAAGAAGGTCCAAAAGCTCACTGAAGAAAATAATAGATGGATGGAGCAAATGGAAGTTAATGACTTTATGAGGAATCAAAAAAAATGATAAAAGCAAAGCCAAAATAATGAAAAAAGAAAACAGTATGAAATATCTCCACTGGGAAACAACTGACCTGGAAAATAGATCCAGAAGAGATCATTTAAAAATTATTGTACTACCTGAAAGTCATGATAAAACAAAAAGGAACCTAGACATCATTTTTCAAGAAATTATGAAGGAAAACTGTTCTGCTATCTAGAACCAGAAGGTGAAATGGAAATTCAAAATGAAAGAATCCACCAATCACCTCCTGAAAGAGATCTCAAAATGCCAGGAATATTATGCCAAGTTCTAGAGTTCCCAAGTCAAGTAGAAAATATCGCAAGCAGCCAGAAAGAAACAATTCAAATATCATGGAGTCACAGGCAGGATAACACAAGATTTAGCAACTTCTAAATGAAAGGATTAGAAGGCCTGGAATATGATATTCCAGAAGACAGTGGGTTAGGATTACAACCAAGAATCGCCTACTGAGAAAAACTGAGTGTCATCCTTCAGGTCGAAAATAAATATTCAATGAGATAAGGAACTTTCAAGCATTCTTGATGAAAAGACCATAGCTAAATAGAAAAAAAATTCTTTTACATAAAAAACTCAAGCATAAAAATGTAAACAGGAAATGGAAATTGGAAGGGATTTAATAAGTTTACACTGTTTATATTCCTATATGAGAAGATGATATTTGAAACTTCTAAGACCTTTCAGATTATTAGTATAGTTAGAAGGAGCATATATAGAGGACACGGGTGTGAGTTCAATATGAAAGGATGATATATAAAAATAAAATTAAGGGTGAGAGTGGCATGTACTGGTAGAAAGAGAAAAGGTGAGGTAGGATGGAGTAAATTATCTCACATAAAAGTGGCAGGGAAAAAACGGTTTTTGCAATAGAAGGATATAGGGGGGGGAGATAAGGGGAATGAGTGAACCTTACTCTCATCAGAATTGGCTCAGAGAGAATAATATACACAATAAATTGGGTATAGAAATCTACCTTATTCACACTACAAGAAAGTAGAAAAGTGAGGGGATAAGAGAAAGGAAGGGGAGGAACAATAGAAGCAAGGGTAGTTTGGGGGAGGGGGTAGTCAGAAGCAAAACAATTTTGAGGAGGGAAAGAGTGAAAGGAGAGAGAGAATAGAATAAAATGAGAGCAAATATGATGGAGGGAAATACAGTTATGAACTGAAAAAAAATTAAAGCAAGTTTCTCTGATAAAGGCCTTATTGCTCAAACATCTAGAGAACTGAACTGAATATAAAATATAAAATAAAAGCCATTCCCCAAATAATAAATGATCAAAAGACAGGATAATTTTTCAGATGAAGTAATCAAAACTATCTATAATCATATGAAAAATATATTCTAACTCACTATTGATTAGAGAAATGCAAAATAAAACAATTCTGAGGTGGTACTTCATATCTATTATATTGACTAATAGGACATAAACATGTAAATGCCACATGATGGAGGGGATTTGGGAAAAATGAAACTTTAATACACTGTTGATGGACTTGGGAGTTGATTCAACTATTCCATAGAGCAATTTGGAACTATGCCCAAAGGGCTATAAAACCACATATATCCTTTGACCTAGTAGTCTCTTGCTAGGTCTGTATCCCCAAAAGATAAAAAACAAAAAGGAAAGCATCTATATGTACAAAAATATTATTAGCAGTTCTTTTCTGGGTGATAAAGGATTATAAGTTGAGAGGATTCCCATCAATTTAGGAATGACTGAACAAGCTGTGGTCTGTGATTGTGATGAAATACTATTGTATTGTAAGAAATGATGAACATGGTGCTCTAAGATAAACCTGGAAGAACTTGCATGAGCTGATGTAAAGTGAAATGCACTATGCACAAAGTAGCAGCAGTCACATAAGATGCTCAGCCATGAATGACTTACCTGCTCTCCAAGACAACTCGTGAAGGAAGGACTTTTGATGAAAATTGCTATCTGCTCCCAAAGAAAGAAGTGATGTTCTGAATACATATTGAAGTATCCTCTATTTACATATATATATATGTGCAGACTGAAACATATTTCACTTTTATTTTATTTACTTTATTTTTCATAAGTTTTTCCTAGTCTGTTTTCCTTTATAATATGACTATTATAAATGTTTTTCATGACTATACATGTCATGGAATATATATGGAATTGCTTACCTCCTCAGTGGGGTGGGGAAGATGGGAGGGAGAAAGGGACAGAATTTGGATCTCAACATTTTAAAAATTAATGTTAAAAGTTGTTTTTATGTGTAACTGGGGAGAAATAAAGGACTAGAAAATACTATTTTATTTTTCTCAATAGCATGTGACATTTTTAAACTATTCTGTTCTTTTAATTTGAGTTTCAAATTTTCTTCTTCCCTCCCTCACCTTCCCTAAGGTGAAAGCAATTTCATACAAGTTATATATGTGCAATCAGGTAAAATATATTTCCATGTTAGTCAAATTGTGAAAGAAGAAACAAACCAAAAGAAAAAATGTACAAAAAATAAAGTGGAAATGGTATGCTTTGATTTACATTCTTTCTCTAGAAGTGAATTTCACTTTCCATTGTGAGTCCTTTGGAAGTGTTTTGGATTATTGTATTGCTGAGAAGAGCTAAGTCATTCACAGCTTATCATTATATGATGTCACTGTGTACAATGTTCTGGTAGCAGAGATTACACTTAATAAGTATTTGCTCATTTGTTGATTAATTGAGGGAAAACAATTGCCTTACTGGAAGAGATCTATAATATAGGAATTAATTTTCTTTTCTTTTTTAAACTTTAACAATGACAAAGAATATCCTCCCCACTATGGCCAGTATGGCAGTTCTGCTGCTTCACCTCTAAAGAAGAAATAATCTGGATTGGACTGGGGAACAAAGTAGGATAATTCTCTGAGAATATGATTCTTCCAAACAATTTCTATATTCAGTATATTCTTAGTGTAAAATCCATACCTGGACCGAGGTTGATTCCCCTCTTTGACTGACATACAGGTTATCTGGGCAGGCCTAGTCCTGAGCCTATTGGAAATAGCAAATGTGTGGAGTATAAGGGTATTGAAAGGTGTATCATATTCCTTCCAGCTACTGATGAAAGCCTAGCTAGTGCTTCCTCCTACTTTAAAGGGTAAAAAAATCAAGCTTATTGTCTCTTTGGACAGTTCTGAAACAGGATGTCAATGTTGGCAAATGTTAAAGACGTTAATAGGAGCTATAAAATGTATGCTTGGTGTATTACATATTTAATGTGCCTTGGAACTATGAGTAGATTTTGCTTGAACATAATTGTGCTTTCATGTAGAGATTTCTTACACCTAAGAGACTTTGATTTATCAAAGAAACATAGACTGCCAAAGGAAATGGGTATGTGTTTTTCTTCCTTTACTGACAAGATTGAGGCCATCTAGAAAAATTTTTCTCACATTGCCTCCACTGTATCTCATAATGTCTCTATGATCACATCTTCTCCATAACTTCAGATTGTCTCCTCTACATTCATTGCCTTCTCTTTCCTTTCTGCAGGGGACATTGCTCTTACTCCTTTTTAAAGTCAAACCCTTCACTTGTACTTAACTTCCATTTTGTCTTCTTTGGGGCTTTTCTTCCTAAATCATCCCTTTTTAATCATATATTCTTTTTCTTTCTTTCTACTAGCTCCTCTCGCCTCTGCTGACAATTTTCTTGACCTTAATTCTTACTTGTTACCTCCATTTTTTCTCTTACACAATCTAACTTCTGTTCAGAGTATTCTATTCTACTTATTTAATCACAAAATCCACTGTCCTTATCTCTCTCCCCATTTTTCTTGACCTCTATGACTTCTTCAATATTTTATTTTTCCAATTACCTTCTAAATTATATTGAAACTCTTCTCCATTGCCTTTATTATATTAATTTTCCTTATATCACTGCTTAATATCCTTTTCTTCTTCCTTCCCCTTTGATGGTTCTACTTTCTCTAATTTCTATCAATTTGTGCTGTCTAAGGCTCATTTCTTATCCTTCTGATCTTTTTGTATATTGACTCTTTCTGATCTTCATCCATACACCTGATTATATACCTTGCAAATTTTTTGGTATCTAGGCTCTATTTCCTATATCCCATTTCTCTATTCTTTATTTTTATCTTCATCGACCCCTCCATTCCAAAACTCCAATGAAATGCTACTCATTTCTTCCACTAATGGCCTCTGAAATGACAGTTCCTTAGTCACCAAATCCATCTTCTTCCTATATGTTTTTCTATTTCTAGTTTTTCCAATTTTTGGTTGCTTTTTAAACATTTTCACCTTCTCCCCAATAATACAGGCTCTCTGGCAACCCTTTCCAGTACTGGATATACCTTCACCCATTCCCCTTGGTGATGTGGGGGAATTGGAGTACTCCTTGCCTTCCCACCCTCATTTTTTTACTTCTAGCTTCTCTCTCTGCCTTTAACACTCAGAAATCTCTCCTGCATTGAAGTATAAGCAATTCATATGTACCACCCAATTCAAGTCCTGACAGCTGTTGTTTCCAGACTTTCAGATCACTCCCCTTTCTTCCTTAATGAGTTCAGTACCTGACTCAAAATTTTTCTCTCTTCTCCAACTCTTAGACTTATACTTTAACATACATATTGACTCTCCCTCAAAATCCCTAACAATGCAGTAATTTACCTAGCTCTGCTTGACCTACTCTTCTATCCCACTTCACGCAAAGATGGTGTTGCACTGATCTTCCCACCACCGCCAACTGTACTACATCAGTGTTAAAGAATTCCTAAATACCATTATCTGGATTGTAATCTACTGGCTTTCCATCTCCATCTCTGCATTCCCTTCAAACACTGTGCTGTAGCTTCACGATGACCTTCAGACCAATAACCTCTCAGTTTTCTACTTGGCCATCTTCCCTGCACTAGCTACTCTCTCCTTTTTCCCCTATGTTGAACCTTTGGAGAATCAGTTTACCTCTGAATTATCCTCTTCTAAAAAACACTATCCTCTTCTCTTGAGTCCCTATAACCTTTGTCATTTCATTGATTGTGCCCTGCAAAGCCTCAGCATTAGATAACTACCAGCTTAGCTACCTTTGCTCCTATACATATGCTGCTAAATGAAATTGAAGAAATTACATAGCCTCTCTGAATGGTTCACCTAAGAATTTATTGCACAACCTCTACAGGGCTCTCACTGCTGCTCAGAAATCCTTCAATTCCTCCCTTATCAATTTACTATCCCACTCTTCATAGCAGCTCTTCCAAAACTTTCATCCCACCTCAGCCTTCTCATGTTTCATTCTTTCCCTACCCCCAAACTCAGCTGAAGACCTCACCTTATATTTTACATGAAAAGTATTGAGACCATTCACTGTGCGCTTCTTTTCCTTTTTTCCTCATCTTTTATCCCTCATATTCCTTCTTTTTGTAAGATAATGATAAATCAGTATTTCACATGAAGAAGTGACCTTATATTCCTTACCAAAGCTAGCCCCTCTACTTGTACAAGTGATCCCATTCCATTCTTTCTTCTCTGATAGATTACTTCTTATTATTATCCTCACTTTATTACTTAATTTCAATCTTTTCATCTTCTGGCTCCTTCCCTATTTTCTCCAGACATGCCCTTATGTCTCTCATACTAAAAAATCCCTTACATGATCCTTCCATCCCTACTAACTCTTCTGTCTTTTGTGGCTTAATTCCTTGAAAAAACTTTCTGTCATAGATGTCCCAGTTTTCTCTCTCCTTAGCCCATTACAGCCTGGCTTCTGATCTCATAAGTTCACCAGAATTGTTATCTCCAAAAATACCAGTGATCACCGAATTGTCAAATAAACTGAATTCTTCTCAATTCTCATTCTCCTCAACCTCTCTGCAACCTTTGGCAATGCCAAATGCTCTCACCTCCTCAGTGTTCTTTTCTTTCTGGGTTTTAAGGACATCCCTTTCTCCTGGTTTTTCTCCAGTTTATTTGATCATTCCTCAGTTTTTGCTTTTAGTTGTTTTGTTTTTTGCTTGAACCTCATCAAAATTATTCCATCTAACCACAGATGTTTCACTAGATTCCCTTCTTCCTTCATACTGCTTCACTTGGTTATATCATCCACTTTCGTAGATTTAGTTATCATCTTTATGATAATGATGTTTAAATATATGTGTCATATCTTAATCTTTCTGCTGATTTCCAATCTCATCTCTCACTTTGCCTTTCATATATATCTTAAACGGGGTGTCCAGCGTAAATCAAAATTTCACTCAGCACATTTTTCATCACTCCAAACTCTTCCTATCTTACCTGTTACATGAAGGCAACTCCATCTTCTCAGTGCCACAGACTTTCCAGGTTAGGCGTCATTCTAGATTTTCCACTTTCTCCAATTCTTTACCCTCTATCTATTCTGTTGCCAAGGCCTGTTGACTTCACCTTCACAATATCTTTCAAGCACATTCATTTCTCTCTCCTGACACTGGTGAAGATCTTTACCACTGCATACCTACACTTTGACCATAATCTCTGTGGATCTGCCCATCACAAACCTTACCCCACTCCAGTCCATCCTCCATTCAGCCGTTGAAGTGATTTTCCTAAACCACAGGTCTGACCATGTCACCTGCCCTACTAACCAAAAAAAATTAAGAAGAAAAACCAGTGGCTCCCTCTCATCTTTAGCATCAAATACAAAATTCTGCTTGGTCCCCTCCTTAGCTTTTCATTCTTCTTACGCTTTACTCCTTACTATGTATTCTTTAATCCAGTGGCACTAGCCTTCTTACTGTTCCATGAAAAGACACTCCATCTCTGGTCACTTTCTCTGGCTATGCCCACATGTTTGGTATGGTTTCCCTCCTCATCTCATCCTCCTCACTTCTTTGACTTCCTTCAAGTCCAAATAAAATCCTGTCTTCTACAGGAAACCCTTTCTAACTTCTCAATTCTGATGCCTTCCCTTTACTCTTTATTTCCTATTTTTCTAGAACATATATGATTTGAACATATTTTCTTGTTGTCTTCTCTATTAGATTGTGAGGTTCTTAAGGTCAGGGACATTTTTTGCATCAACATTTAGCACAGTGCTTGGCATATAGTGGGCGCTTAATAAATGTTTGTTGACTGATTTACTTAATATTCTGCCCTAATTTCATTTTTTTATGACACTAACTTCCAGTATGACACCTCCAGCTCTGTCCAGTTGATTAGTGCTAACACACTTCATGCCCACTCCCACTTCTGTTATTTTGCTACATATGTGAAATTCCTTTTTATATCCTCTCCATTTATCTCAATTCTTCTAGATCATCAATGATGAACCAATTCATGTACTATTTTACTTGTGCAACTTTTCTAAGTTTTAGTGATAACTCTGAATTGTTTTAATCTCATAATGCTAATTTCTAAGTTATGCATTCGGCACTTAACATTCACTGCTCTGGTTTTTAATTATCTTTTATTTGTATGTCTTGTCTTTTTAACAAGATTTTAAGTCTTTTTAGACTGTGACTTATATATCTGAATTTGGAGTGCCTTAATCTTGAACATGGTAGAAAATCAAGGTTTGCTACTAACGATCATAATAAATAATGGGGAATAATCTAAAATTACGTATCAGGGAACTTAAATCTTATAAAACCCTTAGAAATAACTTATTCAAAAACTCTTCTTTGGGGCTGTGGAATATTAATAAACTGAGAACCACAGAGGTTATGTGACTTATTCATGGTCACATAGAAAATAAGTATCAGAAATAAGAGTTAAATCACTGAAAGAAACATAAATTTAGAGTTGAAAGAGACATCAGAGGCCCATTTAATCTAGGTCCCTCATTTTACATGAAACTTGGGTCCAAGTTGTTTAGCAGCTTGTCCAGATATGATATAAACATGAAAAACAGAACTTGCACCAAGTCCTCTGACTCCAGAGCCACTATTATCTAAATCACAATGATTTTGGTGGCATTGTATATAAACTCTCTTTCTGTTTGACTGTTATTAATTAATTAGCCCACTTATCTTTCTGGAAAATATGTTGGGATTTTAATTTTATTGATAATAAGATGAAAAATAGATGACTCAGAATAATTAAACCAAACTTCATTCATTTTATTAGTTTTAGTAGAAACTTGTTCAATTATGGACATGTTTGTTAATATTATAATTAGTAAATCATAAATTTCATTTTTATAGTTCTTCACGATTTGTTCCCTAATGCCTCCTTAATGAAGTTATTACTAGAATGCCATATGCATTGTAACCTACATCCTTTGCATGGCCCAAGTTCAATCTTGGGGATTGTCCTTATAATCTCTTTCTTTAAATTTGCATTTCTATCCAAAATTTGCTTTCAAAGTAAAAAAAAAACCAATAAACTACCAGCCAATCAATCAACATTTGGATTTGTCTTATTTTGTCCCTATCCATTGATTTTCCTGGGAATGTCCACATTTGACTTATTTTCAGAACCTTTTCAGAGAAAAGGTAAAGTTCCAGGGGAAGTGGAGCCAAGAAGGTAAAGAAAAGTAAGAACTCACCTGAGCTCTCCCAAATTCCCCATCTTTAAAATAATGTCCTAAAACAAATTCTGAAATGGAGAACCAACAAAATTTTGGAGTGAAATAATTTCCTAGAGGAATTTACTAGGAGAAGGGGAAAGAGAGCAGTAGAATGGGACACATTATCTCACATAAGAAGTGTAAATAGTTATTTTACAGTGGAGGGGAAGATGGGAGAGGAAGGGGAGCAAGTGAACTTTATTCTCATCAGAATTTGCTAAAACACAGAACAATCTACATAGTCAGTTGGTTATAGAAATCTATCTTATGCTACAGGAAAATAGGAGAAGAAGTGAATAAGAGAAGAGGGGTTGTTGATAGAAGGCAGAGTAGATTGGCAGGAGGTAAAATACATAGGCAAAACACTTTTGAGAATGGAAAGAATGAAAGTAGGACAAACATGAAGAAAATAGGGTGGAGGAGGAAAATAAGTTAATAATCCTAACTATAAAAATGCAGCAAGTTTCTCTGACAAAGACCTCATTTCTCAAAAATATGGAGAACTGAGACAAATTTACAAAAATAAGAGCCATTCCTTGATTGATAAATGGTCAAAAGACATGAAGAGGCAGTTTTCAGACAAAATAATCAAAGCCATCTATAATCATACAAAAATGTTCTAAATCACTATTGATTCAATAAACACCAATTAAAACAACTGTGAGGGACCATCCCATATATATCAGATTGACTAATATGACAGAAAAGGCAAATGCCAAATGTGGGAGTGGATATGGGAAAATTGAGATACTAATACACTGTTGGTGAAGTGTCTATTGATTAAGCCATACTGTGGAACAACTTGGAACAATGTCTAAAGGGTTATAAAAACTGTCCACATCCTTTGATCAAGTGATACCACCACTGGGTTTGTATCCCGAAGAGATTTTTTAAAAAGTAAAAGGATACACACACACACACACACACACATCTTCTTTTAATGGTGGCAAAGATTGGAAATTGAAGACATGTTAATCAGTTGGGGAATGGTTAAACTAGTTGTTTATTATTGTGATGGAATACTATTGTACTATGAGAAATGGTGAGCAAGATGTTCTCAGAAAAACCTGAAAAGACTTACATGAACTGTTGCAAAGTGAAATGAGCAGAAGCAGAAGATTGTATTCAGTAACAACAATATTGTGCAATGATCAATTGTGAAAGATTTAATTATTCTTAGCAATACAATGATTCAAGACAATTGCAAAGGACTTAGAATGAAAAAATGCTATCTGTCTTAATAAAAAGAACTAATAGAATGTGAATGCAGATCAAAGCATACTCTTTCTTTGTTTTTTCTTTCTTTTTTTCTTTCTCTTTTTTTCTCTCTTTCTTTCTCTCTTTATTTCCTTTTGGTTTGTCTTTTCTTTCACAACATGATGAACATAGGAATGTGTTTGGCATGACTGCACATGTATAACCTATATCAGATTGCTTGTTTTCTCAAAGAAGGAAGGGAAGAATAGAGAAATAGAATTTGGAACTCAAAAATAAAAAAAAAAGAATCTTAAAAATGTTAAAAAATGTAATTGAGGAAAAATAAACTATTAAATCATTAAAAAATGAAAATTAAAAAAAGAAAAAAGTTCCCTGAATTACTCAGAATAATAATTTATCAAACACAAGATTGCAATTATTTAATTCAAAAGAAAAATGCAAAGGCCTCAGTCCTGAACTTGTAACAGACAAAATGACCTTCCTTCAATCTTTAGTGGGCCTTTTCTTTTCCAGTAGTCAGTAATTTCTTTTAGACTAATAGTACTACCCTAAGGCTCACTTCAAAGAATACCAGAGAGCTAACTTCCTTTCCTTGGACCTACACAACTCCTATAACACACAGTTCAATGAAAAATCAATGTTAGTGATGTCTTCTTTTTTAACATTTGTTTGAAAAAATTTGAGTTCCAGATTCTCTCCCTTCTCCCCTCCTCACCCCCTCCCCCACTGGGAAGACAAGCAATTCAATATAGGTTATACATGTGTAGTTATGCAAAATGTTTCCATAGTAGTCATATTGTAAAAAAACTAACTATATTTCCATCCATCCTATCCCACCCCTCTTTTATTCTATTTTCTACTTTGACCCTATCCCTTTTCAAAAGTGTTTGCTTCTAATTACCCTCTCCCCCAATTTGCCTTCCCTTCTATCATCCCCTCCTCTAATCCTCATCCCCCTCACTTTCCTGTAGGGTAAGACACCCAGTTTAGTGTGTATGTTATTCCGTCCTTAAGTCAAATTCAATGGGAGTATGTTTGTCTGATTCCCTTTCACCTTCCTGCTCTTGCCCTCCATTGTAACAGCCTCAACTGCCTCCTTTGAGATAATCCATGCCATTCTATCTCTACTCCTCCCAATATATTCTTCTCTCACATTTTAATTTTATTTTTTGATATTATCTAGGGGTCTCTTCTTAGTTCCAACTTTGCCCATTGTTATGTTTCCCAGAAGCTATTCCCCTGGGTGTAGGTATTGCAATCCAAAATCTTTTCATTTCCCCACTACTATCTCTGTATGATGACATCTTTGGGTGACATAGTCCCATGAAAGGAAATTACAGATATATAGGCTTCCCCTTCAGGGAAATCAGTTTCAGTCATCATTGAATAACCCCTCTCCTCACTGTGTCTCTATCTCCAGCTTCCTATATCTTCTCCCTTTTAAAGGTCATCTCCAAAGATATATCCAGATGCATGAATTAGCAATGAAGCAATTAATCAAATTTGTTTAATGTCATGTGAAAGAGAAAAAGGACTAATTACACATACATACCTTCTCAAAAACTAACTTTACCAAGGGATTCGCATCTTTTTAACAATCATAATAGAAATTTAGGAGGCCTTTACTTGACTCTTATTAAGGATAACTACTCTCTCTCTCTCTCTCTCTCTCTCTCTCTCTCTCTCTCTCTCTCTCTCTCTGTCTGTCTATCCAGGGAACTATCATCTATATCTATCCAAGTACATTTTAAGTATGTATGTATATTTAATATGCATGTATGTACTTATGTGTATATATAATATATGTGTATATATTTATGTATATTGATAACATCTCTAATGTCCTCCTAGAGTTATTTTACCTCCTTTCCCATAAGATGGGTCTTTGCCAACATAACTATACAAAACAAGGAAGTTATGAAATTATGTTCCCATCCCTAAAGTCAGAAGATCCGTGGTTCAAATTCTGCCTCTGATGCTTATTCATTGCCTACTTTTAAATAGCCTCTCTGGGCCTCATTTTTGTCATCTGAAAAATGAGGGCATTGAATTATATGACCTCTGACATTCCTTCCAACTCAGGTACCCATGCAAATTATGATTCAGATAACCCACGTGACTTTGGGCAAATCATTTAACCCCTCTTGGCTTCAATTTCCTCATCTGAAAAGAAAATGGGTACTATTTGAGAGCTTCTCAAGGTTCTGTCAGTTCTAAAGTTATGCTTCTATGCTCTTTAAAGTTCTCCATTTACACTCTTTCTTTAATGATTCATCTTGGTTTGGAGTCGACTAGGGTCTGGAAGCCTATGCCTAGAGAAGTCACACTCTAAAAGGTCAGTCAAACTGGAAAGATTTTAATAAAGTCATTGTATCCACTTAGGCCTTTGTTGTATGAGAAGGTACTTAGCTAAGTGAACAGGTCATCATCACAAAACTGGTCAACAGCTGATCAACAGGACTTGGTGGGGCATAGATATTCATGGAAGCCTGTCTTTTGGTAAATTAAAGATTGGGCACTGTATCAATAGAAAAAAATAATTACACTGATGAAATCATAGAATTTTGGGTTGTATTCTCTAAATCACACATGCACATACAGCAGACTAAATTCCAGATGGTGGAGGATGTATATAGGACTAATTTTAAAAATTGTGAAGGGTGAACATAGTTGACCATTGCTCTCATAACTCCCTTTCAGTGCTCCTTTCCTATCTCCTGGCACTCCACTCCCACTTCACACATCTTCTCTCCTACTCAGGCATCTAGTATACTTATACAGCTTTATAACTGCCCAAAGCCCTCTAGCCTTGTCTACCCTGGGATATCCCTCATGCTCTAAAATTAAATTTTCTGCCTGTCTCCACCCCATTAAAAATCTCATTTCCTCAGGCAACTGATCACCACCCACAGCTGGTTATGTGATTATCTGGAGAATCTGGGACAGCAAAACTAGATAATTCCTTTTACAATCAGGACAGCTACTTTTCTCACTTGATGTGGTTATCATGTTGAAAAAGGATCAGAATCATGATTATTATCCTATAAAAAGGCCCAGTTGCCTAGAGAGCATACTCATTTTAAAAGCTGAACTTCATTGCATAACTCTTCAAATATTTTTGGTAGATTTTCAATTGAACTTTGAGACATTTTGATATTGAAGAATGATTACCAAATTGAGAAATCAAGTTACTGTCTGATTTTTACTAGCAGCATAACTCAGGGCAAAATTTTTCTTTGAGATGCTTTCTTTAAAATTTGTAAAATATGATATTTGTACCTACATTGATAGGTCATTTTGAAGAAATCACTTCAAAAATTACAAATGTTATTTAATATTCATTTATTATTTGCCTACTATTCCATATTGTGACATTATTACTGTGTTTCACAGGACTCTACATTTCTAAAAATTATATGTGAATCCCACATGATGGCTCATGCCTCTAATTCATGCTAGTAGATATGGACTGAGGTCATTAGACTGATTAAGCTTGGGGGCTCTGAGTCTCATTTTGGTTGAAGATCATTTCATATCTATGATAAGTCAGGCAACTGGGTGGAACATTGGATAGAATGCTGGACCTGAGTTCGAATGTGGCCTCCGCACTTACTAACTATATGATCTTGGGCAAGCCTTTAAATCCTCTGCACTTGTTTCCCCATCTATCAAATAGAGATAGTAACAGTACCCACCTCTGAGTTGCTTTTTTTCCTTTACTGAATTATTATTTATTTTTTAACATTTTTAAGCATTGAGTTCTAAATTCTCTCCCACCTCTTGCCCTGTCATTGAGAAGACTAGCAATACGATATCACTTATACAGGTGAAATCACATTTTTCCATATTAGCCATGTTGTCCCTATCCGCAAATCAAGAAAAATAGAGCAAAAAATATATATACTTCAATTTTTACTTAGTGTTCATCCCTTCTTGCTCTACTATAATAGTGAATACTATTTTTCTTCATGACATTTTTTCCTTTGTAATTTCCTTTGGAATTGTCTTTTTATTGCATTGATCAGAATAGCTAAGGCTTTCAAAGGTGATTTCTGTTACAATAGTGCTGTTAATATCTACCATATCCTTTTAATTCTGCTCACTTCACTCTATACCAATTCATACAGGTATTCCCAGTTTTTTCCCTTGAAACTATCCTGCCATCATTTCTTATAGCAGAATACTATTTTATCACAGTCATATACCACATCTTGTTCAGCTATTCCCCAACTGATAGGTATTCCCTCAATTTCCAGTTCTTTGCCACCACAAAAAGAAATGCTATAAATAGTTTTGTACACATAGGTCCTTTACTTTTTCTTTAATCTCTTTGGAATATAGGCATAGGAGAAGTATTGGGGGGTCAAAGGGTATGCACAATTTTTATTATGCCATTTGGGCATACATTCAAGTTGTTGTCTAAAATGGTTTCTGTTTTTTTTCCTAGCAATTTTTGTCAGATAGTGAGTTCTTGCCCCAAAGCTTGGACCTTTAGGTTTATCAAACACTACATCACTATGGTCATTTACTACTATATATTGTGTGCCTAATCTCTTTCACTGATCTACCACTCTATTTCTTAGCCAGTACCAGATTGTCTTGATGATCCCATTTTGTGATGAAATTTGAAATCTGACACTGATAGGCTGCATTCCTTCACTTTTTCATTACTTCCTGTGGTATTTTCTTACCTTTTGTTCTTCCAGATGAGTTTTGTTATTATTTTTTTCCAGATGTGTGTATAATTATTTGTTACTTTGATTGAAATGGCACGAAATAAGTAAATAAACTTGGGTAGAATTGTCATTCTTATTATTATGACCTTGCCTATCCATGAGAAATTACTATTCCTCCAGTTGTTTATATATTTATTTGGATGAAAAATGATTTGTAATTGTGTTCATACAATTCTTGGGTTTGTCATGTTAGGTAGATTCCCAAGTATTTTATATTCTCTACAGTTATTTTAAATGGAATTCCTTTTTCTATCTCTTCCTGTTCTGTTCTGTTGGTAATATATAGAAGTGCTGATGATTCATTTAGATTCTCTCAGGGTTGTTTTGAGGATAACATGAGATAATATTCATAAAGTGTTTTGTAAACCTTAAAGTCTCCCATAAATTCTAGCTATTACTTCTACCACTACCATTATCAACACTATCAGTACCACTACTGCCACTACTGCTATTGCTTCTCTACTCCTCCTCCTCCTGCTCCTCTTTCTTCTCTTCTCCTCCTCCTCCTCCTGCTCCTCTTTCTTCTTCTTCTTCTTCTTCTTCTTCTTCTTCTTCTTCTTCTTCTTCTTCTTCTTCTTCTTCTTCTTCTTCTTCTTCTTCTTCTTCTTCTTCTTCTTTTGCTGCTGCTGCTGCTGCTGCTCCTGAACCCCTAGGAGCAGGGAGTCAACAGATTGCCTAAGAATGGATAAAGTCCAAGCATATTACATGCTTAGACCCAATCTTTATTGTAATAGGCCCATAAGTGGCCCTTATACTTCTATCCCAAATGAGATAGGGAGATACAGTAATAGTCACAACCCTGGGAACAAATTGTTAACAGTAAACCAACAAGACATTCCTTCTCTTCCCCCACCTCCCCATGTTACATCCCTGCTATCTTTTAAGAAATGATTGAGGAATAGTCCTCATTCAATCTGCAATTCATTTCCTATATACTAAGCCTTGGTCATTTCTTCCCCCCCCCCTTTGTTTTGCTTCATGCACTGAGCTTCATTTCAGTGCATCATGCAATTAGATTAGAGAATGCAAAAAAGGAAAAACAAAAGTATTAATCACATGTAACCAAAACCCATAACCCATCATCATAAGCTCTGGATTTACACAGATCAGATTCACACACGTGACTTTCCTAAAATATTATATTTCTCTTTGGCCTCTTATTCCCCTAACTATGATTTTGATCTGGGAAATAACTCCCCATAGTCACAAACATCTCTCTGGGTTCTAAAAAAGGGAACTTCAGGTGTTCTCATAATCAGTTTATGTGAATTGTGCTGCTATCATCATCATCATCACCATCATCATCATTATCATCATCTACCTTTATTATTTTCCCTCTCTCTTCACATCCCCCACAATTTGTCATCATTGTCAGTCAAAATTCTGTTTCCTACTCCCTTTGAGAACTGATCTCTAATAAGTTTCCTTTCTTTCTGAACTAGGAAGAACTAGAAATTTAAGAGAGATTTTTGGCCAAACAACCCTTTGACCAGGATGGTTACATCTAATAATAGATCATAAACAACCAAACTTTTGGTAGCCCAGAGGCAACCAAAGGAATTCTCCTCCCTTTCTGTTAAGTCTCCTTTCTCACACGGTGCTAAAATCCACAGTAATAAATACCTAGTCTGTAGAGTAAGTTCTGCTCTAATATGATATATTTGTTCCTAAAAATCATCACACTATGCAAAAATCACATGATAAAAGCTACATGGATTATGGGGGAAATTGGGTTTAGGACTCATCTCTCAAAAACTTTGTCAGTGACAGTAAAAAAAGATGGAAACCTAATTACAATTGTAGCACAGTATTATACATGTTAAATGGACTTCCGGCTACAGTCTGGCCTTCTCCCCAGATTGGTAAAATTTGTGACTTATAGGTAAGATGGTGGCAAATCTAGAATGACTGTATATGTGTTTAAACATGGCAGAAGGTAGAAGTACTAGAGAGGAGATCAGTCTTCTTGTACCCACAACTCTTGTTGTTTCAACCATGTCATAAATATGTAATGAATATTACATTTAGACATGTTTGGAGTGTTGAATTAATGTTCTTATACAGAAAAGTTTGCATCTTTGAAAGAATAGCACAACCCACTCTTGTAGAATGATATATGTAGTAAACTGAGGTGGTTGGTGTGCATATGTTGTATATTACTAAGAGGTTCAGTTCAGCTGGGTTTGCCTGGGCACTGTGTTCTTGGTTCTGACTTTTCTCGAAGATGCAATCATGCATAAATATTAAATTTGTATTGTGCACAAATTGTTCCCTAATATATCACTCACATTTGAGTAAAGATTTGTTTTCAAAGAAGCATAATAACAGAATTATCTATATTTTGGATTATCTTAGTCATTGAGACAATGCCCATAGTCTAATTCAATCAAATTTACAAACAAAAGCAATTGATCAAGGCACTCCCATGATGAATCTCACTATGTGCCAAATACTGCTCATTCCTATTCAATCTCCAGATATAACTGCTCCTGCCATAAGAACAAACAAACAAAAAAAAACCCACAACAAAACTTATTAAGGATGAAGGACATGTTCATTCCTACATTGTAAATCACTTTTAAATGTTGCAAAATTCATCAGAAACCACTCATTTATTGCAGTCCCATTGTATCTCTCTCCTGTGTCTCCAGTGATCTTTTGGTTCTCATCACCATAAATAGAGAACAGGAAATGGTTAAAATTTGCCAAATTTTATTCAGGAGTGGTCAGTCTCAAAGCTGTGTCTTGAAACTGAAATCCTGGAAGAGTCTGGCTGCCTCTGCATTTCTAGCTCACAGGTTAATATCTCTAGTACTGTGCTGACTGTGAGCTACTTTCAGCAGGAAAAATTGGTCTGAATTTGACTTATAACTTCAGGTAACTTTCCCTTTACCTATGGGTCCTTGGAGAGGTGGTAAGAAAAGGAAAACCCCATTGTAGTCATGTTTCTCTCTCTCTTCTATTGCCTTTATACCTTTAAAAACCATTTCTAATTCATTGTGTCCTTTGCCAAGCACCCCCCAAATTCTCTCACACAATTCTATCTGAGCTAGGATCAGCAACTGTTTTGCCC
This sequence comes from Pseudocheirus occidentalis, assembly GCA_028646575.1. Classification (NCBI taxonomy): domain Eukaryota; kingdom Metazoa; phylum Chordata; class Mammalia; order Diprotodontia; family Pseudocheiridae; genus Pseudocheirus; species Pseudocheirus occidentalis. Next base: position 78,376,531 of record CM053597.1, read on the forward strand.
TAGCTATATATTGCACCTATCACTAAAAAATAATACCAACAGAAATTTACTGATGAATAGAATTTTATTCAGAATTCCTCTGAAGGTATTTTAGGTATTTATCTTATGCAAAGTACTGATTTTTCACATGAGGAAACTAACAAAAAGAAATATTAAATTAGTAACAAAGGATTAGGAGAATAGGAGCTAGCTAGTAATATGAGCTTAGTATGAAAAGTTTCTTGTCTTCAATTTAATGTAACCACAATGAACATATTTATTCTTCAACTTCTTTGCTTCAATTATTCTAAGTGATGGGTTGGATATTTTCATCTTCTTTTTCAAAGTCCTCTGTGCTAAGGATTAATTAAGAATTTAAAACAACTCACAGGCTGTCTCTCCAAAGTGTAGTGAAGAGGAGGATTGAGGCAATTATTCCAAAAACGTTGAACCTACTCTGGGTCAGTGAAACAAAGGAATATGGGAGCCTAGATAATTTGGATAATTAAGTCAACTTTCCACTTCATTTTGTCATTCCAGATTAAAATCTCTTTCCTCTCCTTTTTTTGACTGGAACCAAGACATTCTGAAGTATCAACTCTATGAAATAAAATAAAGGAAAGCTTATTTAGGTCCCTTAGGTATTACTCTACTTCCCCAACATTGAAGATCAACTCAGGATAAGTCTGGAATATTGTCTTTTATGAGTAGTTGGAGTTGCATGTGAATATCAACAGGTGATAAGGAAGGAAAGAAGAACGAATTATACATATTACTTACCATAATCCATAGCTTAATAGTAGGCCATTGTAATTTGCTTTAGTCTTGTAGACCTAAATGTATTCAACACAAAACACTTAATATTACATTACTAAGGATGTGTAATTTTGTGCACAGAAGTACTTCCTCCATTGATGTAGCTCACAACTGTTATATAACTTTATAGATGATCTTTGAGAGTTGCTGCAGGGGAAAAAATAATCACCCTGTTAACAACCAGAAAATGAATCACTTCAAAATTAGCAAGGTCATTTTAGGACAACAAAGTTATGTAATTCATCATCATTCTTAGACTTGCATATTTTTCCAATCTCTAGAGCCTCCCAGAACTTACATTTTACTGACATAGCCTTCAAGAACCCAGGTTTACTTCCCTGTCACAATGAGGGACAATATTTTAGTGAAAGTTAATTAACATTAATTTAATTAGCATTTTCAAGTAGTAATTTAAATATCTTATTGTTGTATTTTCTTGTTCCATAACTTACATTTCCCATTATATCCCTCCCCTCTCCCCAAACTCTCCCAGGGAGCCAAGCCTCATAATAAAGATTTCTTTTTTAATGAGAAGGGAAAAAAATGGTTAGCTCAACTAAGCACCATTAAAAAGCCTCATGTTACATGCCATTTTTCATGCCTGTGGCATTTCACCTCTGCCAAGAAATACAAGCAGGTGTCTTCTCATATTTCTTCTTTGGTGATTTCACTTTATTCAGTTTTTAATCATGTTTTTCTTTCTATCTACATTGTTGTAGTCACTGTTTATTATTTTCCTGGTTCTCATTTTCCCTTTGCATCACTTCATAAAAGTATTTCTATGATCCTCTTTATTCATCATATTCAGAATTTCTTATAGTGTAGTAATATCCCATTAAGTTCATCAAAATTAATTTGCTTAACTTTCCCTCAAATTATAATCATAATTTCAAGTAGTATTAATCTAATTAGCATTTATTTAAGCAGATCAATGATAATATATTTCTTTTTTTTATTTTTTGGAGGGGGAAGACAGGGCAGTTGGGGTTAAGTGACTTGCCCAAGGTCACACGGTTACTAAGTGTTAAGTCCATGAGGCTGAATTTGAACTCAGGTCCTCCTTACTCCAGGACCTGTGCTCTATTCACTGCACTTCCTAGCTGCCCCCCCCCCAAATATATCTTTGGATGAAACAATGTTGGAGAGTACAATTCTATAACAATATGATAAAAATGTGAGACACATTACCATACTAGTATTATTTTTTCACTATAAAAACTTAAAAGTCTTCATTCCCATTCTGGATTTGATTCTGATTCTTTGGACTTTGCCACCATGTATATCAGATGTTTTCCTAAATTTTTCTCAGCACCTGAGGAGTTCTTACCCTGGAATACCCCTTTACCACTCTTCTCCTCTCTCCTACTTATAAGTTCTTCCTGGTGCTTCCGTTTTGGGAAAAAGGCCCAAGGCTGGCCATCCTTGACACTTTTCTTAGCCTTGTTCTGGGTCTTTGGACTTCAACATCATGTTCCCAAATGAGTACGTGATCTTCACCTACTCCCATTTTCAATTCCGTTTTGTGTTTTCTCTTCCCCTAATGCAATCTACTTGAAGGGCAGGTACATTTTTCTGTCTATCTCTGTGTGTCTCTCTGTCTCTGTCTCTCCCTGTCGTCTCTCTCATTGTCATGCATAGCACAAAGTCCTTGGCACATAGTAAGCAATTAAATGCCTAATGTCTTCCTTTATAGAAACTTAAGAATATAATTGGAATCATGGGAAATACTGAACTATAATTGACTTAGCTGGATGAGGTTGCTTAAACTTGTTAATATACTTGAGATATAGAGGTCTTGACTACCAAATCATCAGAAGAGAATCAAGGTGACCAGCGGAGAAAAATAAGAGCGCTGTACGCTTGATAGAGTCCTAGAAGAGTAGAGAAACAGAGTAGAGAAGTAAATATATAAATCGTAGGACAATAGGATCATCAATTTAGCAAAACAGGGAACTTCAGAGGATCTCTAGCCCAATCCCCTGATTTTAAAGATGAAAAAGTCAAGGTCCAGAGACGTTAGGGAACTTGTTCAAGATCACAAAGTATTAGGGTTGGAAATTGAACTCAAGTTTTCACAAGTCAGAAATAATATGCTTCATAGTTTGAGGGGAAAATAGATAAATTAGCATTGGGGTGGCTAGGTGGCCCAGTTAATAGAGCTCTAGCCCTGGAGTAAAGAGCACCTGAGTTCAAACCCTGCCTCAGACACTTAACACAAAAACTATCTGTGTGACCTTGGGCAAGTTACTTAACCCCAATTTCCCTCCAAAAAGCAAAAAAAGATAAATTAGCATGGCAGTCTCTCAAAGGTTGGGGATATTTTTTCAGGGTCATCCTGGAGGGGCTAAAGAATACAGTGATATTTTTAAAATGAATAGTGATCCAAGGGAATTCTTTACTGCTCTGGAATCCCCTTTCTTCTAGTTTAAGATCTAACTAGAAATAAAACTAATTATCATTTTAATGAGGCAGTTGGGATCAAGTGACATCCTTAGGGTCACACAGCTAGTAGATGTTAAGTGTTTGAGGTCTAATTTGAACTCTGATCCTCCTGAGTTCAAGGCCACTGCTCTCTCCTCTGTGCCAACAGCTGCCCAATCATTTCTTAAAAACAAAACAATACAAAACAACATTAATGTCCACATGTAGGGAAGTACAATACACTGTACTAGAAACCTAGGAGCTGAACTCTCTCCTTCCTGTCTTCAAGACACCTGATGAAGGGTGTACTCATGGAACAGAGACTTTAAACTTGAATGCAAGAGACCTTGGAACACTACCTCTTCTCCCACCAAAAAAAAAAAACAAAATCAGGTTTTTATTTTTGGAAAATGCTTTCTTTTGTGTTCCAGCAGTAGTTAGATGGGATATATATTTGGTGCCTCTTTGTTGTGAATGAGGCTGCTAGATTAATGAGACTAATGCCTCTTGCCAATTGTCTTCATATCTTTTTGTGGTGTTGAACAAACCTGTTTTATTGACTTTAGTAAATGTCAAAGTCACAGATTATGTGATGTATTTCTTTATCATAGTCATGTGTTTGTCTTAATAACTATGTAAAGCATGACTTCTTTTTTGCTTTTTGGAGAGGGGAGGGAAAGGCAGGGTAATTGGGGTTTAGTGACTTGCCCAAGGTCAGATAGGCAGTAAGTGTTACATGTCTGAGTCCGGATTTGAATTCAGGTTCTCCTGACTCCAGGGCTGGTGCTCTATTCACTGCACCAGCTAGCCACCCCTAAAGCATGACTTTTAACTGCACCTGGGTCAGATAGTGATCTACAACTGGGAGTAAAGAGGCTAAACCAAAGATTTTGAACTAGGCACTGTGGCTAAGCTTGTTTGATTTTTAGAGACTGTATTAACTATAAAATAATGGATTTTTTTGAAATGCATAAGGTGAGATTTGGCTCTAATATACTAAAGATAAATTTAATACATAAATAAATATAAGTAAATATATCACTGTCTATTAAATATTAGTTAAATTATTAGAAAATTATTGACACCCAAATATTAAATAAAATATTAGCCAAGGCTATATAACATTATTGTCAAAAGATTGTACATCATGACAATGTTAGATTTACTGCAGGAATACTGGGCCAATATATTACTGGGGAATAAGAAAATTTATTAGTAATAGGAAAACAAAAATGTCGTGTTTATATCAACAGATGCAGAAAAATATTTTGGCAGAATACAATACCAATTTTTGCTTTTAAAATTTTGAGTAAATGTATGCATGAAGTTTATTTAATATGATATATAGCTGCTATGTAATTTAAAGATCAGGAATTATAGTAAACAAAATAAATTAAAAAGATATGGCAAGAATGTCCTTTATCCCTACTACAATGTTGAAATATTAGAAATGCTAGCTAAAGCAAGAATAAAAGAAAAATATGGTTGAAGGAAATAGCACTGGCAAAGGGGAAACAAAATTATCATGCTTGGGAGATGACATGATAGTTTACTTAAGGCATCCTAAAGAATTAGGGACATATTTTTTGAAATAATAACTTTAAGAAAGTTGCAGGTTACAAAAATTCCCCATTAAGCATTAGTATTTCCATAAAATGCTAACAGAAACTAGTAGGAAGGCATAGAAAGAAAACTATTAAGAAGTCTACCTACCAAGACACAAAAGAAATATATAAATTGTGTGTGTATATCTAGATACACACATGCATATGCATATATAGGATATGTGTGACCATATATGCATGTTATATAGGTATATATGTATATGTTTTTGTGTGTAAACATATGTGTATATAATGTATACATGAATTAAATATATTACTAAAAAAGTCCACTAATTTAAAAATCACATAACCCTTGCATTGACTGAGATGCTATCATTATAATATCACTACATGAATTAAGTTTTTTTTAAATTCAGTGACATACCAATCATCCTCAAAAAAACTTCTTCAGAGAACTAGAAAAATAATTACAATTATATAAAGGAACAAAACTTCAAGAATTTAAAGGGATATAATGGGGGGCATAGGAAGGGGGTCTAGCAGTATCATATCTAAAGGTACATTAAAAAATCCTACAAAATGAGAATTCATTCTTAAAGACACTGGCCATTGAGACTAGTTCCCATGAGCTGGTGAAAAATATGTCACCAGGCTTAGCAAAAGGAATTTCCCATGTGGAAGAGGGAAACCTCCTTCCATGAAGATCATATTTACTTGTAATGGAATTGCCTAGGAGACTTTGGAGCATTTGTACAGAAGCAAATGGTAGCTGGTTTTAGTTTGTTAACTAGGGTTTTTAATATGAGTTTCTTTAATTTGCTCAAATTGTGGATCAAGGAATGGGGGTGTTTTCATTCTCTTTTTAATTATTTTTTAATATAATTTTTAAAATTTGTTTTCTTGTTTACATCATTCATTTCCATGAGATTTTTGAGTTACAAATTTTCTTCCTATTCTTTCCCCTACCCCCAACCCCAAAACAGAGATCCCACTGTAAAACCCCTCCTCCAATCTTCTCTCTTTTGTGCCCTCCTCCAAC
>CM053597.1:78382850-78399406 GCA_028646575.1 Pseudocheirus occidentalis
CAGCTTTGGGTCACTGAAAGCGCACCCCAGGACCACCACTCAAGACCCAGATCCAGATCCAGGCCGCTCAAAGCAAGAGCCCTTGGCCTCGATGGGTCTCATCAGCCCCCCTGCTATCTGCAGGCCGAGGGCTCTGAAGCAGCCCACTGGGGGCCGCTGCGGCTCTCAGCCGTTCCTGCTGCAACAGCCACCTCCTGCTGCTTCCTTGCCCTGGGAGCAGTTTGGCCGGACCTGCTCTTCTCCTCCCCAGTTAGCAAAATCCACTGACCTTTCTCTTAGCCTTTTTGCCTTCTGGCCTGATAAATGTGGTAACTGTGCCTCCAGTGCAGCCGATCTGCTCTCCTATAGCTGCAGCTCCCTGCCCATTGCCCCAGGGCCTGAGCCGGCTGGGTTTTGGCCAAGGGTCCCAGACTGCTGAGAAGAGCCCCGCCTGCTGAGCTGCCTGTAGCAACAGATGTGCTTTCTGTCTTGTGGAGAGTTTTGGAGCTTGAAAATCTGTTTAGTGTCCCATTTTATGAGTTTTTTTAGCGTTTGTGTGGGAGCTGTGGTGCTTTGCTGCTTCTACACCTCCATCTTGGCTCCGCCCCCCCATGTTTGCATTTTCTTAATATGTATGAGGTACTTCAAGTTGAGAAAGAATTCCTTTCAGCTATTAGCTCATACAATTCTTCTTCTCATCTTTCTTAATCCCCTTCTTTCCTCTTCCTCCTTATCCTTCCTCTAACTCATAATTTTCTCTCCTTTTTCCTGTTTCTCCTACATTGTACCCAATCATTTACCAACTGTGTACTGTGTCAAATATGTGCATAATGCTATGATAGGCACTTTCAGTGATGGCCACACTATTTAAGAAACAGTCATTTTTATGCTTGAGAATTGGAACTAAAAAGAAGAGAAATTGGGACTCTTTAGTGTATTTGTATGTAAAATCTTTCAAATTTACGAAGGTTTGATAAATAACCTTGGTAGAAAGAGTGCTAGCCTTAGAGAAAGGAGAATTGACTTTTAGCTCTGCCTCTGACACTTACTAGGTATACGACTGGAGCATAGCAATTTAACTTGAGCTCAATGCTCTCATGAACAAAATAGGGATAATAATAATTGAATAACTTATTGTCATTAGAAATATAGTATTTGTGTATGCTTACTTACACCCAGATATATGAGTCAGGCAATGGCATTGTGAAATGAATTTTTGTTGTGCATGACAAAGTTGGATGCTGAAATCATGTCTTAAAACTTTTAACATTCTAAAGTACAATCTAATTGCTATGCCACACTAAGAAAATAGAAGAGTAAAGAGTAAACATACCCAAAACACATGGAACAAATAATACACTGCTACATGTTTCAGTAATTTAAAAGAGAAGAAATGGGCAAAGGAAGACACTTTCCAGTAGCCACCAACTAACAGTTCTAAAAATCAGATTCATGGCTAGCACCCACATAGCCCTGCAGCTCATTTCTCTGGAAGGAATGATGTTATGTTGTTGATGACAAAGCAGTTATGTTGCCCTTTTTTAAGAATAATCACAAGGAAAGTAGTGAGGAAATTGAAGGAGAAATGAGATTTTCTTCATACTCTGCATAATTGTGTAGACCATAAAACTAGAAATCTTCCTCAATGGCAAAAGAATTAGATATAATGAACATTTTGCTGCAGGAAAAAATACTAGGAAAAAAAGAGCAACTGAGGCATGGGGGAGAAACATAAGGATCTTGGTAAAATATGAAAAAAAGTATAGTTAAAACACTATTGGTGAAAAAATGATCACTTAGAAATGTAAAATAATTCAATTTTGCTTTTGGCCTGAAAGAGTAATGATCCCAGACTATTTCCTTCAATCCATACTGCTCAGGAATTGGCAGAAATTAACACCCACTTCCACCATTCATTCTTTTGCTTCTAACAGAGTAGATAGCTTATTCTTATGTAGTATGATTTTAGGAGTGTTGAGAAGATCCATTACCTGAAACTTACTTCTTCAAAACTCTGACATAAAATGTTCAAATTACACATTTAGTGTTCTACTCCTTTGGTTCAAGGCTTTGATTTCTATTATAAATCAAATACTCTTGTGATGTATCACACTTCAATATGTTGCCGATTAGCATGAATGTTTCAGAATATTTTTATATTCATCAAGGTGAAGGAATATTGAGGAAAGTAAGGGTCACAGAATTTAGTACTGAGAGAGATTCTAATTGAACTGTGTTATCTAAAAGATGAGGAAAGTGAGAATGATAATAATAATAATAGATGTGGTCTGAATAAGATTAAAGTCTCATTTGATCATATTTAACAAAGTAAATAAAATACAATAAAATATAGAAAATATTAAAATTTAAAACTATAAATAGGTAGCTGCACAAATCCTTAGTAGTGAATAGTGCCCCCTATTTCTATTTGGATATTGAGAGTCCTGATCCAGATGATTTAACTTAGCAATAGTCTATCCCCACATTACTTCTCCACTTTTTTTTCTCCATTACTTCTTTTCTTTTTCTTTTTTGATTTCTGTAGGGGAAATTGGGGTTAAGTGACTTGCCCAAGGTCACATAGCCAGTAAGTGTTAAGTGTCTGAAGCTGGATTTGAACTCAGGTCCTCCTAACTCCAGGGCAGGTGCTCTATTTATTGCACCACCTAGCCACCCCTCTCTATTACTTCTTTATAGGTTAATACCTCTATTCCAACAATTTTACTCATCTCCCCATAGATACACTGTGATAATGATTCCACTGTCATATTGTCATTTTGGTACTCTGACCAAGTCTTCTTTTTCCCACCTTTAACCCAAATATCCTAAAGTTAAAATTCAGCTCACTATCTAGTTTTCCCCCAAACCTCAGTCATTACTGTTTTTCTTCTCTAAAACTTGGCAGTACAACAAAATATATTACCTATAATTGAGCATTTCCTTTTTTATTAGCTTGCGGTGCTTGTTACTTTTTCATGTTAGTCTTGCGTAGCAAGAGATTGTTAGTTTCTTGAGAAGTTACATGTACCTTTCCCGAGAGCTTAGCGCAATATTGAACATACATATAATATAAGTGGATCAAGAAATTCTAAAGGATGATAAAAAAAAAAGAATGCATGGACTCTTGTTTAATCACTCTATTTTGAGGTTAACAACTGCTTTTTTCTTTGCCATCTAAATTCTGATTCACTTTTTTTTGTTCATTCCAAAATAGGGCCAATCCTTCTTACTAGTTTTTTTTAAAGATGTTATATAATCTGAATTTACTAAGAGCACTAAATGTAATTTTCCACTTAAGAGTATCATTATAATTTTGGATACTGCTCAGCAATTTTTTTTCTTATCAAAATGCTTTCTGGTTGATTTCCTTCTTTATTTTTCCATTAAATAAATGATGTAAATTTGAGTAGAGTGTGTGCATGCTTGTGTGTGTGTGTGTGTGTGTGTGTGTGTGTGTGTGTGTTTCTGGTTTTAGTTTGGTAGTATGTATTCATGTCTATTCTCTTCAGTCTTTAAATGACCCTCATTGGTTTCAGTATTTTTCTCACTTTAGCTCCTGAATATTTTATTGCTTTTCATTGAATCTTTCTGGTTTTTGCTATTTCCAGCAATTTGTAAGTATTCATCCCATTTTAAAAGTCACTTGTCTGTGGATTCTCCTCATCATCCTGCTTATTCCAATTTTAACTGAAGTCATCAATAATATCTCATCACATAATTAGGGCACAAAAATTTACATAGAAAATTTATAAATCATGTATAACAGCTGTGTTGTTAATAGAGAAAAAGGATTTCCAGTTCCCTTTACTAAACAGATAAGAGTACATTATAGCATATTAAATTGTACATGAGGAAAGAAAGAAAAAATGAACAAGCACTATTGCTTGCTTGCTATGATCTTAGCAATATGTATAGCCAGTATGGCATAGGAAAGAACGGAAGAAAAATGTCCTGACCTTATAAAGCTTTCAGATCAGTTGAGGGAAATATTTAGAACACATGTGAAACAACTGGAGACTAATACAAAATATATAATCAAAATGGGGTTTAGGAACATTTCAGTTAAATATATATTTTTATAACTATGTTTCACTATAATTGGTTTCTTTTGTAATGCAGAGTATTTTACTCTAGGTATTTAGAAATATTATCTGAGAATGGATTTGTAACTTTCACTAGAATGACAATGAAACACAGAACACACACAAAGAGAAAAATTACCTTGTCAGTAGTATACAGGATGGACTTGGGTGAGGAAAGACTTAAAGCAAGAAAATGAGTTAGGTTGATGAAATAATATATGCAAGAAAAACATATATATATATATATGTATATATATATATATATATATATATAAAACTTATATTTTTTGCTTTCTTAATGGATGGAGGGGGCTGGAAAGAAAGAATTTATACTTGAGAACTATAAAATAAATAATGTCAAAATAAGTACATTAAAAAAAATCTTGCAAGAGTTTATTAGGGCTTGAAATACGGTGGCAATTGAGTAACGTGGTGAAAAGGTAATGTACCTGAAAGATGTTGAGGAGATATTTATCAGTTGGGAATGGCTGGATGAGTTGTAGCATATGATTGCAATACTATTCTGTAATAAAAATAACTAGGAGTGTGTTTTCAGAAATATATGGGAAGACTTAAATGAACTGATGCAAAGTGAAGTGATCAGAACTAGGATAACATTGTACATAGTAACAGCAATACTATAAAAATAAAATGTGAAAGACTTTGCTCTGATCTCAGGAACTCAGGTCTTCCTGATTCTGGGACTTGCTCTCTAGCCACTGTGCCACCAAGCTGCACCCTCCTCCCCTTTAACCCACACCCAATGCCTTTATTTGCCAACCCTCTTTCTGATGATGTGTGATGCTCTCAATCCTGGTTGCACAAAGGGCAACTTTGCGATAACCTAGGCAGAGCCCCTCCCCCCCCCCACAAAATTCTGCAAACTTAATGATGGATGATGGTCTTTGAGGCCCAGTCACCATACCAGTGATCTACCATGGCCATGTCTAGAGGGTAGTCAATGGATCTGGTTCAAGGGCTAGAAAGTTATTCAGATGGACAGGTTGAGCTGTCAAGTTCATGGTGAAACAGTCTTGGGAGGTGAAAATTGTGACTGTTGGGAGAACTTGTGAAGGACCAAATTTTCTTAATCTGCTGAGGCTCCAAGAGTCCCAAAGGACAACAAAATAGTGATCCAGGACAGTTCCAAAGAACTCATGATGAAAAGTGCTATCATTCTCCACAGAGAGAGAACTGATAAACTCTGAGTGCAAATTAAAGGAGGAGAGAGAGAGAGAGAGAGAGAGAGAGAGAGAGAGAGAGAGAGAGAGAGAGAGAGAGAGAGAATGATCAGTGGGAGAAGGGGGCTAGGCTGACTGAGAAATAAGCCACAGTGGTCTTATCTTGACCATCTTGAGATGGTCTCAAGAATGCTTGGATATCCCAGGGTTAGGAGACACTAAGCACTGAGGGATGTGCAACAGTGAAGCAGCTGAAGCCTAGTTTTGAAGCTCAGAAAATCAGGGTTAGAGCTGGGAAGGAACACTTGTCACTGACAAAAAAATATATAGTTTACATATTATCTCAGCATTCCTAGGTTTTATTTTCTGCCAATTATCCTTGACCTGAATCAAAACATTTAATCTAACTGCAACATGAATATGCCCTTCATATATTTTGAATTCTTTAAAATGATTAGTACCATATAGTTTTCTCAGTTGAAGAGCATTGTATAGTCTAGAAATGCTCCTACATTTTTTTGATATGATTTCCCTAAATTTCTTTATTCTCAGTTTTTATCTACTCTTCTTCAGAATTTAGTTGTACTTAATTTCATGGTTCACAGTTTGGCCACTTTGTTTACCATTATTATTAATAATATGTATTATCTGCCTACATAATATTGAATATTGTGTCTTACAGGAAATCAGGTTGATGAAACCAAACTATTAGGTTAATAATTTAAATGTTAATTAAACAATTGCTTTTTTAAATTTATGTTATAAATTCTTCTCTTAGAATTTAAATATATATGAATCTCTGTGAAATATTTTACTCTTTGAGAGCCTTTAATTCACTAATAAGCATTTATTAAGTACCTACTAGGAACCAAATTTGTTAGTTACTAGAGATGCAAAAAGAAAAGAAATCTGCTCTCAAAAAGCTTACATTCTTCATTTTGAAATAAAGTGATTATTTTTTGCTTAAATTTATTTTTGAGGAATATTAACATTGACACGTGAAAAAATGCTAGTTTACTCCAGTATACACAAAATATAATTTAAAATATTTTGTGATATAATATTTTGGTGTTGCATATGCTTATTTACTTACTTTTATGGCAAAATGTTATTTTGGTTTATAATTTGTGAAAATAAAAACTTGCCACAAAGCATAAAATATAAAATATAAATATTCATATCTAGAACACTACACACATAATTGATTTTTTATGTTTAGGTATAACTGAAAAATATCTCAATTAAATAGTTTAAAATATACATTTGTTTTCATTAAGAAGATAATTCCACAAAAGTCAGGAGAAAACATTAGGTTCAATCATAATCTCTGAGATTTGTAAATTACAGATTAAACCTGTGTGTTTAGTTTTTAAAGTTTATATATTTTCAAAGAAAACAAACTTTGTATGAATAAAGTACTTCAGACTAATACAAAATTAGTTTAATTTAAATACAAAATACCCTTACTGCTAAAATGAATTCTTTTTTTCCCTTTTCCTTTTTTTAATGATAGAAAATTAAACAGTAATGTGTTTTAAATAGACTAATTAGCAGTTGAAAATGAAGCATTTTGTAAAGTAGGTGAAATTATATGCTCATGTGTATCTTATTTTTATATTAGCTTGATTCATTTTGGTCCTTGAAATAATTTGTTCCTTAAGCCATATCCAATATCTATAGAAGTTAAAATTTATCTGGCTATTGACCTTGTATATAATTTACTCTTGTTCTCTTGGTTTTAGTCATAATTGAGTTGCTTTGGTAATTTACTAATATGTAAGTTACTCCTGTTGAAAATGGCAACCATTTAGTGCAGCACTATAACAAATAACAGCAACAGTAATATTTATGCAGTGCTTTAATGCTTCCGAAGAGCTACACAAATAATATCTCATTTTATCCTAACAACAATTGTAAGAGGGAGGTGCTATTATCCTTCTTATGGTTAAGGAAACTAGTCAGAAAGAGGTTAAGTGACTTGTTCAGGGTCACATAGCTACCATTTGAAACTAGATTTTAACTCAGATCTTATTGACTGCAGGCCCACGACTTTGTCTACTGTGCCATACAGCTACTTTTATAGAATTTTATTTCCTTTTAATCATTATTTATGCTTTATTTTATAGTTTTTATTCTAATATATGTGACATTTTAAACTAATTTCATGTATTTTCCATTGATTTAAAGTGCTATAAGTTAGTTTTAGTGTAGCTATGGCAATTTAGAGCAGAAACAACATATAAGATTCAATTTCTATGAGAAACTTGTATAAATGACATCTGAGGAATAGTTATGAGAAAACATAAAACATAAATGTGTGAGAGAGGACATGGGATTGAGAAACATATCCCCAAATGCCCCAGTACTTCTAAATACTCTGTGTATTTAAAGTACTTGAAAATGATAAATGAATTGATGGACTAAAAATGAAATATTTTCCCACTTTCAACAAAATTTACAGAAAAGATGTTTTGAAAATGCATGATATTTCTTACTCTTAATATGTACCAAATGGAAATATTAGCTCCTCCTGTATGAATGAGACAAAACTAAAGAATTTAAAAACTCTGGAGAGGGAAATAAGCATGTCTAATTCACAAAAGGATTCTGCATATTATCAGGAAGTACTTGAGTCTGTTAGTTGAATTCAGCCCCTGATAGAAAAATAGGAAAAATATAAGGCCTTTGCCCATCTCAAAGAGATGTTTTGATTTGAGAGTTAGTGTCTTTGAAAGTGTGTGCTAACAAAACACTTATGCATGTGCCTAAAATTACTGTCTCTTAGAATAATGTTTCTTTTCTAAATGCAATGATCCTTTACACACTGGCAATACTTATAGGAACTGTGATTTTTGTCAATGTGGACCTTTCTTCCATGTGAAATAGAAATCAATTAATCTACTATGTCAATACATTGTCTTGATGAATGGTTATGGGCAAAATAATGTGATTTGTGAAATTCCACTCTGTGTGTGTGTGTGTGTGTGTGAGTGTGTGTGTGTAAATATGATTATTTCTTGAACTGAATAAATGAATTCAGAACATTTTTAGTTTCACTGCCTCTTTGGCCCACCACCTTTTACCAGTGTACACATCCTTTTTTTCCCTCACATTTTCATACAAGTAATTGATGACATACTGTAGCCTATGGGTATCAACCACTCATTTTTATAGCTTTATTGGAAATTTACCACTACATACATAGATACATACATATATTTCTGTTCTATAATTTGCGATCATCTTTTATCTCTTGTAAGTGTTAAAAGATACGCATTTGAAATACTGAGTGTTTTAGAATCATTGAAAACACTCTAAGTTTTACCAGTTTGTGTCTTCTTGATCTCCTACTTCTAGACCATTATACATCTGAAGTATACTCCCATGATGCCTTCCTTGATGTGCTAATATATGTGGGATGATCCTTCAGCTGTATATAATAAATTAGAAAATATATTTTCATGTATTTTGTTTTTCTCTTGCAAACTGATCAACTGAAACTTTTATGTGTTATTGTTACTGTCACTGAAAACAGTTTGTAGTATTTCAGGGTTCAGTGCAATGGATATAGTAGATTTTGTAAAATGTAATCAGGGCATTATGTAAAAAAAAGTTCAATGAAAAAAATATTCAGAAAATTTTAATTGACCACAGCTGTAGATTAATAGATGACCTATAATGCTTGAATGATCTATGAAGGACTGGTAGCCTCTCAGGAATAGATTTGTTGGGCTAATTCCCAACTCAACTCAAGTTTGTGGCTCCTTTCTAATTTTTGTCTCCCTGAAAGAGAAGGTACAAATATACTTGACCTGGTTTCAATATAAATCTAAAATGTAGTGCTATTGAATTATAAATCTTTGACATAGTACAGTATTTGAATAATTGTCTAAGGTATTGAGGGTGATGTATAAATGCAATATGCCTGCAGGTGATAAATGGACTTTTTTATTTCATTGAACATTCTGAAATGCATTTAGTTTAATTGTGAATTTTAATATTTGTAATTTATTTTGCATTTATATTTAAAAATAAACTAAAACCAGAAGCCAGCTGGCCTGAGCCACCACTCAAGGCCTGGCCTTGTCCCTCACCTCTCAGGGCTGGACACAAGTGCCCCAGGGGCAAGGAGGGAAACCTACAGATAATTGGAGGTACACCTGAAGCCCCACAGCCACAGGCTGGATGCAGCACCGGTGGAAAACCTGGGCTTACATGACATGGCCCATCAAATGGAAGATGTCCAGAATGTGGAAGACCAACATTTGCTGTTGCATGACCAGACAGTCATCAGGAAAGATCCTATTTCAATGACCAAAAACAACTTCTTGGGTCTCCCCTGTCAGAAGGATGGGATGCTAGGAGCAGTGGTTAATTATAATGAAGTGTTTTGCTCTGTTCCTGGAAGACTTTCTCTCCTCAGCTCCACATCCAAATATAAAGTGACTGTAGCTGAAGTTCAGCAAAGACTTTTCTCTCCTGAATGCTTAAATGCCTCCCTATTGGGCAGTGTGTTGAGAAGAGCCAAATCCAAGAATGGGGGCCGATCTTTGCAGGGAAAGTTAGATAAAATCGGTTTAAATCTTCCAGCTGGAAGAAGAAAAGCTGCTAATGTGACATTATTAACTTCTTTGATAGAAGGTGAAGTTGTGCATCTGGCCTGAGATTTTGGTTGTCTGTGAAACTGAGTTTCCTTCTAAAGCAATAGCTGATTTTTTAACCAGCCCACATTTTGGACAGAATGAATTTGGTACCCGAGAAAACATGCTGCTTGCTGCTAAACAAATCTGTAAGAAATTCACAGATCTTCTGACTCAGGACGGGACACCTCTTGGAAATGCTAGACCAAGCCCAGTTCTGGATCCTGCCATTCAGGGCTGCCTGACTTATATCAGTCTAATAATGCATGGCTTTGGCAGTGCGGCCATATGTGCAGCCATGACATCTATCCAGAACTACCTAAATGAGGCATTAAAAATAGCAGACAAAACGTACATGAACACTGGCGACCAAAGCACCGCTGAGTCCAACAAAACTATCTAGAAAATGGAGAAGCACCGGAAATAGAAGGGGGGGGGGAGTACAGCCTGGGGAAAAGTTCGAGAAGACTGAAACTATTGTTCATAATACAGACTATGGGATCGTCTTCTGGCCTAGGGGGCAATGTAGAAAAATTTGTTACTTTGTTAAAAATCATCTTATTCAGGATCTTCATGATTTACACACCCTCCCATTCTGGAGTCTTGTGTTTCTAAAGCTGCAGTATCTCCAAACTTTGAGGACGAGTTGTCAGAAAACTACAAACTTGGGTACTTGTTGGATACTTGCTCCTTAAACCTTTTATCCATTTCCCTCTAACCCCATGCTCTTAAAAGTGGTGCTAAAAATGTTTTTGAACCTTGAAAATTCCCACTGCTAACAGCCAAGGGTGCAGAGTATTTTGGATGCTATTAAGAATTATTCTTTTTTAAGTCAATTTTTCATGGATTTTCCATGCCAGCAATAACCATTTTGCAGTATTAGACTATGGTTTTTAGAACTATTTTCATTCAATGTTTATGTAAAAGGTTATCTAGCTTCCTAGGTCACACACATCTTTTACCCTATGAAGGAAAAAAAATGTTTGCCCTTGTTATTGGATGACATTTGACACACTTCCAAAGGAGATAATTCATGTTTTACAAAAGTTTAGTCAAAGTCTGTGTTGTAGGTGTTTTTTGTGTTATAAAGAATTTTGAATTAGTGCTCAAAATTGAAATGTCTTAAAACATTGTTTTCTCAAGGTGTATCAGCTTTATTTGCATATTTATATTGGGTCTGTTTTTTTAAAAAAAACAAAACTTGAAAATACTAAACACATAACATTTTATTAACTTTTTTCTTTTTTTTCTTTTTTTTTTTGGCCCTAATAGGCCTTAATAGGCCAAAAAAAAAAAAACCCAAACCCAAAACTACCAGGGAAGCGTTCTGTGTATTAAGAGAGTGTGTTGAATGTACATATTTATTTATGTGTAATTCAATGGGATATGTAAATACTGGTGAACTTAATTTTTTAATGGGGTTCAAATTTAATTTTGGTAACTTTTAAAAGGGAATGGGGTGAGTTAAACACTTCTTTTAGGTTTAAGCACAACAAGTACATATGCTATACAGGATATTTAAAACATTTGAACTTTTGGAGAGGAAATTCCAATTTTCAGTTCTTGCCACTGACATTATCTAATCAAAACTCTGTTCACAAGGCAATAATTGTAACATCTCTTAGATGACTTGCTCATGCAAAAATGAGTGAGGGTTCTGTGTGTGCAAGTGACAGGTTTTAAATAACCACCTATTTGTAAATGTTCCCAATATAATTCTGTTGTGCATATGATAACTATAATAATAAAAATATTCTCAATAGAAAAAAAAGAGAGTGCCATAGGATAGCTTAGCACAGACTTGCTCTGTGTGAGAGTGCCATAGGATAGCTTAGCACAGACTTGCTCTGTGTGACAGTGCCATAAAATGACCTAGTATAGACTGGCTCCTTAAGAGTCTATCCTATATGGCAAACTTGAACTTTCAATAAACTTTACTTTTTCTTTGGCTGAAAAGACTTGTCTGGAATTCTTTCTGCAAGACCCGACATGTTAGTATTTTGGGGTCTCAGGTAGCCCTAACCCTCTTTGGGTATCTCTTCATTTCATTTTAGGGTGGTCTGGTCATTGCTAGATGCTATCTAAGGTACTTAATGAATTAAAAGCTACTATGAATGTATATAGTAATATGTCTACCCACAAAAACTAATGTTCTGGTTTTTGTTTTTATTCATTTTGGTCAAGATCTGCAATTTTAGCAGTGTTCAGATTATCTCACATAGGAATTCCTCACTGATTTAGATCACAAGTTATTCATTCAGTAACCCAAATTTTTATGGAATTGCTAGGGGAACTTGAAAAGTTAAGAGTTTTTTTTAATCCATTGGCAAGTATCTAGTATATGTCAGAAGGAAGGCATGAATCTTTAACTTCCTGACATCTAGGCTCATCCTCTAATTCCTATATCAAATAGCCTCTCTAAAAGCTCTGTTCATAAGTCTATAGCATCCAGAAAACAATGTGGAAACAATACTTTCTCAAGTATCTGACCATATTTTGAAGCACCGTATTTTAGGAGTGCTGTTAACAACCTAGAAAGCATCTTGTGGTAGGGTTAATGCCTACAAATCTGGGTAATCCAGTACTTGAGTCTCTTTTTCCATTT
Source organism: Pseudocheirus occidentalis (assembly GCA_028646575.1). NCBI lineage: Eukaryota > Metazoa > Chordata > Mammalia > Diprotodontia > Pseudocheiridae > Pseudocheirus > Pseudocheirus occidentalis. The sequence continues at coordinate 78,395,338 of CM053597.1, forward strand.
TTTTATATTGGTTTCCTTTTCTTTTTTCTAAATCTATTATAAATACATTTGAACTCTCATGTTTTGGAACCTATCTCAAGTTATTTTAATATCTGTACCATTTGGTCTCAGGAAATAATGGGCAATTGCTCTTCTATAAAACAAACTATAATCATCTTTTATTTATTTCTTGCATGTGTCTTAGTGACAATGAAAGCATTTTTTTTCATATAGCAGTCTTGGCAAGGGTATTGACCACCCTGTATTGCCAAATAACTTTAATAACATTTAGATACCAAGAAAAGTATCAAAATCTTTTTCATATTACCTTATAGAAAGCAAATGTATCAAACAATTAATCCAAATGATGAAATGGGATGAATTGAATTTGGATCAGTGGTTGGCTCCACTACCCTAAATACATTCTTAAAGATTATAGAATCTCAAAATTATCATGTTGATGGGGATTTGGGCAGCTATAGGAATCTCTATTTTTAACCTACCTACCTAAGAAGTAGTCAGACTTGGCTTGAAGACCCTATAAAATTGGGCCAATAAAAGCCATTTTTATATCTAGTTTTCAGGAACTTTTCTCTGTCTTTAAGCCTAAAATTGTTTTCTCTGCAATTCTACCAATTTTCCCCAACTCTGCCCTGTGACAATAAACAAAGCATATCTATCTAACCCTTCTATATAACAATCCTTCACATAATTAGAAATAGTTAGCATGCTCCCCTTAAAATATCATTTGTTTCAACTGCCCCTTATATGACTTAAGTTTAGACCCCTTCCCAAAACTGGTTTCCTTCCTTTCACTCTTCTCTAACTTGCCACTCTTCTTTGATTATTTTACCCAGAAATTAACACAATGTTTTTTATAAAGTCTGACCACAGAAGAACATAGACAGTCTATCACTTCCTTATGAAGGCAACACAAGATCACATGAACTGTCTTGTCCTATTTCTTGAGATCAAATTAATGATCTTTGACCATGAAGACTTACTAGACAGAACCTCCATGATGTTTTTACTCATTTGTTCTGTTGTGAGAGTGAACAATGGATATAAATTTGGTATAAAAAACACTATATATTTGTCAGCAGTGAGAAGTAGAAAAAGAACAGGAACCCTCTCCCCATTCAGTTTTAGAAAGTTTCTTCATTCATTCCTGCCCACCTTCCTTCCTTCTTTGAATGTAGCAAAAGATTGGGTAGCTAAGTAATGTAGTGAATGGAATGCTGGGCCTGGAGTGTAGAAAACTCATCTTCAAGAGTTCAAATCTAGCCTTAGACATTGACTAGTATGTTTGTCCTGTTTGCCTCAGTTTTCCCATCTGTAAAATGAACTGTAGGAGGAAATGGCAAACCACTCTAGTATATTTGACAAGAAAATCTTCAAATGGAGTCATGAAGAGTCAATTATGACTGAAATGACTGAAAAGCAACAGTAACAAAAATCAGTATTCTTGGATTGCATTTTGGGCTGGTGTTTCACACTATAAAGCTCATGGGCTTTTAATATATTGGGGGTGAGGCATAAAAGGACATCTAGAGTGCTGTGGTGAATAGTAAATAGTAAATTTACTATTTATATAGTAAATTTATATAGTAATATATTTATATATAAATATATATAAATTTACTATAAATAGTAAATAGTATAAATAGTAAAATAGTAAATAGTAAAAAACAAAACAAAACCAAAAAACCCACCAAAATAAACAAAAAAACCCATTAGAGTTGATGTCCTGGGTAGAAAATATATTCTTATATCCCCTTCTTTTTCCTCTGTAGATTGGTAGATTGAGCCTCTTGTATTATTGTTAATCTCATTCAAAGCCTTTGTGGCCAGAGTTCTCACTCTTTATGGCTCACAAGATACCAAGAGGAAAACAATTAAGTTTTCTCAGAACCATAAGTAAATAAATGGTTTTTTTTTTTTTTGGCTTCAGCCTCTAAGCTATCCTACATTTTTTTCTATCAGTTCACATTGAAATCAGTGGATAGAAATAGAGACCAAATTGGGAATTAAGGTCATGATTCTAGCTGCTAATTTATTAAGATTAAAGTAAAAGTACCTACTTACTTACTTATATGTGTTAGTAAACAACTAGAAAGTGGGAAATGGTTAAACAAATTGTGGCATATGAATGTAATAGAATATTACAGTGCTGTAAGAAATGATGAATGTGATGAATACAGAGAACTATGACAAACCTGATATGAATAGATTCAAAATGAAATAAGTAAAAATAGAAAAACATTATACAAAATGACCACAACATTGTTTTTGTAAAGAACACTATTACAAAAAGCAAAAAAAAATGTTAAATTTAAGATATAAAGAATAAGCTGCCCCTCCCCCCAATATGGCAACATACTTTATCCTGCTCCCTTGTAATGGTAATCAGGGGAAGGGGTCCACTCCTATAGAATGTGATAACTATTACATGAAATATCAGATTTCTTCTTTGTAAATTTATGTTTGTTTGGATTTCTTTTTCTTCTTTCACTTTTCCTTTGAAAAAAGTTGAAAAAAAAAGATGACTCTAGAAAAGGGGAATGGGAGGGAGACTTGTAGGGGAAATGTATTTGAGGTGAAAGGATAGCAGTAAAAATAAATTGAAAAAGTTATACAAGTTGTTACAGTTGTAGAGGGAAATGCATAGTCCTTTATTTCATAGAGACTAATTTAGTTTGAAAAGATGTTGAACAGCTTTATAGATGCCCACATTCAATACAAATACATTAAAACTTGGTTTAAAAAATTTAAATTGGAAAATTTATGGAGGTGTGAAACCATAAATTTGGTGCTAGAAAATTTAAATTAAAAAGTCTTGTATAATGATTATACATTCAGCAGGCTAGCAATTATAATTTTCTATTTCTTTGGATGGAAAACCATAAATATTAAAGAACATGGCAATGCTGTTAGGTCTGATGTGAAGGTTTTTTTTCTCTTAGAGAGTTCAAATTGTTCATTAGTCTCAAAAGACAGTTTTTATTTGATGAAAATAATTTTGGCATTAATATTTGGGTTTCTTTTGAATTCTACCTGCTTCATTGGTCTCTATACGTCATTGGTGACTTGATTGGCTTCATACAAAGCATCATTTCTGAATGTGGAATGAAGTAACTAGCCACAATATTGCCTGTTGTGGTCATTTGTGACATATTTTTGTGAATGATCAGGTAGAAAATTTTGTAATTAAGACCTTATGATTCCAATTTTGGATGTTTTGTGCAAAATTCACTATTAACAATTTCATAAGGACCATTTCCCTCATTTAATAATTTGTCATAACATTACATCTTTGTTTTCAAAACTTACATAGAATATGCAATTAATGGATGAATTGGGGAAAATTAATTCTTTGGAACCCAAATTCTATTCCTCTTTGATATCATCCAGAAACATAAGTAATACATAAAATGTTCCATAATACTTGAGTAATTTTTGTGCATTTACAATGACCAATTTTGTTAACATAAGAGATAAAATGTTTCCCTTCCTGTGCTGTAACAGTGGAGAGATACAACATAATGCAGCATGAATGGAATGCTACTTATTTTGGTTAAAAAGATTAAAAGGCTGGTTGGTTTTTAAAAACATTTTGCTTTGTTTTCTTTTGCTCTGTCGTGGTTTGTACCACTTTATCTGAAAATCCCTTTAAGATTACCTTCAACTCATGCTCTATATACTATTTATGGATGATATTTTGGTTCCCTCAAAAGAATGTTAGCTCCTAGAAGGCAGGAACCATGTGCCTGTCTTAATGTACCCAGAAATATCTTTATATATCTTTCTTTTTTTTTTTGCTTTTTTTTTTTGGAGGGCAATTGGGGTTAAGTGAGTTGCCCAAGGTCACACGGCTAGTTTTTGTGTTAAGTCTCTGAGGCCGGATTTGAACTCAGGTACTCCTGACTCCAGGGCCAGTGCTCTATTCACTGTGCCACCTAGGTGCTCTATTCACTGCGCCACCTAGCCGCCCCTATATATCTTTCTTTATATACATTTACTAAATATTTGTTGACTGAAAGATGAGTCCTATAAAAATAGAAGGGATTGCTGAAATATATATATATATATA
>CM053597.1:78399906-78426005 GCA_028646575.1 Pseudocheirus occidentalis
ATATCCCCAAAGCCTAATACAAGGTTATATATTATTATAACCTACCTATCTATATAAGTGCATGTTTGTGTGTATACCTATAGTTACATGAATAGCTTGGGAGATAGATAAACAGATAATATGTCCCAAATGTTTTGTTGTTGTTCAGTCATTTATTTTGTGTCTGACTCTTTCTGTTCCCTTGTGAAGTTTTCTCAGCAAAGATACTGGACTGATTTGCCATTTCCTTCTCCAGCTCTTTTTACAGATGAGAAAACCAATGCAAACAGAATTAAGTGACTGGCCTAGGGTCACATAGCTGATAAGTGTCTGAGGCCAGATTTGAACTCAGGAAGATTAGGCTTCCTGACTCCAGGTCTAACACTTTGTCCAGTGGGCTACTAAATACTCAATACAATAAACTTTTATTGACTGGTCAGCAAGTTAGAAATCCTAATATCTTATTTAGTATTCAGAACATGATGGTGGAAGAGAAAAAACAATTGTATATACTCTTCCTTATTGAGGGGAAGAACACTGAGAAAAACTAGGAAATGACATGGTATTTGGTTAAAACTTTCTATAAGAAACATCATTAACAGGTCTGTATCTTAGTAACTTCGCAGCAGTGCTCAGCTGACATAGTGACTCTTGTTATATAACCTAGAAGATGATTCTTCTGGATCTGAGATGGGAAACCTTTTTCCTATTGCAAGTCACCGACCCATAGAAAGAAAAAAAAATCACCTGTGTCTCACAGACAAGTTTAAAAAAAGCAACTTAATTTCATTTTAGAAAGAAAAAATATAAAAAATTCAATCTACCCACTTTAAAAATTAAGAGTAGGTAATATAAAATAATATTCAATTAATATAGAAACTATTAAGGTTGTAAGCATAAGATAAAAGCAAGAGAGAGCAAGAAAGAAAGAGTTAAAAAAGGGACAAAAAGTGATCAGTGAGAAAGACAGGTTCTAACAGTACTATCGATATTTGCATAATGCTTGTGAAAACATTTTGCACCTGTATATTTGTTCCTTCTAGCAATCTTGTGAAGTAAATAGAACATATCTTATTCTCATTTTAGAGGAGATTCATCAGAGGTACAGAGAGGGTAAGTAACCTGTTTTAGGCTGCAAAAGTTATTGATGAAATTGGAAACAAATCTGGAGCTCTTGACTTCATGCCAATGTTCTTTCTAACATATTGATTCTAATGTGGTAGGTGAAGTTGATAATTCTGCTCTTCATTGTTACCACTAACTGTTACTGAATTTCAATAACTCCTTCATCAGTTAAAAACTTTCTTTTTGTGCTAAAAAATTACCTAGGAATAAATAAATATTTTCCAGAATCTGAAGGTTTGGCAAGTGCCTGAAACAATGATTTAAGCCTTACATTGTACTGTCAGTTTATAAGCTCTTACCTTACAGTGTCCTTGGCCTTCAAAGCTGGTCATGCTGTCTTCTTTTTGCTCTTTGAATGATTGCTGCCTCATTCCACAACATGGTCACCACAAGATGGTGATGCTTGAAATCAGCAATGTAGTGGTTGAAAAGCAACTCTTGTTTGGAACCAAGAAGATCTGGGTTCAAGTCCCACATCTGACACCTGCTGGTTGTGTGACCATTGGTAAGTCATCAAACCCTGCAATGCTTTAGGCCAGTAGTGTTCAACTAAAATAGAAAAGTGCCACTAAATCATACATAAGGATCCTTGTGCAAGGATGTTGACTTGGAAAACCACATAGTAACATTGTTTATGCTCCACTGTACTTTCGTTTATTTTGTTAAATATTTCCCAATCATATTTTACATCTGGTCCAGGCTGCAGTATGGAGTGTTACAGCACCAATGCAGTCTACCCATGTGTATTTGATGCCTTTGCTTTAGTCAAACTTCTAAGAATAGATGCTGTAGAGAAGGAGGCTGATCTGCATTGGTAGAGAAGGTTTCCTTACCTAGGAGTTTCCTGTACCAGTGAACTCACAGTTCTAATCTCTATCTCTGTTGTTATTCAAGTCAAATCCAAGAAGATTTGTTTTGGTTTTTGGTTTTGATTGCTGTGTTTTTCTAATGGAGTACTTGGTAGAAATGACAACAGAAAGAACCTCAGTGAAAAAATTTCTTATGAATAAGTATTATTTATTACTGTTCAATTGGTGGTATCATTTCAACTGTTTTTATGAACTGCATTTATCTCAATGAATGGGAAAGAATACATTTTTCATACTTTGGTGTTTTAACTGAAGCATTAATATTTGACTCTAAATGTTTATTGAGGTGCCTGTTGGTGATGCTTCAGAGAGAGTAAAGGGCCTTGAGTCAGGAAGACTGATCTTTTGGAACTCCAATTCGGCCTCAGACACTTACTAACTGGGTAGTCGTGGGCAAGACACTTAACTCTTGGCCTCAGTTTCCTCTTCTGTAAAATCAGCTGGAGAAGGAAATGGCAAACCACTCCAGTATCTTTGCCAAGAAAACCCCAAATGGGGTCACGAGGAGGCAGACAGTACTGAAATGGCTGTAAAACAACAAGAAATGGGCATAGGATGAACAAGCCTCTGCATGACAGTACCTTTGTGCTGTAAAATGACTTTTGACCCACTTCACTCTAGACAATCACCCCAATCCATAGTGATCTCCTCCTTTTTGATCTCAAAGTTCTCAGTGAATATATCATTTATTTGACAATAAATCAGAAGCTCTCTATCGGTATCTCTTCTTTTGTCACATTCTCATATGTTTATGTCTTTCATATATTTATGATGATAATGTAATTGCACAATACAAAAGTAGAAGAACTTAAAAATTCCCCCCAATAACATTATTAGGAATTAAAAGGGAATACATTCAGCTCAGTAAAAATATACGGAATTAGGGTTTTGGAAACTACAGAAAGAAAATTTTAACTGAGACTGGGGTGATAAATTGGATTTAGACAGAAAATACTAAGTTTCACTAGAAATTAGGAGAGAGGAGAGAAAATAGTTGCCAATATATATTGTCTAAACAAAGTATGAGTGAACGAGGAAACGAAATGGGAAAAGACGTAAAATCCTCAACTTCCTGCCACTTTCCAATTTTGTATATAGTCTATGTCCAACAGTTTTCTTATATTTCCATAAAATAGTCTCTAGATTTTAAATGGCTGGTGTATTGAAGTGGAAAAGTAGGGAGATAATTACCAAAGAAGTAGAAAGGAAAAATGACTGGCTCATGGTCATTTATTATCTTGTCCCAGCACCACTTTCCAGCCTTGACTTCTAGTTCTATGCACAAACCCTTAATGTCAACCACATTGGTCTTCGGCATCCATTACCTTCTGAATGTGTTGTGATTTCCTGCTCTCTTGACCTTGCTTATGTAATTCCTTTGGCCTGAATGCCCTTTGCCCTTCCCCACTGCTCTGCTAAATAAAATCTCATTTTTCTTTTAAGGCTAAGTTCAAGTCCTTCCTCCTTTTGCTCTTCCACCTTATTTTCCTCTTTCTCACCTTGTTCTAACTGTTCCAAGAAACCTAAGCATGCTCCAAACCATAGTGATCTCTTCTTCCTTTGATCTCATAGCTCCATTTGAATATATCATTTATTTTGAAAATTAAGCATAAGCTCTGTACTAATATTTCTTGTTGTTACTTTTTCATGTGTTTTTTCATGTACTTATGATTAAAATGCACACTCCTTGAGGGTAAAGACCAGTGTCTTACACATCAGTATATTCTTCGTGATTCTCATCACACTCAACAAGTGTGTATTAACTGATTGTTTCATACATGAATGTAATGGAACTTGGATGGAATCGTAGAAAATTACTCAAGTTAGTAAGAAAATTCACCTGTCTTTTTTTTTTTTGCAGGGGGTAGTTTCAGTTATATTTGAAGTTTTTAGAGTAGTCTTTTTGTCAGAGCTGTACGAATGAATATTAATTTAAAAATGGATTCAACCTAAATTTTTTTTCTAACATAATGATTTTATACAATGAAAATGGTTTGTGAAAGTAGCTAATGAAATATGCACTTTCTCTTAAAAGCTTTAAAAAGCTCAGCAAATCAAGGACAAAACAATTCAATGCTAAAATAATGAAAACTAATATTTATTCTTATTGTCACTTTCTAGCAGCGCTCTGTTTCTTAGAATTTCATTCATCCCTGAATTATTTTTTATAGAAACTCAAAAGGCTGTTTCCTAGACTGGGAATTATACCTCTCAAAAATCAATTATTCTTCAGGACAACACTAACACCAAGAATCTTTTTATTAGAAAATAAAACCACAGGACACAGATGGTAATAAAACTGGAATTATTTTACTGGAAAAGTCCATAAAAGGAGCCAATAATTTCAAAATCAGAAGAGTAGAAAACACACCCAAGATCTGCTCCTCGCTGGACAGTGTTTTTTGTATTATTGTCCCCAAGCTCACAATGAATTTTCTCTCTTTCTTCTTTGATATGCTATTTACACATGAAAAAACATATGTGACATTTTCTTGTTCACTTAGTTACGAGGGCTGTGATGCTGAAACTCTTCTTGACAGTCCCCAACAGCTGCCTCCTTAGCTTTTCCCCTTCCTTCCCTCCTAATTCATTAATGAGAGAGGAGGGAAACAGTTAAAAATAAGGTTTCATTAGGTATAAATTACAAGGCATTTGTTTGAGTGAACATAATATCTCAGCTCTGTTTTGATAGGCCTTGGGGGAACACTTTGAGTATTACTCTAAGTGCTAGACCAAGCACTGAACAATTTAATAGGGCTATTAGAGTTTGGCCTTGTTTCTTTCTGGTTTTTACTTCAAAAAGAATTCACAGGAACCTTCATTGCCTGATAGGAGGGAACAAAAGCTTGCTTTTGAATATGTGCTTTACTTCACATGGAAGTTATTTAAGGGAAGCCTTTAAATATTCTAGCAAAAATACAATGAAAAGGTTCTTTTTAAAAAACCTAAGTGATTCTAACACAATCATTCTGGGAAAAATTAAATCTACATACCCCAAAGTAAGGATTTTTTGGGGGTCTTCATTCCAGATCAGGATTGGCTATACCTGTTGAACCAAGTCAGTTCTGGCATCCCCCTTTTCTTTTTTCAAATTTCTTTTTTTATTACCAACTTAAAAACCATTAACAAACACAACTATTTCAATAAGCAAAGATGAAAGAGAAAAATCTTGTAAGATACATGGTTTTTTTTAAGTGCATGTTAAATTTAACAATATAGGAACATGATTGCCCTGTTTTTTTATTGCTTTCTCAAACTTTTTGTTCCCTTTGCATATTTTTAATATTGTATTCTCTTTTCTTTCTTTCTTTTTTAATCTCAATCACTAACTCCCCCTACCTTCATGCCAACAGAAGATCTCCTTTATCAGAAATAGATATCTATAGATACAGTATCTCTCTCTCTCTCTCTCTCTCTGTCTCTCTCTCTGGAAACAGATATATAAATGCATTTGTGGAGCAGAGGGGGGTAGGCAGGGATGAGGAGAGGGAAGGGGAGGGAGAGATGGAGAGATGGAAAGAGAGGGGGGAGGGAAGGAGAGAGAAGAAAGAGAGAGACAGACAGAGAGGGAGACAGAGAGAGACAGAGAGAGAGAGAGAAAGAGAGAGAGAGAGAGAGAGAGAGAGAGAGGCAAAAGAGTTAAAGTATGGACTAGGTCTGGAAATGTGTCTCATTCTATACCTCTGGGTCATCACCTCTCTAACAAGAGGCAGGAGGATTGCTTTAATTATCAGTGGGATCGACTTCTCTGTCTGTGTTAGTATTCCCTGGTGATACTTTTCACTGTGACTGGGACTAAGTCTGTTGTTGAAGGCTCTTCATTTCAACTACTGGATAACAGGATTTAACATTGGGGGAGAGAATTCAAAGACCATCCAGTCTAAACTTTTTTTTAACTACAAAAAAGAACTGAGGCCCAGAAAATGGAAGTGTCTTGGTGTAAAGTCACACAGCTGATAGCAAACCGGAGACAAAATAGAATACACATCTTTAAGCTCTTAGGAAAATGCCCTTTACACTGATAATATTAATAATAATAATAATAGCTAATATTTATATAGCACCTATTGTGTACTGGGTACTATATAAGGTAGGGTTATTATTACCCCTATTTCACAGATGAAAGAACTGAGATTAAGCAATATCCAAGCTCATCCATCTAGGAAATATCTGAAGCTGAATTTGATTTCTGGGCTTGCTGGCTCCAGGTCAGGCACTCTAAGCACTGCACAACCTAGCAGTCTATCACAATGCTTTCATGCTTGACTCCTATCAAAATACGTCATAACCTGCTCTTCCCACCTTACTGTACATAACATCAACCATCTGGGGCAAAGAGAGCTATGTCCTGTGATCCTTATATCTGGGAGTTTCACTTTTTCCATGTATCAACCACTGACCATGCCTCACACTGCAGTTCTTCTCAGGCCTGGCACACTGTATTACACACTTTTCACCAGGCCACCTTGTCACTGTCCTGTCATTAGGGTACTCCTCTTCTGTGGTACCTGTCTTAATCTCCAATTGCTGTCTGGGTTAGGAGTGAACTCTGCAGGGCATGGGCTACCTTCCATCCATTGTGACTAGTCCAACTATGCTCCATGATTCTGCCTACCTGCCTATTTTTACCATCAACAACTGTTCTTGTCGTATGTGAAAAAATACCTATTGATGGCTCTGCTATGATGATACAGTCTTCATCAGTTTATAATTTTATTGTTTAGTCATTTTTAGTTGGGTCCAACTTTTCATAACCCCATCTGGGATTTTCTTGGTGAATATATTGGATTAGTTCACCATTTCCTTCTCCTTCTCATTTTACGTTTGAGGAAACTGAGGCAAATAGGGTTAAGTGACTTGCCCAGGGTTCCACAGGAAATAAGTGTCTGAGGTTGGACTTTAGCAGAAGAAGAGGTTTCTTTCTGCCTCTGGGCCTGGCACTCTACCTACTGCCCCACTTAGCTGCCCATTCAGTCTATAATAGGCTCTTATATTTAGGACTGACAGGGAACTTAGAGGTCATTTGGTCTTATGTTCTTATTATTGTCCAGAAGAGGAAACTAGAAACCAGAGGTTAAGTGATTTGTCCAAGTTCAGTCACTCATCAATTGTTTGAGCCAGAGTTTCAAACCAGATTCTGACTACAAATCTAGAATTTTTTCCATTTTTCCATAATGTTCCTGTTCACACACACACTCCCACATGACTTACCCAAATCTTCCACAAGCTATAAAACACTTGACCATATATCATTCCATATCATTCCATTCCATAACATATATCATTCCATAGCATGCAATCTCCTTGAGAACAGGGACTTTTTTTCTTCTTTCTATCCTCAATGCCTAGCATAGTGCTTCACACATACCTGGTACCTAGTAAATGTAAGGATGCAAGCTAAAATGGTGGTTTTCTAGTTTGGGAATTTTATTTTGTGTTAGAGTTTGGGATTTGGTTTTTTAATGTTCTGTGTCTTATATTTTAGTAACTGATTACAGAACTGTTTTTTCTTTTGTTTCACTTTTTTTTATAAAAGCATAGGGCATTATTGTTTTTTTGCAATTAATAACACTTATTCAGTTTCTCATTTGTGTACTTTTTTCCCTGTAATACAATCCCACATGAAAACCACTCCATTGTGCTTACTACTTGAACTCTTTATTGCCAATCAACACAATCTTAGCCTAGTATTTAAAGTATAATTTATGGACATATTTTGCATAATTTGCCTTCATTTCACACTGCTTTACAGCACTGGGGAAAAACATCCCAACTGGTCATACGGTTAGTATGTCTAAAGATCACAGGAAGATTTAAATCATTGTTTAGGAAGTATTTTTCAAGGAGAAGAAAATAAGACCGTGAGGAAATCATTGTATAATTCTGTCCTATTTAAATTGTGTTTTTAAATGTTAGACGAGGAAAGGGCAAGTCCTCTATTAGAACAACCTGTATGAAAAAACCTGTATTTCTTTCAAAAGACAGAAATGGGTTGTAAAGTATAGAGCTGTGGTAAAGAAACCACCATCTTGTGAGGATGAATGACTCCTGTACAAGTTATGAATTTGGAGTCAGACATGGCTGATCCTGACTCTGTTCCTTCTTATTTTGTGTGACATGGACAGGAGCTTCATGTTTTTTGCCCTTGATTCCTCTGATGTCAGTTCTTCTTACTATCATCCTAAGGGTTTTTGTTGTTGTTTCAGCTGTTTTTCAGGTATGTCCAGCTCTTCATGACCCTGTTTCGGGTTTTCTTGGCAAAGATACTGAAGTAATTGGATATTTCCTTCTCCAGCTCATTTTACAAATGAAGAAACTGAGGTGAAGAGGGTTAAGTGACTTGCCCATGGTCACACAGCTAGGAAGTATCTCAGGCCAAATTTGAACTCAGAAAGGTGAGTCTTCCTGACTCCAGGTCTGGCACTCTATCCACTGCCCCACTTTGGTGCCTCTATCCTAATGGTAGAAATGACTTAGATTGGACATAATGAAAGCTTTGACCGCTAAGGAAGGGGACAATTGCTGGTTTTGATGGGTAGGTGATAAAGGAGAACTAATGTGGTCTTTCTTTTCTTTTTTATTGTTTTGACCAGGTAAGGAAAAATGAGCTGAAAAATCATGGCCAGAAAGTTTTGGGAAGTCTAGGATCCAGGAACCTGGAATCCATATGTTGATTCCAGTGTGCAGCTAGTTGCAGCTATACCCTGATCACCAAGTCTCTGGGAACATAAGTAACTTTAGAAGAAGGCCCTATATAAAAAGCAAAGAGAACCTTTACAAATCCTGTGAAGCAATGATAGCTTTCTGAACCACAACCAAAGGCAATGCTTCTGAAAAGTATGACAGAAAAAGACCACTGTAAGGAGGTTCTATTTGTCCTAAAACTGTTGTGGGCAAACATGACAAAATTGTGAACTGGGAAGCTTGTTTTTGGTCTTCCCCAGCTTTACCTTTCTCATCCCTTTCTTCTTCTACCTTGCAAACTTTTTCCATCTAGGGACCCAATGACCTTAAGGTCTTATCTGTTTTCTTCCCTCCCCAGATAGGCCCTGTTATAGTAATTCAGACAAAAGCATTATTGACTGAGGAAGCCCGATATATGACCTCTGTGGGAATTTGGGACAGAGCAAAATCTTCAAGGAGGAGGAATAAGTTTCAAGTGGGAGAAGTTGAAGCATCTTTGAGCTGGATAGTAGGTGTTTTTCTTGGTTGAAAGGATTTTACAAATTATTTGAAATTGGATAAAGTGAATGCTGAGGGTACAAACCTCTTTCTTGGTGTCAGAATCTCAGTGTAGAAGCAAGATTTAGGGTCAGAGGGACCGAGTTCAAACCCTAGTTCTCCTGCTTACTCTCCTTGAGCCTGGGCAAGTCTCTCACCTCCTCAGGCCTCAGTTTCTCTATCTGTAAAGTGAGGAAGTAGGACTAAATAATCTCTAAAATCCTTTCTTTTCTAAATCTATGATTCTGTGATTTTATTCTGAGCCTCATGGAGGTGGTACCAGGTTTTTCCTGACATCTGAATCTGGTTGTTTGGATGCATGTAATAATCAAACCATTTACTCCTTTGCCCCTACCCATGAGCACCTCTCAGTTCTTTACCTTCATGGGCTTTATGTAGTTTTTGGTTGTTGTTCAGTAGTCTTTTGGTTATGTCCAATTCTTTGTGATCCATTTAGGATTTTCTTGGCAAAAATACTGGAGTGGTTTGTCACTTCCTTCTCCAGCTCATTTTACAAATGAAGAAATAAGGCAAACAGGATTAGGTGACTGGCCCAGGGTCATACAGCTAGTCAATGTCTGAAGCCAGATTTCAACTCAGAAGATGAGTCTTCCTGACTCCAGGCCTGGAATTCTATTTGCTAGCACCTAGCTGTTTCATGTTTCATTTCATCTCTATAAATAAAGTTACTTTAAAAGGTATTGAGAGTGATAAAATAAAAACAGAATGTTAATAGCTATACATTAGTGATGTACATCATAAACTGAGACTTTTATTCAGTCCTGTCCCAAACTCCCTACATTTCAGGGAGAGCAGCCAGGAGCTGAACAACTTTCCCTCATAAAGTTACAAAGTTCAAACATGATGACACATGAGAAATACAATAACTGCAGGGTGCCTGGTGGCTCTCCTGAAGTGCCCATAGATTGGCATGAGCCAGGAAGTAGCAGGAAATGGTTTTCACTTACTCCAGTGCTATGAATAGTTTCACCTTGTCTCTGTCTTCAATTTGGCTTCCCCTCATTTTCAAAAGTCCTGACTCTACTACTTATGTGTTCTGGTAGTCTCATCTATCTTAGGAAGGGTCAGTGCTTAAATGATACTATATCAGGGCAATGCGGAGACCAGCCTAGAGATCAGCTGCCATTACTCCTTTCTCTCTTAAAAGATTTCATACTGGCATATGCCCCTTGGAGTAACCATAGGCAGCACATAAGTCCATCAGTTGAAAAGAAATATGCACATGCATTCTGCTACAAAAACATTAATCTTTGCCTCCTACTGACCAAGTGGGTCCACGTGCTTTCCATGGGTCCACTTTGCCTAGGCAGATGAGTTCATTTGTCTTTGGCTGCACTGAAGCAATAAAGAGGAGAATACTAATATAGCCAGTAGCCCATAGGGTGGGCTTGCTTTGAAGAAAGAGCTCATCTATTTTTTTCCTATTGGAGGGGTCAGAAGATTAAAGTGATTCTCAGGAGAGTTGCATAAAGCACTGGGCAGTGCAATATTGTAACTGATTGCTTATGCTTAATGTATCTTGGACACTCAGACAACTGGACAATCCAGATGTGGATACAGGGGGAGGGCTCTGTGTCTTTTTCTTAAGCTTGGGAGTTGTCAGGTATAGGGTATTCCATTTTCTTTCTGGGGGTCTCAGTGAAGGAAGAATCAAACAACAAGACCTGAAGAGTTAGAGAGGTGCTTATCAATTAGTAGCTGGGAAACTTCCTGCATTACTAGAAACTGTTCTGCTCTCTGACTCAAAGGTCTCATGGGTCTAAGGGCCTTGGTGCTGTCCCATGTAAGGGCAACCACACTAGCATACCCAGGATGGCTGCTAGTGCAGGTTCTTAGATCTGCTTTACTAGGAAAGACAGCTGTTTAAGGGGTCAGCAATCTTTGCTAATTACATTCACTAGGTCAGGGGAAAAGTCAGCACCCTGAACTTCAGAGAAAATACACAGAAAATATAAGCAGAGAAATGAAGACCAACAGACAGGGCTCTGACTACTTGAATCAACTATACTTTACATACAACCCTAGATTAAGAGAGCTTTTACATCTGAGTAGTTGGGGAGTTCTGAACTTATGGTCACTCAGAATCTTGACCAGGAAATCATAAGATCCTTCTCATAAGCAAGCCCCCCAAAGCAAAATACTAACTTAGAGTATACATACAGCCAGAAGGCAACACAACTCTCAGTGACTCAGTACCTAATTAGAAATTAGCAAAAGGCCTGAAAGCCTTCCTACAAGGAAGCCTCCCCTAAGCAAACTTCCCTTAATGGGCTCCATGTGAGGTCTATTAATGGGTGAGAAGATCTTAAATCCTTTCAGGATTATACCTCATCAGCTGACTTCAAAGCACATGAGAAGCAGGGTCCCTTTAAAACCTTGAGAAAATAACTTGGCCAGCCTCTTAACCAGAACACTGATTAAATACCCAGAAAGCTATTAGGATAACTTGCTGCAATTAAAACAACTTTGAAGAGCTGTACTATTGCTCTCAACCCTGGGATAATGTTTCTTAAACATCTATAAAGAATCATTTTTTAGGAACAGAGAAGATGTTCTCACTAAGAGTTGGAGAAAGGGAATTTTTCCCCTTCTTTTTTACCTATGGGAGGATCCTAACTCCTTTCAATAGAGGTATAATACATTGTGAAGCATAAACTCATTCCTAGAAAATGAGAGAGGAAGAAAGAAGTTAGTTTCCCATTTTTATTTATGGAAAGTAAGAATTTTGGGGGGAATATGGAAAATTCAAGAATAAGTCTAATATACATTATGGAGAACTGGGCATCTTTTGGATACCTTTTTATACTTGCTCTCTGACCACATCATTCTTCACAACTTAGGAATTTCCTCAGTTTCCACCATTTTAAATTCAACATCCTGACTTAGAATATCAAGGTATCACATCAGTCCATTTGATTTTTATCATGTCCTTTTTATTATATCTTGGACTGTAATAAAACCACTGGAGAATCCTCATGTCTCTGAACACCTTTCTTCCCACATATCCTGGGATAGTCCATAAATTGGCTGGGTAGCTCCCCAGATACTTTTGTTTGCATTGGCTTTCCTCTGCCTTAGGGGATAGAGGTATGAAGGTCTCTGGTGATGGTGGGATGGTTGGTCACAGCAATTGATCAAGGGAAGCTGACCAAGTTAATTGAGGTCAGGACAGTAATTATACCACCAGGATGTGCAAGACTGAGGTCCAGAGGCTCAGGTATGCTGAGTGATGATGTCATTCTTAACTAGGATTTATTAAGCACCTTCTACATACCAGGAACTGTGCTAAGTGACAGAGAGACATAAAAAGGAAAAACAAAACAGACCCAAGCAATTCCATCTCTCAAAGAACTGGCAGTACAATTGGGTAGAAAGTATGCAAACGACTGTGTACAAACAAGATACATGCAGGATAAAGCTGATCCAGGTCAGGACAGAGGGAAAATTTGTATATAAACAGAATGTAAGCTCCTTGAAGGGACGGACTCTATTTCTTTTTGCCTTTGTATCCATAGCATCTCAAACTGCCTTATGCTTCCTATGTGCTTAATAAGTATTTTCTTCCTTTTTCCTAGTTAAAGAGGCCATCCCTTGACTCACTTCTTAAAGAGGCCTATTCACTGAATGGGCATTACCTCACTCTAAGTGAGAACCTGAAAACACCTTAGCTTATAAGGACCAGGGTCTCCCACTGCATACTGGACCATATCCAGTCATCCTGATGAATATCTGACCACCGAACCCAGATGGCTTTGGAGGAAAAAGTGAGACTGGTGACCTTGTACAGCCCTCCCTCCCTCAGATCAAAGCCAACTGCAAGTCATGTCATCATTTCCCTAATGCCTAGGGTACTCTTCAAAAACGAAGGATGGGCACAACAAGCTTAATAAGTACTTGTTGAGCTGAACAAAAATGACTTCAAAGGGGAGTAAAGCAAGGTGGAATCCTGCACCAATCAGGCTTAAGAATAGGAAGTGGTAGGGTAGATAGCTAACTATCCTAAATTAATATACTTGCCACTGGACCCAGATGACTCTGGAGGAGAAAATGAGGCTGGTGGCTTTGCATAGCCCTCCCTCACTTAAAACCAATTCACTTGCATGTCATGGCATCACCTCTCTGAAAGCATGTTCTTCTTTGACAGTCAGTGAACAGCAACAATAAGACTACTTACTCATAATGAATGCATGGTATAATCCTCCTTAATTCTGTAGGGTAGCTTTCTATCTTTTTTTTATAGCATTAGAAACATTGCATTTATATTGTTACTGTTGTGTTGTTTCAGTTGTGTCTGAGTCTGTGACCCTGCTTAGGGGTTTTCTTGGCAAGGATACTATATTGGCTTCCCATTTTTCCAGCTCATTTTATAGTTGAGGAAACTGAGGTAAGCAGGGGTAAGTGGCCCAGGGTCACACAGTTAGTAAGTGTCTGAAGCCTGATTTGGACCCATGGAGATGAGTCTTCCTGATTCCAAGCTCAGTGCTCCATCCACTGTGTCACCTTGCTGTACTCTTTATTTATATGTTAGCTAGGAATTAATCATGGGTTTGGCAAATTTCTTTTTTCCTTACATTCTTTCTCCTCCCACTTTTTTCTTCTTTTATACATTTAATTTCTGTTTTCTCTTGGTAATCTTTTACGCCTCATTTTATTTTCATCTTCCTATCATTTAGGCATAAGTTACTGGAATGACAGAGAAGGGATTCGAAATGCACAACTTGTTCACTCTCTTAGACAATTACGTGTGATCTTTCCAAATACTCACAGACATGAATGACTCATAAAAGTGTCATTTAAAAAGCAAATGTGTAGTTTTAAAAAGGAGAAATTATCCTTTCACTTACATGGGTTATAATTCTGATAGGGGGAGGAAGTCTGGTTAGTCTAGGACTGAAGTTTTGATATTGACTCTATGTTCTATCATTTGGTATAATGAAAATATCAAGCATTCAGAGCTTTACAGTTTGCAAAATGCTTTAATATTAGCTCATTTCATCCTCACAGCTACAATGGGAAGGGGGCAAATGCTATTGTTCTACCAATTTTACAGATGAGGAAACTAAGGTGAAAGGAAGTTAGGCAATTTGCTGAGTTGCTGTACAGCTACTAAGTGTCTAAGGACAGATTTGAACTCAGGTCTTTCTGACTCCTGACCCAGCTGTCTCTTTGCTGTGCCACCTGGCTGCCCTCAGTTCCATTATCCCAGATCTCAGTCAGATCACCCAGATCTGACAAAAGGTCTGGAGAAAATGATCTTATGGTGCCTTGACTCATAAGGCTGATTAGCCAGAAAGTCAGTTTTCAAAGAGAAATAGAGATGCTACGGGAAGCAGAATACACCTGTCCTCATGAGGAAACCACTCCCAGAAAGGCTGTGGGTGTCCCTAAAATCACACAGCTGGTTAATGGCAGAACCGGAGCCAGGACATAGATTTTCTGATTCCCCAGTCCATTGAAGGTGTGTGTGTGTGTGTGTGTGTGTGTGTGTGTGTCTGTGTCTGTGTGTGTCTGTGTGTGTGTGTGTGAATTCTGCTCTTCTGTGCTCATCAAGAGAGTCATTTAGTTATGTACAATTTAGTGAATGATTTCTGTATATGTTCACCAGCAGAATTTATTGCATTCTCCAGATTTGCTGTTCTCTGAATAATGTGGAATGGTGTAGTGGAAAGGATGCCAGGCCTGGACTCAGGAAGTTCCTGAGTTCAGATCTGGCTTCAGAAACTTACTAACTGGGTGACCCTGGACAAGTCACTAAATGCTGTTTGCCTCAGTTTCCTCATCTATAAAATGAACTGTAGAAGAAAATGGCAAACCACTCTAGAGCCAAACATGATGGAAAAATGATTGAACAACATAACATGAGAAAGACACTACTGGACTGGATTGGAAGAAGAGAAAAAACAAGAGATGTTTGCAAGAGGAAAAGAAGAAAAAAAGTCACTAACTGGAACAGATAGTGACCAATTTACACAACTGTAATTCCGAGGATATTTGGCCAATCAGAATATGTTCACTCAATGTTTAAAATCTGAGTTCTCAACCAGAGTCTCAGATGTGAATTTTATTTATAACAGTTTAAAACACATGTCATCAGGCTAATGATTTAATATCTATATATCACAAGCCAAATATTAATTATGCCAACAGTAGTTAGTGGTAGTCATGACAGCCCATAAGAATGTTGACATACTAATGAATAATCAGATAGTTAAAAATAGTCCTTGAGAAGTGAAATGCACTTTCAATTATTATTATTCACAATAGTGATAACTGATATTTATATGCTTCGTTTTTACAAAACACTTTACATACATTATTTCATTTGAATATTGTAATAGCTGCATGAGCTAGGCAATATAGGAAGTAGTACCCTTATTTTACAGATGGGGAAACTGAGGCTCAAAGAAGTGACTCATGGTGTCACACAGCTAGCAACTGTCAGGTTTCAAAATCACTTAAAAATGACAGAAAGAGTTCTGGATTCAGAATCCGAGACCTTGGGTTCAAAACTTGCCTTTAGAAACTTCTTGCTAATCATTAAATCTTTCTACGCCTCAGTTTCCTCCTCTGAAAAATGAAATGCTGAATTAAATGATCTCTAAGATCTCTTCCAGCCCTAAATCTATCATTGTAAGTTTTTCATGACTCAGTCTCATATACCCTACTGCCTCTTACTCTTACTCTTATTCAGGGCGTCTGTCTCATTAAGCAGCATCCAGGTTTGGTGCTTATGCTTTAGTTAATGCTCTGGAGGATGTTTAGCTTTATCATCCCTAAAATGAAAGAAGTAAGTTTCTGGTTCATTTAGGCTGAGTGGAAAGGCTTGTGTCTCTCCAGTCTTCCCAACCTTTCTCCTTTGGTAGGTTAGGGGAGTGTTCTCTTCCAGACTGTTGCTTCATGAGGATGGGGAGGTGTCTCTTCTAAATTCTTTATCACCTACTGCTCTTAGCATATATAGTGCTCTATATGCACTGAGGGCTTAGTAGTTGTTAGTTGAATTTGAATCTGAGTTAAGATTTTTCTTGGGGGGTTGGGAGAGAGCATGGCTAGGAAAATTCTCTCTAAAAACATTATGAATCTATGACTCCAAAGTGAGAGAAGATGATTTTCCTTCAAAGAAATGTCCCTGGAGTTATTAAAATGTAGTTGAATTGTTTTGCAATCCTCTCTGTGCAGAGGTAAAGTATAACCCTTTCTGCAGTTCCAAGCAATAATCACTAAAGAGCAATATGAGTTGAGTAAACCAAGGGGCATGCTCCCCCTCATTTTGATACTAATCAGTGTAGACTGTTATTAAAACTGTTATTAATAAAAAACAAAAACAAAAAACCCAACAAAACAAAAACAAATAAAAAAATCAAAACACCAAACCAAAATAAAACAAAAGAAACCAACTCTTTAATATCAAATTTACAGTTGCTTTAGGGTACAATAAGGAGATAGAATTTAAACTGAAAGAAAACTTTAGATACCTCTGGGCAGCTCTCTGTTTTAGTCTATCTCCATCTGCTGTCATTCTGTTTCTAAAATTATTTATTCCAAGTCAAAAAAATTTCACTTAATCAGAAGTTATCATGAGACTGGAATACTAATCTTCTTCTTCCCTGACCCCCTTGCAAATGGGTATCTCCTGTATCATACAGAAGAGGCAGCTAAATGGCTTACTGAATGGAGCACCAAGCCTGAAGTCAGAAAGACTTGAGTTCAAACCCAGTCTCAGAAACTTCCTAGTGGTGTGACTGTGGACAAATTATTTAACCTTTGGTCACTTTAATTTGCTGGAGAATGAAATGGCGAACAACTCCAGCATCTTTGCCAAGAAAACTCTATGGATGGCGTGGGGTCGCAAAGAGTCAGACGCAACTGAACAACAAAATCATATTTAAAGTGCAGATCCTAATTTTAGTGCTATTTTCAAGCCCTCCCTCTGATGGCACCTACCTGTGTGATATTGAGCTCGTTATTTAACTTCCCAGTTCTCAAATTCTAAAATATCTTGAAGCTCTAGATCCATGATGTGCCTCCTTGCCCATGCCTGGATTATTATTCAATTAATTCTGCTTTTATATTTAAATGATTATATTTTATTTTTTTTAAAGTTGTCCCCTCTTTGTTCTCTAGGAAAGACCAAACGATTGGAGTTTTAAAACAGTAGGATCAGGGGAATCTGTGGGACCATATAGAGATAGAAAATAGAGTAAGAGAAAATGTTTTTGTTGTGTTGAAACTGGGGACAAATAAAGACATTGATTTCTTATGTGGCTTGGGGAATTAAACAGCTCCAATTTAGAGAGAAACAGAGTGGGTCTCAGGAGAAAATAGACTTCTTGGGGAGCTAGACAGGACAATCAGAGGTCATGAATTGATTTGACATCAAGGGCTTGACCAAGGTCTGACCAAGAAATTTCCACATCTGGACTCTGAAATGATTTTATGTCCTAGTAATCATCAGGAAGTACATATATACACACAAGCCTGTAGCAAAACACTTATATACTCCGATAATACTCACCTGAGAATATGTTGCATTCGTGAAATCTTGTTAGGGGGAGGATGTTGGAGATTAAGGAGGGAGGTAGCTTCCTGAATCCCCCAAGTGGTGATCAAGATATCTCAGAAGTAGCAGCCAAATAATTGTTGCACAGGCACCACAAAATTTTGACTTAGGACTGGTTTGGAGAGGTTGTGGTACATTTCTCCTCTGCTTTGATCATGTCTAGCCAATGTTCTAGGGCATCTACACTGTTGTCCATGGCCAGACCATGTAGGGCAACCTAATTCAGATGAATAATCATCTTTTCCAGTTGGCCATTGTCCATCCAAATAAGACAGTATGAATTAAAGAAACCAATCCTGTTTGGTCTAATTGTAATTCTCATTTAGATTCCAGGGTAAAACTATCTCAGTTTTTTTGCCATGTAGTTATATTCTTTGGATAACCAGATACTTGGTTATGTGCCAAAGATTTTATATATATATATATATACCCATAATTTTACCTTTGTAAAGTTTGCTAAGGTCCTCAATAAAATATCTCATTGTGGTCATGGAGGTTATCTGAAGACTTTGATGCTATGACAATATTATGTATACTTTGTTAGGATGAAACCACTTCACTTCAAGTATGGCTTTAAAACCTGGTCATGTCTCTTGTCTGAGGATCAGCCTAGTTAAGTAAAGCAAGGTTCAGCTCTAAGGGGCTGGTTGTTAGGGGATGAATTATTTGGCCATAATAATTAATGAAACAGCAAAATGCAGAAGGGCCCTCTGTTCTGTGTCCTGTTCCTTTTTTTGTGACAATACCAGAGTAGCAGAAAAGAGAGAAAGAGGGTGCCAAGGAGCACACAACTTTTTGACCGCCTAATCCAATGATCAGTATGATGACACACTCTGGAATAAATGAAGCATGACATTATTTACATTCTTGCTACATACAAAACCATAAACTACAGGAAAGTTTCAGTTAAATGAAACACAGGATCACACTTACTAAGCCCTCAGTGCATATAGTTCTTTTTTAAAAGGCAAATAAAGGGGTTAGTGGAGTCAGTTCATTGTATCTGCAAAGCCTAGAAGATGTAGCCATCAAGAGGCTCTGTGATTAGCACTTGACCCTATTCACTGTGGTTTACTCAATGCCGGATAGTATTCTGGTATCATCAGCAAGTTCTCCCTAAATCTCAAAGAACTTATTATTCTCCCTTCTCTCTTATGCCCCCTTTATGGGTAGTAAGACTTTTCTTTCCTTTGTCTAGGATCTATATGTGAATTATCTAAATGGATCATAACTCATTATGTCCTTAACCTTTTCTATGAAAAGTTTTTCCCTTTGGCCTGCTGCCTACCCACTATGCTTTCTATAGTAACTCGAGCTTCCGTGCATTGTTAAAAATAAATATTTGACCAAAGTAATAAAAACATGGTAAAATTACAAAGCATAAATGAGGTTCAATGTCAATTCGTTTCTCCACTCGCTCAATCACAAGCTTTAATCTTCCAGCTGAAACCATATCATTCTTCTCATCCCTCCTATAATGGATGATAAGGGGTGATTGCATCCAGGTTTTTGTGAAACACTTGCCTCATCACTAGAAAATACACAGGCCTGAAAATCATTTTGGTCCAGTTCAGGAACTCAGTTCATGATAACCTGTGGTCTAGCTTTGTGTAGGTCTAGATACTTAGCTCTAGTTGCTCTCTGCTTTGCCAAAAGCCACAGTTCTGATAACTTCTTTCTCACTTGTTTTACTACATTGACTAATCATACCTGAATCTGGACTATGCCCCCAAATATACAGCCTTATTAGTTGTTGGTTGTCCTTAGTACTGGAAGAGGATCAATGATATTATGATTTTGGGGTCAAGGTACAATGCATTTGACTATGGCTGATCAGTTCAGTACAGGCTCAGAAGGCTCTTCCACTTTTTTTTTCTTTTTTTGGGGGGGGTAAGGCAAGGTAACTGGGGTTAAGTGACTTGCTCAAGGTCACACAGCTAGTACGTGTCAAGTATCTGAGGCTGGATTTGAACTCGGGTCTTCCTGACTCAGGTTCTCACTGTACCACCTAGCTGCCCTGCCCCCTTTTTTTGGAGGGGGAAAGGCAAAGCAAATTGAGGTTAAGTGACTTGTCCAAGGTCACACAGCTAGTAAATGTATCAAGTATCTGAGGCCAGATTTGAACAGTACAAATAGTCTGTTTGAACATTTGTGATGGAGATGTCTCTAGATTTGCACATCTCATGCATTGCTAGCAAAATCTCAGCAAAAGTGTCTGTTGTTAGTGACTCTGTTCTGATCACCATTTTTGTCTCTTCTTGTCTGCTCTAACGTCTAGTCTCTTTCCCTCATTCTGTACCTATGTTAGGCCATGAACCATTCAGATGAAATTAATGTTAGCCTTATCACAACCATTAGAAGGGCTGTTTTAAAGAAACGTCATGTCATGAGAGACAGCTATTTCACCTTGAGATTTTCATGATGACCAGAAACAAAAAGACCTTCATGAATGTAAGCATAGCTTATATAACTGTGTAGTGCAGAGGATAAAGAGGTAGGAGGAGTCAATGTGTTACTTGATAAGACTCTCAGAATTAAAATCAATATGTACACTCTAATACTTGGTGACTTTGATTGAAAGATGGGCAAAAGTGAAAACAACAACAAAGTGTTAGAAAAAATGGTTCAGGATAAAGAAAAAGAGGCCAAAGCCTTTCAGACTAATCAGGAACTTTCAAATTCTGTGCTATATGTTTCAAGCTGCTCATGACACACACCTTTCCATTGTCTTTTGTGTGATACTTTTAATTCTTCAAAGACTACAATGTTCTATGACTTAAAGCCTTAAAACAATGCTGGTAGAGTATCAGGATTAAAGAAATAACTCCTTATTTCTGGGAAAAGTTCTGTGTTACTTCCAATAAACTTGTGCAATTTCCTAAAGGAAATCTAGTCTGCTCTACTCCTCTTGTTTCATTCTGGGTTCAATTCATTGTCCATCTGAATTATTAGTCTGTGCTATCTTACCAATTGTACTATTTATATGATAGAAAACCTATAGGGATTGGTCATCAGAAAAAAACAAAAAAATCCCTCTGTCTCTGTCTCTCTCTCAATATCTAGATCTCTTTCACATATGCACCTTGCTATAGATAGATAGACATGGATGGATATTTCCCAATAGAGATTATCAATCAGGAGAAAATTATACATCCGTATAGTATTATACATGTATGCAATTGTGCACACATGCATTTATACATGTGTGCATGTAACTATGTGTGCATAGAATATGAATATATGTATATTCATATGCATGTGTTCATATTACTGTATATGTAATATACTCTATAGGTATATATCGATATATAATACTTGTATTTGTACATAGTTTTCTTTCAATGGACAATCTCTATAGGTTTCTCATCCAATTGCATGTCATAATCTGAAAATTTGACATTTCTTGTCTACTTATTTTTTCCTTTGTGAATAGTTAGGCCAAATACTTTGGCATAAGCATAGATCTCTTCCAGAAAGCTTTGATTGTATTCAGATTACTGATTCAGGAATGCTAATTCAAGAATTACTGCATCAGTAAGGAGTTGTTTCCTATCTGGTTAAAATGTAATAAAATTTGTGTGTGTGTGTGTGCGTGTGTGTGTGTGTGTTTAGCAATATTATTCAGTATTCACCATTCCCAATGCTTACTAATTCTTTTCTTGAAGAAAGTATCCAAGGTCTATGAACATGCAGATTCTGTATATTCTACCAGTCTTTGGCCTCTCTCATTCATTATTTCTGACGGATAGTTCCCAAAATATTTCTTCCCTTGGTGAGCAGTCTCTCTGTATTTAGATAGCTTAGTCCTTAGAAAGCAGACTCAGTCAATTGCCAGCACTCTACCTGTCATCTTATCGATATGTTAGAAAATGCTATGGTATTATGATGGAAGGGAAGAGCAGGAAGTTGAAAGGGAACGGGTCAACCTTACTCTCATTTAATTTGGCTTAAGGAGGGAATAACATACACATTCATTTGGGTATCTTACCCTACAGGAAAGCAAGGGTCAGGGATAAGAGGAGGAATGATAGAAAGGAGGGCAGATTGTGGGAGGGTAGTTAGAAGCATATATGTTTGAAAAGTGACAGGGTCAGAGTAGAAAAACAGAATAAGTGGGGGGCAGGATAGGATGGAGAAAAATATAGTTAGTCTAAAAAACAAAAAGAAAAGACTATGGTGACTTCCAGAGCTCAAAGTCCCCTCTGTGTCATCTTGAGGTGTCAACATAGAACTTTTGCATATCTCAGAATTATTCACTATTCCTTTGAAAGTTATAACAAATATAAATAATCTTGTTTAATGACATTTATTAATATCAAGCGATGAGTAAAGCAGGAAGATAAACATTCATAGATCTTGTTGATAACTATCATGAAGGAGATCTAACAAAAAGTTGGAGTGAGACTTGGATCCCTATAGATAGTAAAGCCTTTCAGATCCAATCATATCTATTTGCATATGTGGCTGTGTTGATTACATTAAGTAATCTAAATCTTCTACATGAGATTTATAATCACCCAAAGGAGTTTGTTCTAAGCAACCACAAGGAAAAACCCAATGGTAAAGGATGCATTTTGTCTGGATGGTGATATGTAGTCATATGGACCATCTAAAAAATGGTTCAATATATTTATAGCTATATCTGTATCTCTATCTATCTTCCACCCATCCATCCATCCATCCACCCATCCACCGTCTGTCTGTCTGTCTGTCTATCTATCTATCTATCTGATAAAAATCACAATTTGACAATGAAATGGGTACAGAATTGCAAAACAAGTTCAACTGCCTTTGGAAAATTGCAGAGATGTTTTAATTAGATTCTTCCTAAAACAATGGACTTTTCTTTTTAATACCAATTTTTACTCAATGATGTTATGTGGTAGTAAGACACATACCGAAATCGCTAAAGAAGCGCTAAAATTTCCAAAGAAGTGAATCTGAGAATTTGATAGTAACTCAAAGGGGCCATTATAGGCCTGAAAATGTGATGCAAGTTGCTTTATTTCAATTCAATTCAGCAAGCTTTTATAAAATACTTACTACGTACCAGATACAAGTGTTGCAATTACAAAATCAAGTGAACAATTGCTTAGATGCTCACTATGTGTCAGACAGTGCATTAAACACTAGAGAAAGATAGGCAAACATCCTGGTCCTATCTCTCAGGGAGCTGAGGAGAGGAGGAGAGGATCCTCCCCAATTCTAATTGGGGAAGACAATGCACAAACAACTACGTACATACACGGAGGCCATTTCAGAGTGAAGGCACTGTGGTGAAGAAAGAACCAGGAAGCCCCCATGCAGAAAGCAGGATTTGCTCTGAGTCTTGGAGATGGCTAGAGAAACCAGGAGACAAAGATGAGGAGGTAAACCATTCCAGGCACAGGAGACAGCCTGTAAAATGGTAGCAAGCTGGTAGATGGAGTATTGTGTATGAGGAAAAGCAAGATCAATACTCAATTGCAGAGTACTTGGGGGGGGGGAGAAATAAGCAAGAAAACTGGAAAGGTAGAAAGGTGCTAGGTTGTGAAGGGCTTTACAAGTCAAACAAATGATTTTATATATGATCCTGGTGGCAATAGGGAGCCACTGAAATTTACTGTGTGTGTGTGTGTGTGTGTGTGTGTGTGTGTGTGTGTGTAACATGATCAGACAGACCTGTATGTGAGACAGATCAGATTGACATGTGAGTGGAGGACAGACTAGAGTAGGGAGCGATCTGAGGCAGGGAGATCAACCAGAAGTACAAGTGTGAGATGATGAGGCTCTCCCTAAGGGAGAGAGCTGGATGAGATAAAATCTAAACTGTCTCTCTCCTCAAGGAACTTACTTTCTACCTGGCAGAAGAGAAACCACATGTATACAATTAAGAAATTATGTAGGAGGAGCAACATAAAAAGTATCATATAAGAAATTTGTGATTGAAAAAGAAGATGAGTTAGTCATGAGATGAGGGATAACCAGCAGACAACCTGTTTGCTTCACTGGTACCTTCATGGTCTCAAGAGAACACAAGGAAGGCCCCAGGCACTCTGGATGGACCCTATGTGTTAAGCTGCTGGAAGGACATAGACAAGACACGTGTAGAAAAGATGGGATATGGATGGGTTGCGATGTGCCTCCCTGGAAGAAGCCCAAAGATTCCCTCCTCATGCTTGCCTCCTGGTTTCCTTCCATTCAGATCAAATCCCAATTTCTATAAGAGGTCTTCCTGGTTCTTTTCCATTTAATGGAGTAAAGGAGGACCTCTAGTGTCTGCAAAATTTTCAGCAACATAAGGTCATGGCCACATTACTGTGATATCAGACTACGTTTTTGGCAATGTTAATGAATACTAAAAGCAAAAGCATTAAATAAAAATGCTGACAAATTGAACACAGCAATACATTTAAAATATTCATTAAGCTCAAGTAAGATTTATATCAGGAGTACAAGTATGGTTTTCTCATTAGAAAAATAATCAGCATAATAATTTATATCAATAATAAAAAATACATAATCATTAATAATATCTATTGATACATTAAAAAATCCCCCCAAATACAATATCTGTTTTTGTTAAGATACTGAAAAGCATACAAATAGAAGGATTTCCCCTCAATATGGCAAAACATTTATTTCTGAAACTAAAAGCTAGCATTTTATGAAGTCATGAAACATTATAGGCAGTCTCATTAAAAATAGAGCTGTGAGGAAGTGCTGTCCACTTTTACCATTAGTATTCAATGCAATTATGTGAGTGTAAGAAGGAAAGAAGGAATTTAGTAATTCTAGGCAAGAGAGGTTAAAATAGGTGTTTCCAGAAGATATGAAGGCATATTTAAAAAAAAACTGAGAAATTCAATTAAAAATCTATCTGGAACCCTAAACGACAAACAAGATAGAAGAGTGTAAAATATTTCTTTGATATAATGAAATATCAAATATGTTTACAAAACCGTCTGTATCTCTGTGTATTACAAATAGAAACAAGGAGAAGGTGATCAAAGGGCAATGACATTTTCAGTTTGATAAATATACATCACATACTTTAAAATCAGGGAATTCTGAAAAAAAATTGTCAAGAAGAGGGTCTTGGCCTATCTGATCTCAAATTATACATTAAAAAGAGATAATGATATAAAATCCTAGCACAAAAGGGGTAACAATAAAAATATTGCCATTCTATAAAATGAAAGGAAAATGGAACAATGAAAACAGGATACAATGGAACAACAGGAACAGAATTAAAATAAAAGTTATACACACAGTAGACCAGTAGTAAGGCAAACCCAGGATTATAAATCATCAGATAGGGAAATCATTATTCAGTAAAAGGTACTGGAAAAATTATATAATAACATGATAAAATGTAAGATCTAGTCATATTTCATATCATATTAAAAATTAATTCCAAGTTGGTAAATGTGGAAAGTATAAAAATCAGAAGAGAAAATTATAATACATTTGTCACAATTGTGGAGAGGAATGGTTTTTAACCTATTGAATAAATGGGCAGAATTTTAGGAGACAAAGTAAATGTATCTGATAACAAAAACAGAATGTTTTTCCACAACAAAAGGCAATGTATCAAAAATAAAAAGCGATAGCAAAACTTTTTTTTCAGGAAAATATTTTGATAAAAACCTGATATTTGAAATTGACAGTTACAAGAGCAATATCCATTCTCTATCAGATAAATGGTTGTAGGATGGAAAAACTCAACTGGTCCAATCTTTCCATTTTACTGATGAGGAAAGTAAAACCCAGGTTGCTGATGTGACTTTTCCAGGTACTAGAGAACAGTCAGGATCAGAACCCAGTTTTTTATATTTGAAATCTAGAGCTATTTCTATTAAACCGCATTGCCAAAGAATATAAACAAGCATATATTTAGGAGACAAATAGAAATAGTCAATAATCATCTGAAGTAATGATCAGACCCTCTAAAATCAAAGAAATGTAAAAGAAACCCTAAAGAATTACCATAAACCTATCAAACTGGCAGAATTATAATAAACAATAAAGTCAGTGTTTGTGAGAAAAACAGTTACTATGAGACTACTGTAGAGCTGTGAATTAAATTAATTTCAATTCAGGAAATACTTATTAAGAACCTGCTTTATGCAAAGCACTGAGGATACAAAGACAATGCAGTCTTTTGCAAAGTAATATGACAATATGCAAATGAGTTACCAAGCTCCTTATACCCCTTAACTTAGTGATCCCTCTACTTACTACTACTCTATCTGAAGAGATTATTTTTATTTCTTTTTTTTTTTAAATTTTAATCCACCTTCTTGGTTACATCACCCACCTCCACAAGGTTTTGAGTCACAAATCCT
>CM053597.1:78426505-78457028 GCA_028646575.1 Pseudocheirus occidentalis
CCACCTCCCTGCCAAAGAAAAAGCAAGTTTATTAAAGATCCACCATATTGGGGAGTCGCTTAAGAAATCTAAGCATTTGTATTGCTAATGCAAGCAGGTCAGATTAAATCTGAATACCTTCATGGAGACCCAAATGGATCTTATATACAGAAAGACTGTTGGAGTTGAATGGGCTACACTCTGCACCCTCTGTGAAGACTCCTTAGAATGAGAAGGGAGAGAAACTATCTGGAAACTAGAGACAGAGTCCTGGTCTACACAACCTAGGACCCTTTCCCCCTTCCCTTGCATTAGGCTCCTTTCAAGAGTTTTAGACCTCCACCCTTGAATACCGATCACCTCTTAAAAAAGATCCCCAAAAGAAAACTTCTCGGAATCTTATAGCCGGGTTGTGGAGTCCCCAGATAAAGGAGAAAATATTACAGACTTCCAAGAGGAAGCAATTTGAATACTGTGGAAACACTATTAGGATAATCCAGGTAGAGGACTTTCAAGCATTCTTGCTGAAAAAACCAGAACTGAACAAAAAATTTGACACTCAAGTTGAACTATTTACATGCCAACATGGAAAAATGATAATTGTAACTTATGAAACTTTTCTCAGTATGAGAAAAGTATATCTATCTATCTATCTATCTGTCTATCTATCTATCTATCTATCTATCTATCTATAGTTATATCTATATATATGTATACATACACATATGTCCATATAGGAGGGCTTATATATACATATGAACACATATCTGAGTATGTGTATATATGTGTACATAGAGGGCACAGGATCAATTGAATAGGAAGGGATGATACTTTAAAAGGTGAAAATCTAATGTGGGAGAGAATTAGAATCAGAGGACACAGGGAGAGACAGAATGGGGTTAATCATCTCATATAGAAGAGGCAAGGGATAATTGTTACAATAGAGGGGAAGAACAGGAAGGCAAAAAGGAAAGGCTCAACCTTACTCCCATTGAAGTTGACTTAGGGACAGAATGATATAAACTCTAAACTGGGTATCTTGTTACACAGGAGAGTAGGGGGAATGGGGATGAGAGGTGGCATGATGGAGGGGAGGGCAAGGTGGGGGTGAGGATTGCTGGAAGCACACATTTCTGTAAAGGGACAGAGACAAGGTAGAAAATAGAACAAGGCAGGGGGTGGGATAGGAAGCAGGGGCATATAATCAGTCTCTCACAATATGTCCACTGTGGAGATGTTCTGTATAATTACACATGTACAGCTTGTATTGAATTGCTTGTCCTTCCAGTGGGGGTGGGTGACAAGGGAGGAAGGGAACAAATCTAGAATTTAAAGTTCTATAATAAAATGTTAAAGATATATATATATATATATATATATATATATATATATATGTATATGTATGTATGTGTGTATGATTATGATTATGATTATGATTAGTTACATCCAACTGGGAATTAAGATATACAGGAACTGAGGTAGGGAGACCCATCCTGCCCTACCTGAAAGTCAGACGGGCAATGGGGGAGGACAAAGGAGAGAGCAGATTGGGGGAAGGGTTATACAGCGGGATGGCTGTTTTGGGGTGGTGAGTAAGGGAAAGATGGAGAGAAAATTTGTAACTCAAAATCTTGTGGAAATGAGTGATGTGAACAAGAAAATAATTAATAAAAAAAAAGCACTTCATCTGACTTCCAAGAGCAGACAGCAGAATGGATCAGAAACCAGAATTCAGCAGTTTATTGTTTAAAAGAAATACACTTGAAGCAAAGTGACTCACACAGAGTAAAAATAAGGGGCCAGAGTTGAATCTATTATGCTTCAGCTGGAGCAAAAAAAGGCAGATGTAGTCCTCGTGATTTCAGACAGAGCAAAAGCAAAAATAGATCTAATTGAAAGGAATAAGCAGGAAAATTACTTCTTGTTAAAAGGAACCACAGACAATGAAGTAAGATCAATACTAAACATATATGAACCAAATGCCATATCACATCCAAATTCTTAAAGAAAAAGTTAAATTAATTACAGGAAGAAACAGGCAGTAAAACTGTACTAGGACCTCAATTTTCCCTTCTTAGAACTAGATAAATTTAACCATAAAATAAACAAGAAAGAAGTCAAAGAGGTGAGTAGAATCTTAGAAAAGTTAGATATGATACCTCTGGAGAAAAATGAATGGAAATAGAAAGGGCTATATCTTTTTCTCATGTACATGGAACCTTCACAAAAATTGACCATATAATATATTAGGATATAAAAACATCAAAACCAAATGCACAAAAGCAAAAATAGTAAATGTGTACTTTCAGACCATAATGCAATAAGAGTTACATTTAATAAAGGATCCTGAAAGCATAAATTAAAAGTTAATTAGAAATTACATAATTTAATCCTAAAGAATGAGTGGGTTGACGAACAGATTATACAATCAATAATTTCATTAAAGAAAATGACAAAAATGAGACAACATTCCAAAATTTGTGGGATGCAGCCCAAAGCAATACTTAAGGAAAAATTTATGTCTCTAAATTTGTACATTAATAAAAGAGAAAAAGAACAGACCAATGAATTGGTCATGTAACTAAAAAAAAACTAAAAAGAGAAAAAAATTGATAATCCCCAATTAAACACCAAAATAGAAATCCTGAAAAATCAAAGAATAGATTAATAAAATTGAAAGCAAGAATGTCACTAAACTAATATATAAAGCTAGAAGTTAGTTTCAGAAGAAGAAAAAAGATAAACCAATGGTTAGTCTGACTAAAAAAAAAACCAGAAAGAATGGCTAAACAAGTTGTGGTATATGATCATGATAGAATACTATTGTGCTATAAGAAATGATGAGCTCATTGCACAAGGGAGCTACAGTTGGAGATGAAAGGCTTTAAAATTCAGGTATTTCAGATCCCCGAAAAAAAGATATCACTGGTCCAAGAAACTATGAGTCTGAATCTAATCCAAGGCACCCTCACCAATATTGCTGCTTTAAAGCAAAGGAATGTATTGATAGAACAGATTATGAAGAGTAGCAATAGGACATTTCTGCTATGAAGCTGAGGCACATTCTCCATTGTATAATTGATAACTGGTCAAAGGATACAAACAGTATCCTTTACTGTTTTTAAAAGAAGAAATCGAAGCTATCAATACTCACATAAAAATTCCCTAAATTGCTACTGGGTAGAGAAATGGAAATTAAAACAAGTCTGAGGTACCACCTCATACCTATCAAGTTGGCTCACATGATGAAAAAGAAAAACAACAAATGCTGGAGAAGATGTGGAAAATTAGGACACTATTGCAATGTTCATAAGAGTGTGAACTAGTCCAGTCATTCTGGAGAAAAAAATTGGAACTACATCCAAAGGGCTATAAAACTATGCATATCCTTTGATCCAGCAATTCTATTACTAGGTCTATATCTCAAAGAGATCAAAGAAAAGGGAAAAGGACCTATACATACAAAAATATTTATAGCAACTCTTCCAAAGAATTACAAATTGAGGGGATATCCACCAGTTGTGGAGTGGCTGAACAAGTTGTGATATATGATCGTGATGCAATACTGTTGTGCTATAAGAAATGGTGAGCAGGATAGTTTCTGAAAAATCTGGGAAGACTTGAACTGATGCAAAGTAAAATGAGTAGAATAGGGAGAACGCTGTATACAATGTTGTATGATAATTGACTGCAAAAGACTTGGCTACTCTGATAAAAATCAATGGTCCAAGATAGTTCAAAGGATCCATGAGGAAAAATGCTATCCACCTCCAGAGAGAGAACTGAAAATTCTGAATTCTGATTGAAGCATACTTGGGGGGGGGGGCTTTATTTTTATTTTTTTTTATTTTGTGTTTTCTTGTGCAATAGGGCTAATATGGGAATATGTTTTGCATTTACTTCATATGTATGTATAATTGATATCAAGTTGCATTCCTTCTCAAAGAAGGAGAAGGAATAGGAAAAAAATTATAATTCAATTAAAAATGATTGTTAAAAGTTTTATATGTAATTAGGAAATATTTAATGAAATAAAAATAGCTTAAAAAACAAATTATTTTGACTATACATGTATAACCTGTATCAAATTGCTTGCCCTCTCAATGGGGGGGGGTAGGGAAGGTGGAAGGGAGAGAATTTGGAACTCAAAGTTTTCAAAGTGAATATTAAAAATTGTTTTTACATGTAAGTGGGGAAAAATAAAATACTAACTAAATTAAAAAATCAAAACACACACAAAAAATAAGTGAATAGAATGGAGATGTAGTCGGAGATAAAAGGTTTTAAAATTCAGGCATTTAGGATCTCAGAAAAGATAGCCCTGGCCAAGAAACTATGAGTCTGAATTTACTCTGAACCATAATTTTATAAGCCCTCACTACTGTGTCTGTTTTAAAGTAAAGTTATTTATTGACATAGCAAAGTATGAAAAGCAGCAATAGAACATTCCCTCTATGAAGTTGAGGCATATTCTTCCATGAATTTATAATAGAATATCACACATGCCTAGGGAATATATTTGAAAGGGCATACAGGTAAGCAATGTGTGTGGCCGGGGCTCATACATAGAGGGGAAACTCATGAAGCTGATGCTGCAGGGCTGCTAATGGTTTTTGATGATATTATTGCTTTTCTTCTGCTAGTCTTGTTACCCACTGGTCTCATGTGGCATGAGGGGCTCCATGTCAAGGAGGCTCCATTGGTCTCATAATAACTGTTTGATTGTGCTTTACTGGTCTTGTGGTGGCTAGCAAGTATATTGCTTCATTAGGAATTTGGTTTTAGAGCTGCTTTTCACTTTAAAAATATAGCTTCTCTTCCTAATACCCTCTGATTTTTAAGTTAGAGCCCAGAGGCTTAAATTTCAGCTCTTTTAATAAGGCAGACCCTTCATAAATCCAGAATTAAACTAGGAAACAAACGAAAAATCACTCAATTCATTCTCTCCCTGTAAAGACAGGGACATTTTCAGTTTCCAGAATATTGGCTGTCATCAACTTTTTCTCTTTAGGAAAACCCTTTGGGAATTTTCACCTTTCGCCTTTTGGACACATAAAATTCACATAAGAAAATTATTCAGTGTAGCATTAGAAAGTTCCTTTAATTCCTACCTATTTCCCTTACTGCCAAACTGTAACCCCTCAGTACCATTTTAGGCATTGTTCTGTCTACAGACCAGCAGAGGTTATTGATCTAACCCAATCCAGAATTTGCTCAACTTGCTCTTCCCACCACCCACCTCACAAGGTTTACAAAAGAACAAAAAGTTAAATTTAGGAGGCAAGGTCATTATCTTCCACCCTCTTGGATTGAATTTCAGCTTCTAAGAGCCATATACAAAAGAAAGAGTTATCACTTCATTACTGTCTTAATTAGCTGACAAACTCTTTTCCACCTCTTCTAAGAAAGGAATAAAGGATTCAAAAAAGAGCTTGGAGGAGAGAGAGGAATTACCTGGGAAGAGAACTACTGGAAGCTAGTCAGTCCACAAACATTTATTAAGCATATATTATGTGCCCCTGTGCTAAGCCCTGGGGATCCCAAGAAAGGCATAAAACAGTCCTTGCCCCAAAGGACCTAACATTTTAATGGAAGAGGCAACACGTACACACATACATATCATTCAATGTAATAGGAGGTAATCTTTTAGGGAAAGTGGGGGGAAGTAGACAGAAAACAATCATGGAAGAATTCACAACTTTTTCTATTGTAGGTGCTTTTTACTTTCAAATGCCTAATGACAAATAAAAACTGGGTACCAAGATATTCATCAGAAAGAGACAAAAACAGTCTACATTGCTGGATATAATTCATGAATTTTTCTTTATTTTTTGTTTCCTTTGACTTAAATTTTATTCCCAAGAGACATGCTAATCAAATTGTCATTATATTATTTACTTATTACATTATATTATTTATACCTCCCTTTATTTTTACATCTTATTTCAATACTTGTTCCTGATAGAGAACTCTCCCTTGGTTCCAGCCCTTTTTTGACCTTATAAAACTGTATTATTCTGCGGGATTTGGAAATTGTAGCAATTCCTGCAGCAGAGGGCAGCAGAGGAGCACAATTTAAGATGGAAAGACTGGGCTATGTTTCAAATTCTTTTTGTTAGGGCTTCCCTAGAACTGATCAACTGTTAGATCATTCAGAGAAGGGCAGAAGCAATTTACAGAGATGCAGCACTGAGTGGTTTGGGATGGTGGGAGTTCTAACAACTATCTATAGAAGTTGTGAAGTATAGAGGAAGGAGTAGGAGAAAGGTGGAGACAATCTCTTTTAAAATTTCAGAAAACTTAAGGACGTTAGAAATAGTTGATTTTTTTTTAACATTACTATCATAAAAAAGAAAAAAAGACCTAGTCATTCTAAAATGAGGTCAGGGGAAAAGAGTGACCCTACTTTTCATGAATCTTTACTTCCAATGATACAGCTTTGTTCAACTAATAATATATATCAAACAGTTTGAGATATATATTTATTACATTATGTGTGGGTTGCAGGGACCCCAAAAATCCTCTACCCAAGAAAAATCAAAAGTCAGAGGTATCTTGAGAAAGGGACAGGAAGTTTTATTCTCTTCCCTCACAGGAAGAGCACCGTCTTCTCCATGGCAGGGATCAAGGAGAGGAGGCATGTTCCAAAAGACAGAACAGGAATTTATACCCTAATGCCATCAAGCCCCCTCCCCCTGGCTGTCCCTTCTCCCATTGGCTGGGAGGTGGGCTCTCAGTCTTGGTGAGAAATTTAATCCAACGGTGGATAACAAAGAAGCCCACCACTATCTCCTATTGACAGGGAGGTGGGACAGGGAGCCAGGGTATCATCAATGTCCTTATTTGGTAAATGCCAAAGCAAGGGAGGGGAAAAGGTCACAAGCAAGAGAGGAGGTCAAAAACTCCTGAAAAAGAGCCTAATGCTTTTAAGGGTGTGGTATACAAGGTTGGAGGTCTAAAACTCCTGGAAGGGGCTTAATGCTGATGACAACAAGGGAAGTGGGGAAGAGTCCTAGGTTGTGTAGACCAGGACTCGGGTCTGTCCAGTCTTACAAAAGTCTGTCTCTGGTTTCCAGATAGTTTCTTTCCCTTCTCATTCTGAGGAGTCTTCATAGAGGGTGCAAAGAGTGTACATGATTCAATTAGCATGGGGAAGTTGGGTCCTAAATATTTGGTTCCTAAATATTTTGGGGGAAATATGAATAAACATTCATCCTGAATATAGAGCAGGATGACTTCTTTTGTTATTTAAATGACCTCAATAGGTTTCTGACCCTACAGAAGCAATTACGATGTCATAAATCTTACATTATGATTAACACATTGTAAATCATAAAGAAATATTTAAATAATTCAAAGATCTTGGTTTTTCTTTATGGAGAAACTCAGTATAATATTCTTCTAGGATAACATTTTTAGGTTAGAAAAAGAAGGTGGGGCAACTTGGTAGTGTAGTGAATAGAGCACCAGCCCTGGAGTCAGGAGGACCTGAGTTCAAATCCAGCATCAGACACTTAACACTTACTAGCTGCGTGACCTGGAGGAAGTCACAACCCCAATTGCTCTGCCTTCCCCCCTCCAAAAAGCAAAATAAAAAAAGAGAAGGTAACAGGTAGAATTTATATAGATCCTTAAAGTCTATAAAACTTAACATAATAGAATTATCATTTTTTTAAGATTCCTAGTCACAGAAAAATGATAGAAATTGAAAGAGAAAGTATGTGGGGAATGGCACAGTTTGTCTACCTATCATACTTTCAGGTAGATCACTAACACAATCTTGAAAATGAACTCCTTGTTCACACTTACACTGTTACCACTCTAGTTCAATCCCTCCTTATTCCCTACCTTTAATACTAAAATAGGATCGTAATCAATGTACTAATCTCCACACTGTCCTTCCAACCCAACTTTCATACTGCTGGTTGACAGTTTGTCATGCACAAATCCTGGTATGCCACACCTTGGCTAATGAACTGTCAATTACTTCCTCTTGTCAACTGATTAAATTTTAAAGTCTTGGCATTTTGCTGTTGTTTTCTGATGCCAAGTCCAAAATTCTTTTTTTTTCCTAATTTCCTAATTTCTAATTTTTGTTTTTATTTCCAAATTCTCTCACCTTCTACCCTTCCCCTACCCATTGAAAACACAAGAAATATGATACCCACTATATATATATATATAATATGGAAATACATTTTGCCTAATTTCATATACATATATATATATATATGTATATGAAATTAGGCAAAATGTATTTCCATATTAGCCATGGTTTGACATTTGCAGCTTTCCATAGCCTCTTATCTCCATGCCTTTAAAGTTTATTTCACACTATTTTCCTTCATGTGCTGTAGTTAAACTGTACTACTTGTTGTGCTTCATGTACATCCAGTACTGTCCTATCTCTGGGCTTTTGCTCATACTCTCCCTTCCTGTATACCTAGACTCTCCCTCCCTTTCACTCTTTTGAAATAACTATCCTTCAAAGTCCAGATTAAGTAAAAACTTTTCCACAAAAAATTTCCCTGATCCCAGTGCCTAGTATAGTGCTTGAATAATAATAGCCAGCACTTATATAGTGCTTTAAGGTTTGCAGAGTGCTTTATCTCATTATAAAACTGAAATAAACTGGAAGAAGTTGATTTCATCCAAATGGGAATTATCTTTCTATACTACAACCTAAAATATCATTTTTTATCTATTTTAGGCTTTTATTTTATTCTATTCCATGTTACAACTATTATATATTTATTATATAGCAGAATATTTTTTGAGGCATTAAATTCCCCTCTTTCAGATTTAAGCTTAATGATAATTAGGATCCATGACTTCCTCACTGTCTAGCACAGTGTTTAATACATAACAGACATTCAATAAATGTTTGGTTAATGAATGGATAGAAGAATAGAATGGATGAATTGTAGTGGCAACCACACTGGCATACCCAGGACGGCTGCTAGCACAGGTTCTTAGATCTGCTGTACTAGGAAAGACGGCTGTTTAAGGGGTCAACAATCTTTTTAAATTACATTCACCAGTTCATGTGAAAACTCAGCACCCTGAACTTCAGAGAAAATACAAACAGAAAAAATACAAGCAGAGAAATAAAGACCAACAGACAGGACTCTGACTGCCTGAATCAACTATACTTTACATACATCCCTGGATGTAGAGAGCCTTTACATCTGAGCACTCAGGGAGCTCTGAACAAGAGACCACTCAGAATTTCAACCAGGAAATCACAAGATCCTTCTCATAAATGAGCTCCCAAAGCAAAATACCAACTCAGAGTATATATACACTTCTCAGAGCCAGAAGGCATAACAACTCATGTGACTCAGTACCTAATTAGAAATTAGTGAAAGTCTTATTATACAAGCAAGCCTTCCCTAAACAAGCTTCCCATAATGAGCTCCAGTGTGAGGCCTACTAATGGGCAAGGAAGATCTTAAATCCCATTAAAGTTACATGGATGATTGAATGAATGAACAGAGGAATACAAGTAAGTAAATAGCAGTCACATACTTTTTTCTTAAAAAAAAAAAAAGTTCTACCAAGGATGGGATGACTGCCACTTGTTCCTGTGAGAGCCAGGCAAGTCCTTTCATTTCTCTAGACCTTAAGCTTCCTCATCTGTAAAAGGAGGGATTTGGACTAGATGCTCCCCTGAGCTTCTGTTCTGGGCTAGGTCTAGATCAGGTCATTCTAGTGATTCAGGTTCCAAATTTGAATGTAATAAAACACTAGGGGGTCAAAAATCCAATAGTCTGTCAATAATTTATTAAGCACATACCTACTGTGTTGCAGACACTATGCTAAGCACTGGAGACACAGAAAAAGGTAAAAGACATTTCCTGTTTCCATGAAGTTCACAATCTAAAGGGGGAGACAATGACTCCATGCAAATGACTACATGCAAACAAGCTGAGTCCAGCATAAATTGGAGATAATCAACAGACTGAAGGCACTAGAGTTATGAAAAATAAAGTTAAAAGGATACAATTCACTGATTTGAATGGATACTGTTTCCCTTGTCCTCCACATCTGCCAGAGGAATAAATTTCGGTCCAAAAAACATCTTCAAAATCAACAGGAATTTTTCTAAACTTCCACTACTCCAGTACCCTTAGGCTGAATTTTTTTTTTACATGTAGATGATAAGAAAGCCAAGATAATGGTTCAAATTCTAGACTCCTGCAATCACCCAAATCCTTAGGATGCCCTCTTCAAGAGAAACCATCCTAGCCTGCATAAAAGAGATACTGATCTTTCAGGATAGGCTGCTGTTTGGTCTCCCCGCATCTGCTCTGTACCCACTCCAATTCTTCCTCCATTCAGCTGCAAAATGATGTTCCTGGAATGTAAGTCTAGCTATAGCATATCCTTATTCAATTCTAAAATAAAATATAAAATCCCTTTATAACATGTTCCCACACCTACTTCTGCATTATTCTTATACCTTACTCCCCTTCATGTGCTCTACAATCCAGTGACACTGGCCAGCATTCCATCTCCCCACACCAAGCATTTTCACTGACTGTCCCCTTCACCTGGAACTCTCTCTGTTTTTATCTCCACCTTCTAGTTTCACTGGTTTCCTTTAAATTTCAGATAAAGTCCCACCTTCTAGAAGAATCAGTTCCCACTCCTCTTTAATCTTAGCACCTTTCCTCTGAAACTACATTTCATATATATATATATATATATATACACACATATACATATATAATTGAATTCTTTGAGAGCAAGCAAGAGAGTCACACTCTGCTATCCACTTTTTGCCTTTCTTCATATTCCTAGCTCTTAGTACAGTGCCTGGCGCATAACAGGCACTTAATAAATACTAATTGACTGACTGCTCTTACTGCATGCACACCCCTTCTATGTTCAGATCTTTGATTCTATAATCTTACAATTGATAGCCTGGTAAAGGTTTTGATATTTCAGTCTCTTGATGAGATATCCATTGGCATTGTAGAGGGGATTACAGGAATAAAAATATATTTATTTTACTTGAGATCTGGCCAGAGTAACCAAATAAAATTCTATTCACCATTGAAAGAATGCTTCCCTTTGTTAAGCTAAAAATGAGTTCCATGGGAACTACAAAAAAATATGATAGGATTTATGCCAAATTCAAAGATGCTCTCCAGATGCAAAGTTCATGATGGTTTTACTTAGAGCCCCCTCAGAGAAATCTCTTGGGTTCCATCTCAGTAACCGTCATGGTTAACTGTCACATTCTGCTATCTATTCTATGCTGTTTTCTGAAATTGACTGACCCCTACTTCCTTACTCAAATCAAGACCCATTAACAAGTATTCATAGGTTTCTACCCTATCCAATGAGGGCAGCTGTGACTTAAAAACGTGCATCCACATATCATAAAGTCTTGATATATACATGTAGATGCATATATTTATGCGTATGTAATAGAAAAGTTATTTACATGATTTAAAATCTTTACTTCTCCCTTAGTTTCTCATTACATGAAAACAAGCTCATTTAAAACGAACCTATACAGCAATAGCTTCACAGCATAAAAGAGCCTGAAATGCATGACCAGGTTGGAAATGTTGAGCCAGCTCATCAGCTTGATTGTATGAATGACATCCTTAAGCGCTTCATAATTCAAAAACAAAATGTATAGATGTGAAAAAGACAAGTGGAAGTCTTGGTTATAAACATTATGTCCTTTCCCACCAATATCTGAGTTCTCTTAGTTTTTACAATACAGTTTTAGAAAGCAGGATGGCTTGAGAAGTCTATACCTTTTGGACCAGTTGGCCCAGTTCAACATAAATGGTCTATAAATAGATCACTAGACCTTTTATTCATGTCCAAATAGCATCAGGCTCTGGATCCAGATCAAAATTCCTATTTAGACATTACCTGGGCTAGCTAAATAACACATATATTAGGGTTATCACATCTACACAAATGAAGAGTGATCATGGGTTGCAAAAGTTATAAACTACACAGGGTTAAGTTTAGGGATTGTGAACATCACAGAATCAAAAGCCACAGTATTGTAGCAAATACATAAATATGTATGCATACACGTATATATGCATGTTAATCATATTTAAATATATATATTTCTCATGTATATGATAGAAAAATAAATGAGGTGGCACTCACTATAATAGT
Organism: Pseudocheirus occidentalis; assembly: GCA_028646575.1. Lineage (NCBI taxonomy): Eukaryota > Metazoa > Chordata > Mammalia > Diprotodontia > Pseudocheiridae > Pseudocheirus > Pseudocheirus occidentalis. The sequence goes on from CM053597.1 coordinate 78,438,638, forward strand.
TACAGGATATAGTCCCAATATCTTCCCCATAGAGTGGGTCAGCTACATGGGCCTTACCAGCACCATGGGTTTCATTTAAGTAGGAGCCTTATTTATGCTGGCCAGAGCAGACATTTTTTTTTTAGATAAAATTGAGTTCTTCATCTGAGAACCAGCTGAAATTAGACAATTGTTGTTCCATGGAATCTTCAATAATAGGTAACATCCAATTTATTAGTGCTAGGACATTATATAACACCTGGGCAAATAAGGGGATTCTGGTGGTTGGGTTCCAGCAGAGGTCGGTATATGTATAAAACAGAAATACCTTTTGTTTAATATGTCTACATAAATAAACTCTTTAGAAGATTTTCTTTTTTGGGGGTTTACTAATGTGCTACTGTCTAAACCAGGGATTTTTCACCTGGGGTTCTTGGAAAGATTTTTACGAAGGGGTCTAGGAACTCTCATGGGAAAAAATACATCTTTATTTTTTACCAACCTCTAACCAAAATTTAGTGTTTCTTTTTCAGTTTCAAAACTTTATTCTCAGAAGAGGCCCTAGGCTTCATCAGACTTTCAAAGGGATCCATGATACATTTTTAAAAAGTGAAGAATTACTGGTATAGGCTAAATTTTGTTTAGGCCTGCACAGTGCAGCTGGAAATAGGATTCAGACTGCATGGGACTCACATGCATAGGAAAGAGAATGACTACTATATGATCTGAGATAAATCACAATGCTTTGTTATCTCAGCTTCCACATTCACAAAGGAATCTGACTTTCACACAAAGATTTAGTCATAATATTTTAGAGCTAGAAGGGACCTTGAAAGTCATAGGTCCATAGATTTAGAATTGGAGAGAATCTTCAAGTTACTCTTGTCTTCCCCTATTATTTTACAGATAAGAAAGTAAAGTGACTGGTTGGGTCCATGGTAACTGGCAGAGGCTAAATCGGAGTGCAGGTCATTTCATTTTACATCCACCCCTCCTTCCATTGCACTATGATTCTTTTAGATCAGAGATTCGTAACATAGAATCCATGCACTTTTGATAACTTTTTTCCAATATAGTTGGTTTCCTTTGTTCTCTTATTTCAGTGTGCATATTTAAAATCATTATTCTAAGAAATGCTCCATAAGCTTCACCAGACTCCAAAAGGGATGGGTACATGACTCAAAACATGTTAAGAATCTTTGGCATAAGTGGATAAGAAAGCATTCTTAAAAAAAAAAGAAATTTACTTTATTCTGAACTTAGGAAATAAAACAAGCATTTCCATAACAGTAGAAAAAAAAGAGATGATTGTACATGAAATTGTGAATCTATTATGTGTAACTTGCTATTCCTTTTAAATATATAACAAAGTTATCATGTAACTTTCTTTTTTTTCCTCTTTGTCTTCCCTCTCCCTTATAGCAGATGGCTATAGAGATAGCTACCATTAGACTCAAATATGTATATATGTGTAAAACCATTCTATACATATTTCTGTTTATTAGTTCTTTCTCTGGATGCAGATAGCTTCTTCCTTCACATACACTTTGTAGTTAATTTGGGTATTTATAATAGTCAAAATGACTTAGTAACTCAAAGTTGTTCTTAGCAGTATTGTTTGGGGTGGCTAGGTGGTGCAGTGAATAGAGTACTGACCCTGGAATCAGGAAGACCTGAGTTCAAATCCAGCCTCAGACACTTAACACTTACTAGTCATGTGACCTTAGGCAAGTCACTTAACCCCAATTGCCCTGCCTTCTCCCCTTCAAAAACAAAACCAAACCAAACCAGTATTGTTGTTGCTATATAAAATGTTCTCTGTGCTGCTCATTTCACTCCATTATTTTGTGCAAGTATATCCATGTTTTTCTAAAATCATCAAGTTCATTATTTCTTATAGCATAGTAGTATTCCATCAGTATCAGTCATATACCACAACTTGTTTATCCATTCTTTAATTGACAGGCATCCTCATAATTTCCAGTTCTCTGCTCCCACAAAGAGAACTGCTATAAACATTTCAGAATATTAGATTCTTTTCCTTTTCCTCCAGTCATCTTGGGCAACACCTTGGGTCAAAGGGTATATAGGCAATTTAATAACACTTTAGACATAACCCCAGATTGTTCTCCAAAATTGTTGGATCAGTTCACAGCTCCACCAACAGTGAATTAGTGTACCATTTTTTCAACCTTACCTCCAACATTTGTTGCTTTCCCCTTCAATCATTTTAGCCAATCTGATAAATGTAGAATGAGATCTCAAAGGTTATTTTAATTTGCATTTCTCTAAACAAAAATGATTTAGAGCATTTTTTTAAATGACTATAAATGGTTTTGATTTCTTCACTGAAAAACTGCCTGTTCATATCCTTTGACAATTTATCAATTGCGGAATGACTCATATTATTATAGATTTGACAAAGCTCTTTATATATTTGAGATATGAGAATATTATTTGTTAATCTGTCTATAAAAATCTCCCCCCCACCCAGTTTTCTGCTTTCCTTTCGATTTTGGTTACATTTGTTTTATTTGTATGAATGCTTTTTAATTTAATATAACAAAAATGATCCATTTTAGACCTCACTTTGCTCTCTATCTCTTGTTTATTTATGAATTGTTTGCCTATCTATAAGTCTGATAGGTAATATGTTACATATTTTTCAAATTTTTTGTACTATCTCTCTTTATATCTAAGTCATATAATCCATTTTGATCTCATCTTGGTAAATGGTGTGAAATATTGGTCTATGCCCAGTTTCTACCATACTGTTTTCCAGTTTTCCCAACAATTTTTATCAAATGATGAGTCTTTGTCTCAATAACTTAAATCTTTACACTTGTCAAAATACAAGGTTACTATATTTATTTGCTGCTGTGAGTTGTATGTCTACTCTATGCCATTGATCTACTTTTGTATTTCTTAGCCAGTACTAGATAGTTTTGATAATTTTATATATACATATATATGGCTTAAGTTAATGAATCTTTTCCTTGTCTTCCTTTTCTTTTACTATGGCTTCTGTTCTTACAATACAAATTTCTTTCACCTAAGGATGATCTCAACTAGGTATTTGTCTGATTAAAACATTCGATGGGTAAATAATAGCTTTAACCCTTGGGTAGGGACATTCTATTGGCATTGAGAAGTTCCTTAACCAAAATGAATCCCTAACTGATAAATTGTGGGCATGTGATATGCATGCATGTATGTGTGTATATGTATGTGTGTGTGTGCATGAGAGAGAGAGAGAGGGAGAGAGAGAGAGAGAGAGGGAGAGAGAGAGAGAGAGACAGAGAGAGAGAGAGAGAGGAAGAGAGAGAGAGAGAAATACAGAGAGAGAGAGAGAGAGAGAGAGAGAGAAAGAGAGAGAGAGAGAGAGAGAGAGAGAGAGAGCCCTTTGTGTTAAGGAATGATCCAACTCCTTCCATTTTCTATCAGTATTCTTAAGACTGTCATCCTTACTAGCGTAGTTTGAATGAAAGGTTGGGGCTGAATTGTGTATGATTGTATGATGGGGTGATTCTAAAAACCAAAACTGGGTAGGAAAAGGTAAAAAGCAATTATCTCATAGAAATGGGTCGAGAAAGGAAGAACTGATACAGAGGAAGCAGGTGGGAATGGAGGACTGGTAGTGTTGAAATCTTACTCTCATTAGATCTTTTAAGAGGGCTTAAGAGGGAAGATATACATTTAAAAGGGTCTAAAAATCTAAACTTAAAAAGAAATAAAAGGCCTAGTGGATAGGATAAGGGAGGGACTTTTAGAAGGGTATGTAGGTTAAGATTTAGGAGGTTGGGGGGAGAAGATAGGGGAGGGACTTTTAGAGGGTTGGGTAGAATAAGGAATATGAGGGTAAGGGGAGGGGATAAAATAATAGGGTTGGGGTAAAAAAAGTGGATGAGAAGGACTATAGTAAGTACAAATAAGCAGGAAGAAGGCATTTTTGGAGATTGGTGTACAGTTTGGCATAAACAAAGACTGTGGTAGGGGAAAGAATGTATGTTCCAAGGATGGGGAGGAGAATAACCAAGCTGGACCACAGAATTTGTTCTAGAATGGTATGGGGGAGTTTCATTACTGAGGGTCTTAAAAACATGATAGAGCATTTTAGAATTTTTTCTTTGACAGAAAAAGAGGTTAAGAGCTTCTACTTTAAATGTAAGTACTGTTGAAAGGATAATTTCCACAATATTGTAAGTTTCAAAATGAAACTATGTAAATATAATCTACATGTCTCTTATGTATATACATGCATGCACATGGGAAGCCCTCTACATGCATAGATTGTTTATAGAGCTTTCAAATATTTACAAAGACATCCACAGTTTCTCCTCAGTGGGACTTAGGTTTAAATGAACTGATTAGGAGAGAGCCACTTGCGTAGATGAGGGAGGGTAGATAGCTAGTAAGTTGGTGAAAGCTAATAAACAATGCTGAAAATGGAAGGTGTCAGGTCATTTCACACACACACACACACACTCATACCGCTATGCCCATAATTTACAAGTTAGGGATTCATTTTGGTAGAAGAACTTCTCAATGAAAATAGAATGTCCTTCACCCTTTTCCAAGGGTCAAAGGTATTTACCTTTTGACATTAAATGTTTTAATCAGATAAATATTTAGTTGAGATCATCTTTAGGGAAAAGAAATTTTTATTGTAAGAGCCAGAGTCATAGTGAAAGGAAAGGAGGATAAGGAAAAGATTCATCCACTAAGGTCAAAACTAACTTCCTCAATCATGACCAGCTCCTCCCCTCCATTTTTATTATGTACAATTCCCTAGATAAGTCTCTAGAGAATCAAGGGCCTGTCTGTATATAACTTGGCCATTTGATTGGTAGCACTAAAATGCAGGTAGGTAGAACTTTATGACATTTAATTCTATCTTTAATGTAAATATAATTCTTCTTGAATTAGACTTACTTTGTGCTGCCTTGGAAAGCAAAATTAGGGGAAATGAGTGAAACTTACAAGAAGGCAGATTTCTCCTGGACTTCCTAACTGGAACTGTCCAGCAGTAGAAGTAGGTGCCTTTGTGAGGCAGGGAAATTCAGTTCAGCTAGTATTTAAGATCATTGCCAGTATTCAAATAAAAACTGAATGACTACTTGTCAGGAAAACTATAGAAGGAATACTTGCATTGAGTGGGAGGTTAGACTTCTAAGTTTCTTTCTAAATTTTAATGTTAGCAATTTTCTTATAAAAAGAAATACACACACACACCAGCTTTCTAGTAAAGAGGCAATATTTAATTTCATTCTATGCCAAAATGCACTTTAAAAAAATGCTCAGCCATCCTAGTCACATGTAGAATGAACAGCTCATCCTCTGCTGATTTCAAATCCCACATTATAATCTCTAATTCAGAATACAACCCATTATTTGACTTCATACTTTGTAGTTATTCTGCTTAACAGGCTATCCATAGGTGCCACATAATGGAACACATGTTCATAGCTAAGAATTCTATGGACAAGCTTTGGAGAGAGGGTGAATGTTACAACAATATAAAAGGACAGGGGCAATATTGATACTCTGAGGAAAAAGAACCATACCCCCCTGGGAGACTTAAGCTCTTATGCTCTGATTGTCAGTAGGTATCTTCACCAAAACAAAAAGGGGTCTCATAGCTGTGGATCTGTGGATACACAGCTTGATACATTACATTCACTTTATTAGTTATTTAAGCTCAGTTGTGGGCTGACATATGACAGAGTTCACATTTAAATCTTCTAAGTGAAGTCATTTGATAGCAAGCCTATTAAGGTTAATAGAATGAACTTAACAATGACCATAGCTGAAGGAAGGAGGGGCCTTGAGAGATTCAGTAAATTGTTCACCAAATAGCCTGTCACTTCTAGGTCTCCAAGTGAAGCCCTCCCAATGGATCACTCCATTGTCCTTAATGCCTTTAATTCTAATGGGTTGCAGTCTTCAAATTCAAGTTATTGCTATTGGTTATGCTACCTGACATGCTGAAAGTACTTCAAATAAACATATTAATAGTGTGGACAGATAAATGAGGCAAGCATATCATTCATCAGCACTGATATGAATTACTCAAAATACATTTATCAGTTGAGAGGTAGGGAAGAGTAAGGGGAGTGTGTGTGTATGTGTGTGTGTGTGTGTGTGTGTGTGTGTGTGTGTGTGTGGTTTTCCTTTGTGGGAAGTTAAAAGAAATGTTCAAGTCTTGATTTGGTCCCTTTTGAGCTATCAGTCTGAGTTAAATTATGGAATGTTACTGAAAAGAAACTTTGAACTTCACTATAGAATTAACAACCTCCCATCCAAAAGCTTAAAAAAAGCTGTTTAACCATATGTCTCTTATTCAGTCTGACAATAACCTCTCTTTTTCCACTTCCCAGCTGAGACAAGCTTGATAACATTTGTAACAGGAAATGGAGAAGACTGGCAGAATGTTTTAAGATGGATAGGGTAGATGCATAGCGACCTTGGTGGAGTTACCACAGTCCAGGATTGAAACTTCAGTGTTTTTCAGGTCCCTAGTATTTTAAGAGCACTGCTACCATAGTGGACTAGCCCACACTAACCAACTCTATTAGAGAACTGCTTATAATTCAAAATGCCATTTTGTTAATCTGTAAGAACACTGTAACTGCTCCATGAACTGGAATGTTTGCATCAGGTAGGCCCAGTCTCTTCTCACTAGGGATAGTCATTTAGGAAACGGAAATGAAAGATGAAGGCTGCTTGTTGTAGGTTTGCCTTTATTCATTGACTGAGCAAATGACTGAATGTGTTATCATTTGGGGGGCACTGAAAAAGGCTCCTGGCCAAATGAAATCTCCCTGATTAGTACAATGATGACACAATTAGAGATACTTTCAGTTTAATGTAAGCCTGCACAACTTATGGCTTGTGGGCTGTTTGCGACCTCCCAAAGGATTTTGGGAAGGGTCACAACAAATATAGGGTTGCCCCTGCACACTGTTTGTCACATGTCCTATGGTAACCAACCATCATCAGTTTAACTAATCTGTGGCCCCAAGAAGTTTACAAGTTGTACAGGGCTGGTTTAATGCAACTGAGCAAATATTTGTAGGTGCCAAACACAGTGCTAGGTACTATAGATACAAAGTGAACATCAAAATGATTCCAGTTGTCAAGCAGTTTGTTTTCTTACATGGGGAGGGGAAACAATATGCACCCATGTACAAAAGCAAGCAAATAAAAAATATTTGGTTTTTTTATGGAGGGGGAAGGCAAGTCAATTGGGGTTGTGACTTGCCCAAGGTCACACAGCTTGTTAAGTGTCAAGTGTCTGAGGCTGGATTTGAACTCAGGTTCTCCTGATTCCGAGACCAGTGCTCTATTCACTGTGCCACCTGGCTGCCCCCTCAAAAAATATTTGTTAAGCTCTTTCTGTGTGCTAGGTGCTTGGAAGAGAAATACAACTGAAAGAATTTTTTCTCTCAAGGCACTTACATTTTAATAGGGGACTCAACAACTTGCATATAGAAACATACAAATAAATAGAAACAAAACCAAAACAATTACAGGGTAGGCTGGGAAGGAGGACACTGGCAGTTGACTGGGTTAGGAATCCTCTGAAAGGCTTCACATAGTAGGAGTTGAGTTGTGTCCCGAAGGAAAAGAGGAAGGAAGTAGAGGTGAGGAGGGAGTACATTTCTAGCATGAGGGATGACCAAGACCAAAGTACAGAGAGAGGAAATAAAGGGTTGTGTGTAAAAAACAGAATTCCAGAGTGAGAAAGAACATCATATCTCAGCTAACCAAAATACAAAATATATACAGAGTTAAAAGATAGTATTTGGTAAGGGGAGCTCTGACACTCGGTTGAGTGGGAGAGGAGAGTGATTAGGATAGACTGTGTATAGGAAAGAGCACTTCATCTGGGTCATGAAGAGAGCTAGGACTTCTAAGTAGAGGTGAGGAAGAAGAGCATTCCAGGCATGGGGTAGCAGTGTGGATCAGTTTAAGTCTATCAGTTCCTTTCCTGAGAGCTAGGTTTTAATGGGAAGAGAAACAGAATATTTGAATAACAAGGTATCTGAGATGGGGAAGCACAGAAAGGAGAGACTGGATGGATGAAGGAATGATGGAAAAGATGTTTCACCTGCTTCCACAATTATACTTGAGCCAGTTTTAAGGTATCCTTCTCCAATCCCAGATTACATTCTCTTAGTCGATCTTGAAGCTTTACTTGAGCAATATTCCTTTTATGTAACTCATGAAGATTATATTTACCTTCCCTTCAGCTCATGGGGAATTCCTAAGAATAAGGGGAGTACAGCTAGCAAAAGGCCCACTACCACATTCTTATCACTATTCCCCTTACCCTACCACAGGTGCATATGAAATTCTAGGGAAAAGTCTTCATCAGAAAAATGTTAGAGGCTGCTCTCTCTCTTCTTCAACCTGTGGTAAGTAGCCTCTTAAGTAACCCTTCTTTGGGAAAAGAAGGTATCTCCTTTTTCTCTTGCAACCTCCTTCACAACCTTCTTTCCAAACTCCTTGCCACTCACACCAGAAATTAAACCTTGGAAGAAATTCTCCCCAGGGCTCTCCCTCTCGATTGGTGACTGACTCTCCAAGAACCCTATTTCAGGAAATCTTCAGTCGCACTTCACTTTACACTTCTCTCCAACCACCTCATCCAAGTCACAAACTTGCCTTGCCACTGGACCCCTTCATCTGCCACCTCCCAGTTATGAAACCATGAACCATATTCAAATCAATTCTGTAATTTTTACTTAATGAAGAAGTATGCCAATATGCTTCTCAGCGTTCTTACTCACCATCCTTTCCATAGTAAAATACCCATTCCTGGCCATCATAACCTTATATGTGTTGTTTCTCCATTGGAATGTAAATTTCTTGAGGGCAAAATCAGTCTTTCCTTTTTTATTTGTATCCCTAATGCTTTTAGCATAGTGCTTGGCACATAAGTGCTTAATATGTAACTTTAAAAATTTCTCCAGGGGGCTACTAGGTGACACAGTTAATAGAGCACCAGCCCTGGAGTCAGAAGGACCTGAGTTCAAATCTGGCCTCAGACTCTTAACACAAAACTAGCCCTGTGACCTTGGGCAAGTCACTTAACCCCAATTGCCCTACCTTCCCCCCTCCAAAAAGCAAAAAAATAAAAAAATTCTCCAGCAGTTCAGGTCAGACAATAAGGTCACACTCTCTCTTGAACAATTGGTAGAATCATATTGAGATATTGTAAGTGAAGTCATACAATATTGGAGTTGGTAGGAATCTCAGATCTTATCTAACCAAAGTTGTACCTATATAGATATTCCCCCCCATTCCTAGGAAGTGACTGTTGTTCATTTAAAGTCTCCAAGTAATTGACATCCCACTGTGTCTTCAGTCAAACCATTTCATTTTTGGACAGCCATAATTATTATTATTATTTTTTTTTAGTGGGGAAGGTAGGGCAGTTGGGGTTAAGTGACTTGCCCAAGGTCACATGGCTAGTTTTTTGTGTTAAATGTCTGAGGGCAGATTTGAACTCACATCCTCCTGACTTCAGGGCCTGTTCTCTATTCACTGCGCCACCTAGCTGCCCCAGATAGGTGTAATTATAAGGAAGTTTTTTTCTTATTTGAATCCAAAATCTGCCTCCTCACATCCTCCTGTTGTTCCTAATTTTGCCCTGGGGAATCAAGCAGAAAACAAATCTGGTTCCTCTTCTACATGACAAATCTTTGATTATTTAAAGGTAGATATCATTTTTTAAAATCTGTCATATACTAGGTACATAATAAATGCTAGCTGACTAACTGACTAAAGGCACAATCATGAAATCTTAGAGTTGGAAGGGACCATTGGAGGTCAACTAGTCAAATTTGTACCTGAACCCCATTTTTGAACAAAAAGTCCTACTACAGATCTCTGATAACTGGTTATTCTTCTGTTCCAAGACTTCCAGAGATGAGAAACTCATTACTTCAAGAACAAGAAATCCAACTTTTGATTTAGTTATTTGGAAATTTTTCCTTATATCAAGCCAAGACTGGCTTCTCAGTAACTTCTACTCATTGCTCTTAGTGCTGCCTTCCAGGGCAAGCAGAAAATCTAATCTCTGTTCCATATAATATCCCTTCAGGTAGATATTTGAATAAATCTCTTCTCATGCCATATATACCAAGTTTTGTTTTGTTTTCTTTCAGTGATCTGCATGAGGAGTGATTTCCTGTGCCCTAAAGCAGCGTGACTCAGTAAGTCTTCTTCTAAACTTCTTAATACCTACCTGCTTCCTTTTTCAGGGAATCTAAGATCTGGGAAGAGCTGCAGAAATTGTAGTCAAACTTGTATGTGACAAAGATCTATTTCTTCTATGCCATCCCCAACAAGTGGCTGTCTAGCCTCTGCTGGCAGGTCTCTAATAAAAGGGAGTTCATGACTTCTTGAAGCATCTTATTCTACTTATTCTAGTTCAAATAGTAATTTTACCACCTTACATCCAGCTGGAATCTCCTTCTCTGCAGCATTAATGCATTAGTCTTAGGTAATGCCCTGCAGATTGCAACTCCAGATCCTTTCCTCACACCTGGGTCAAAAAACAGAAAGTATTTAATCCAAGTCTATGAGGTGTGCACTGAGAGCTGGTTTCTGATTGTCAAGTTGGTCCATTATTTTGAAATGTATAGTGAAGTGTGCTATAAAGTGTGGAATTAAACAGCCAGTTTGGGTTTCCAGACCTGCCGCTTGATCGTGGGATTCCTTTTGGCTTCCATCAGTGTTTATTTAGTGAGGTTCTGGCTACTGATTCTCCAGGAAAAGCAATGAGCAATTCATGTTGCATTTGGTTTTTGGGGGTCTTGGTGTGTGGCTCTGCAGTTGATTTCTGTGATTCTCTGAAGCCCGTAGACACCCTATGTCTACCTCCCACCCCAACCGCACCAAGAGAAGCCAATATAAGAAGAATAATTATGACTCGGCCTACAGCTTTGGTTCAGAGCCATGTGCTTAATCCTCTGAGACAGAGCTCAGTCTTTCATACCTTCCACAGGGTCAGTGGTAGGCATCATAACATGAACATCATCTTTAACCCATTTCATCAGACTTTACTAACACGATGTTATTTCCAAGTTTACAGATTATTTAATATTGGTTCCATATAGGATTACTGCTTCCTAATGACATTGTGGAAAGGCACCTTGATTTCATAAAGGAAGTATATCCAAATCACATTGGAATCCTTCTGGGAAGCTTTACTACCCAGAGCTAATCTTAATGGGGATGTTTGAATATTTGTTGTGTAAACTTAATTTACAAGGAGTATTCTTCCTTTAAACAGCGCCCTGTACTCTTCCTGACTTTTTACTGTAACTGCTTATTATTCTAAGTATTGTAAAATTGATTAGGCAAGAGATGTCTTGTCCTAAAGCTCTTCTTTTGAAACCTATAGCTTTCTTTCAGTTTTCTTTACTCTTAACACAGGCTACTAGCCTAGAGGGATTTTGCATATCAAATGGAAATGGTATGTCTTTGTAATTTAAGAAAATTAAGAATTTTTGATTCCTGGTGTGCAAGATAAAAGGAATTTTTCTATTCAAATGCTATGATTCTATGACTCTAGCCACATGCCAGCTCACATAATTACATTCAACTCTCCGAAATTCCTCTGAATTCTTAATGACTTCAGTATACCTTAATAGCATTATTAAATTTGGACAGAGCATTACCTATATACTAATGAGGAACTGTATGAAAGACAGTATTTTTTCTGTTTATAAACAGGAGGCAAGACTGGAGAGGCAAGGTAGATTGTGTATCAACATGAGGGATATAATGATAGAAAATACTTAATGCTTAGTTTGTTAGGATCAGTTATAGTTACTGGGTTATGGGTAGGAACTAGGGTTTTGTGGACTGATAGTCTGGAGTGGTGATATGTGTCCCAGAGAAAGGTAGTACTCACCATAGGGGTAGAATCCTTGATTCTCTAGCATGCCAGAGTCCTTTGGAGAATAATATAGGCCCCTGGACAGAAATAGGGTTCCATGGAGAGGGAAGGAAAGTTGTCTTGATGGGTTAGGACTTAGATATGAGTCTGTGTTTACATATATTTGTCAGATTAAATAAAATCTGTTCTTAGACTTCTTGTTAACCTGGGAGCTTGCACTATATAGCTCATGGTCCTCTTTTCCTTTTTTGTTGTAGATTCCTGATTGGCAGTGTGGAATAATGGATAAAGTGCTAAAGCCTGGAAGATCTGAGTTCAAATCTAGAATCTGATACTTAGTATATTTGTTACCATGAATTTACAATAATAACAGCTGTTCCCCAATTGATAAATGGTCAAAGAATATGAATAGGCAGTTTACAGAGAAAGAAATTAAAATTATCAATAGCCATAAGAAAAATGCTCTAAATCACTTAGAGAAATCCCAATTAAAACAATGCTTAGGGAGCACCTCATACCTATCATGTTGGTTAAGATGACAAAAAAGGAAAATGGCAAAGGCTGATGTGAGAAAAGGGGATGTGAGAAAATAGGCACACCAAGGCACTGTTAGTGGAGCTGTGAATTAATCCAACTAGTCTTGAAAGTAATTTTGAATTATGTTAAAAAAAATCAAAACTATTAAACTGTGCCTACTCTTTGTTGCAGCAATAGTGTACTAGGTTTATACTTCCAAAGAGTTCAAAGTACTGCTATAAATATTTTTGTGCTTGCAGAAACATCTTGAACATAACAACATATCTAAGACAGAATTCATTATCTACTTCTCCAAGTTTCTTTGTTTTCTGTTGATAGCACTCTACTTTCTCTTCACACAGGTTTTCAATCTCAGAGGGTCTCTCTCTGTCTCTATCTCTCTGTCTCTGTCTCTCTATCTCTCTCTGTCTCTTTGTCTCTTACTGTTTCTATCTCTGTCTCTCTCTTCTTCATCATTCATAAAAGTCTTGCCAGTTTTTACCACCACAACACCCTTTTTACTGTTCCCTTTCTCTAGTTAAATCCAATCAAGGTAATAACCATTTAGTAAGTGCCTCTTATTTGTCAAGTACTGTGCTAAATACTAGGGATACAAAGAAAGGTTTTAAAAAAGAAAGGATCCCTGATCTGAAAGAATTCACAATCTAATGAGAGAACTATATGCAAAGAAGTATGTACAAACAAGGTACAAATTGGACAAAGTGGAGGTAATTTTAGAGGGAAGATACTGGCATGGAGGGGAATCAGAACAGGCTTCTTGCAGACAGTGGGATTTTAGCAGGGATCTATAGGAAGTCAGGAGATAAAAATTAAAAGGGGATAATATTCCAGATACGGGGACAGCCATTGAGGATGTGTAGTGTCAGGAGATGGAATGTCATGTTCAAGGAGCAGCAATGAGGACAGTGTCACTGGATCACAGACTAAGTGGAGGAGAGTAAGGTGTAAGAAGGTAAGAAATAGCAACTCACAATTTTCAATTTACTTCAGGCCCTCATTACTTCTCAGTGGAATATTTTGAGAGGATCCTTTTTAGTCTACCTGCTTCCAGGCTCTCTCCTCTCTAATCTACACTCTTTGAAATTGCCAAATAAATAATATCAAGACACAGGTCTGACCACGTTCCTTCCAGGCATGTGAATTCTCAGTGGTTCTCAATAAGATAGAGTACAAAACCGTCATTTTCCATTTAAAGTTCTCTACAATCTGACTCCCACCTATTTTTCCAGACATTTCATATTTTTCCCCTTCATATTCTGTTTTCCAGCCAAACTAGCCTTCTAAACAACAACCTGCCCCCAGGACAGCTGGGGAGCATAGTGGATAGAGCAATGGGCTTAGAATCAGGAAGATTTTTCTTCATGAGTTCCAATCCAGCCTCAGTCATTTATTAGTTCTATGTCCCCGGGCAAGTCACTTAGCCCTGTTTACCTCACATTCTCATTATACAATGAACTACAGAAGAAAATGCCAAACCTCTCCAGTATCTTTGCCAAGAAAATCCCAGAACAGGGTCACAAAGAGTTACACATGACTAAAGCAATCCAACGCTGCTATTTTCCTCCCACATTCTTTTGCATGGGCTGTTTGTCTGCTGTGCCTGGATATGATCTATCTCCATATCACACCTCTTAGAGTTCTAGATTCCTTCATGACAGTTCAGGTCCCATTTCCTATGGAAAGTCTTTCCTGAGACCCTGGTTGTTAAAGCAATCTCCTGAAATGTGCTTGTGCACATGCTATAGCTTTCTCTTCCCAACAGAGTATGGGCTCCTTGAAAGCAGATGATATTTCATTTATGCCTTTCTATCTCAAGTTCCCAGCACCAGGTCTTGTACATAGCAGACCTCTGAGAAATGTTTGCTGAATGGAATTGAGTTAAATCCAGGTATGGCAGCTTTTGCCTCTATGGAGATGAGGGATCATATTCATGCATCCAGGAGTCTTTACTACTCAGTGTAGAAAATTGAGAACTACTAACTGTACTGCATTGGACCTTTTTAAGATTCCCCTGTCCTTATGGAGTCCCACAGAGTTGGACCTTCAAAGTCTGGAGAGAAGAGTCAATGGGTGGTATTATCTTCTACCTCATTGGGATTTTCTGTCTGGGGTCCATATCTATCCCAAGGTAGGGGATGGAGTCTAAGGTTGGGATCCTGACATTTTCTGAATGTAGAAATCATGCCTGACTAAACTTTGAGGGGGCCAATATGCGTCTGGTTAATGAGAGAGAAGTGAATATTATCTTCAACCTTTTAAAAAAGTCTTTGACAGGGTTTCATACTAAAGGCTATTAAAAACTGAGCTAGTATTATATTAAGAAAACTGACATAAATAGTAAATCAGCAAAAGGTAAGGAGAAATCACAATTTGCAGGATAGAAAAATATGAACAATAGAATTCCCTAGGGATTAGAACTGTGACCAATCTTATTTAATAAATTAATTATAAATGATATAAAAAAGGAAATACATTATGAAATAATAATAACACCTAGCATTTACATATTAGACCTTTACATTTCCCATTTGCTCCTCACAATAGCACGGGAGGTAGGAACTTTATTATTAAACATATTTTACAAGTAAGAAAATCAAGGTCAGGAGAGTTTCAGTGATCTTCTTAAGGCCATACATTTAGTAAGCATTTGAGACTGGATTTAAACTCAGACTTTGCTGATTTTAGCCTCTGCTTGTCGCTCAGTTGTTTTCAATCATTTTCTTGGCAAAGATACTAGAATTGTTTGCCATTTTCTTCTCCAGCTAATTTTACAGATGAAGAAACTGAGGCAAGTAAGGTTAAGTGACTTGCCCAGAATCACAAAGCTTATGACTGTCTGAAGCTAGATTTGAACTCAGGAAGATGAGCCTGACTCCAGGCCCAGCATACTATCCATTTTGTCACCTAGTTATCTAAATAGTCAGATTTCCAGAGAATGTTCAACTGGTGATTTTGATGAAAAATATGTTCATTTTTCCACATAAAATAGTTTCTTCTGGAAGAAAATGCTAATTTTAGAAGATTGTTTCTGTTATAAGCTCAGATCTTTATCACTTTAAGTTCTGTATTAGAACTTCATAGTTCTATATCAATTTCTCTTCATTTTCCTTGGGCTGTTCTTCTTTATTTTGATTCCAAGAACATTATATCTATGTACCAAATACCCTCTGTTGCCTCTCTTCCCCTCATCTTTTTTTTTAGCTTTTCAATTTTCTTTTGTATATTGTCTACCCCATTAGATTGTAAGCTCCTTAAGGGTAGGGACTGTTTTACTTTTTCTTTATTTATCCCCAGCACTTAGCACAGTGCCTAGTACATAGCAAGTGAGCCCTTAGTAGATTTTTGTGGACTACTTGTTTGACTTTTTCCTAGTTAAGTTTAAAAGTTTTCATTTTGTCAAGAATTTCAAAGCTGAGGGTGGGGTGGTAGGATGAAGAGACTTGGGGAGGCACTGTGAAGTATGGCAATGCTTGTACTTAGCCTCAGATGAAATTCCGCCCCTCAAGTTGGGGCAGAACAGGATTCATCTAGAACAGTGGTTCTCAACCTTCCTAATGCTGTGACCCTTTAATACCTGTATATAGATGTATCTGCATGTGTGCAGACCCGCCTGGAGACAGATAGAGGAGTGGTATCTTGGTTCCTAAGATCATCAGAAATATGTGTTTTCCGATGGTCTTAGGCAACCCCTGGAACCCCTGTGAAAGGGTCATTTGACCCCCAGAGGGGTCACAACCCACAGGTTGAGAGCCGCTGATATAGAAGCACAAAAATTCAAGGGTATCAAGGGAATTAATTTTCAAAATGTGAAAGAAAATGGTTTAGAAATAGCATATCTCAAACTGTTTTACGACATAGTAATTATCAGAATAATCTGGTACTGGCTAAGAAACAGAGTGATGAATTAGTGGAATAGATTAGATACAAATTATGTTATCATAAATGACCATTGTCATAGAGTATATGAGAAACACAAAGATCTAAGCTTTTGGAACAAAAATTCATTATTTGGCAAAACTTCTGGGAAAACTGGAAAACAGTATGGCATAAACTAGGTATAGACCAACATCTCACACTTCTTATATCATATACCTCAATGAGGTCAAAATGGATACTTAATTTATATATAAAGTGTGATAGATAAGCAAATTAAGAGAGCGTGGAATAGTTTACCTGCCAGATTTATTGATAAGAAAAGAATTTTTGGGCAAAGAAAGTATAGAAAATATGAAATGTAAAATAAATAGTTTTTGTGTAAATAATAAATAAAATAATAATAATTGATTGTGTAAAATAAAAAAAAAATTATATAAACAAAATCAATGCAACCAAAATTATAAGGAAAGCAGAAAACTGGGAAAAGTTTTTCCAACAAGTATCTCTGATTAAGGTCTCATTTCTTAAAAGAACTGGGTCAAATTTATAAAATACAAGTCACTGCTCAATTGATAAATGGTAAAACAGTAGAAAAGGGCAGGTTACAAAGAAATCAAAGATATCTAAAGTCTTGTGAAAAAATGCTCTAAATCATTAACAATCAGATAAATGCAAATTAAAGTAATTCTGAGACACCACCTCACATCTATCGGAGTGACTAATATGAGAAAAAAGAAAAATGCTGGATATCTGAGGGAATGTGGGAAAACTGGGACACTAATGCACTGTTGGTGGAGTTGTGAACTGATCCGACCATTCTGAAAAGTAATTTGGAACTATGCCCCAAAAGGCTATAAAATGGTGCATACTCTTTGATCCAGCAATACTACTGCTAGTTCTACATCCCAAAGACATCCCCCCTCCCTAAAAAAGGAGAGGGGATAAAGGATCTATTTGCTCCAAAATACTTACAGGAGCTCTTTTTGTGGTGGCTAAAAATTGGACATCAAGGGGATATCCATCAATTAAGGAATGGCTAAACAAGCTGTGGTATGTGATTGAAATGGAATATTATTGTGTTATAAGAAATGACAAGCAGATCTATTTCAGAAATAGAAGTATGACGTCTGAATGCAGATTGAAGCATACTATTTTCTCCCTCTTTTTTTTTCTTTCTCTTGGTTTTTCCCTTTTGCTCCAATTCTTTCACAACAAGACTAATGTAGAAATATGTCTAATATTTGTACATGTGTAGTCTATATCAGATTGCATGCTCTCTTGGGGACTGAGGAGGTGAGAGAGCAGGAAAAATCTGGAACTCAAAATCTTATAAAAGTGAATGTTTAAAACTAAAAATAAAATAAAGAGTATTTGAAAAATGCAGATTTACCAAGGTTAAAAAACAAAAAAAGAAAAGAAAGAAGGAAATGACAAGTAGGATGATTTCAGAAAAACCTAGAACTGATGTATAGTGAAGTGAACAGAAGAATCAGAAGAACGTACACTGGAACAGTGTATCAGTAATGAGATATTCACAACACCCATGATGGTTATGAATATGCTGGTATAGTTTTGGATCACAAAATGTAGCAAACTCTCCACATGGAAGGCAGAACCAATGTCTTTATTTAGAAACCAGAACACTGAGTCCCAAAACCAGAAAGCCAAAGTCATTATAATGGTCACAAAGTTGATACACATAGTTAATGCAGTGGACACCCACATTCCCAAGCCCTCACAAATAGAACAGGCTCCCTCAAGCAGGGATCCCTCTCAGACTCATGACAGTTTATCAGCCTGGTCTTTGGAAGTTCTCAGAAGAAGATGCAGAAGGAGGATCTCAGCCAAAGGTGCAGTCTCCAGGTTGTAACTGAGAAAATCTGAAGGTCCCCCTGGTTCTCTCCTTATATACAGTATAGCTCCTCCCTGTTCAGCCCCTTCCTGTTAAGGTGTGAACTACTTCCAAGGAGTTAACTGGAAGTAAGGAGCTAAGCCTTTACTAGGTGATAAGTGCCTTTACTAGGTGCCAATAGAAAGGGGCATGGAAGATCTTTTGATTTCATTAACATTACATTGGGCCCCAAGATA
>CM053597.1:78457528-78497787 GCA_028646575.1 Pseudocheirus occidentalis
GCCAGGGGCTCTGAAGCAGCCCAGTGGTGGCAGCCGCTGGTTACAGCAGTTCCTGCCCTTCCCCCACTGCTTCCTTGCCCTGGGATAGATTGGCCAAACTGCTTTTCCTCCCCCAAATTTACCTTGAAAGCTTCACTCACTTTCACTGACTTCTTATCCTGCCTTAGTAGATGTGAGGATTGCTCGAGGTACTTTAGATCTTCTCTGAAGTAGACCCATGCTGTGGCTTGGGAGGCTTGGCTCCTCCTGACTACCCTGTAGCCTGGCCACATTGCAGTTTCATGCTGGGCTGGTCTTGGCTCCCAGCCTGCAGGCCTGCGGGATGAACCCCTCAGGCTGAGCTGCCTTTCTCTAAGCCCTATTTTTCACACCTTGGTTGATGTGGAGTTGCTGGAGGCTGTAGATCTTCTCTTTTGTAGACTGGCTGTGGCTTGGCTCAGCTCCTCTGGACCTGTCCTAGGGCCTGGCCCTAGCTGTGGTTTCGGTTTCAGGCTGGGCTGGCCTCGGTTTCCAGCCCGCCACTATGAACCCCTCTTGCCGTGCTGCCTTTCTCTAATCCATATTTTTCACACCTTGGTAGATTTGGAGTTGCTGGAGGCTGTAGACCTTCTCTCTTGTAGACTGGCTGCAGCGTGGCTTGGCTAAGCTCCTTCCTACCTCCCTGGGCCTGGTCACGGTTTCGGTTTCAGGCTGGGCTGGCCTCGGCTCGCGTCCTGCCACGATGATCCCCTGCTGCCGGGCTGTCTTCCGTGAGAGATGTGTTTTCTGTATTTTTGTGAGCTTGAGAGACCTAGAATTTTTCCAGAGTCATATTTTGTGGGTCTTTAGGGTCCTAAATGATTTTCTAAATGAAATAATTTCTGAAAATTAAAATACTTCAATAAATATTTCAAATTCTTTCTTTTTTTCCAAATCACTTGAATTATGGTGAAACACATTACAGCTATTTATTTCTTCTACATCAAAGAAATGCTTAACATACACAAGGTCCACATACTCCAACTGATAAATATAAGTAAGAAGCAATAGTTTATAATTATTATCATACTTTTCTAGGAAAATATTGTAATATGAAGTCTGAAAGACTGTTGTATTGATACTTTACATCTTGCTTTGTATTGTCCAAACAATTCGTTCTAGGTACATGTCTTTGAGCTTGTCTTTCTTTCCATGTTCATTTTCTCCTCTAAAGAAAGCTATAGTGGATATAAAGACAGATTTTCTTACAGGACACATACTGGGGAACCAAGGAAATCCTGAGACACTGAAGTTCACATTACGATTCCTATCTTAAGGTCCATCTTAGGATAGTTTTTGAATCAACTTTAATCAGGCAAAGAGAAACAAAATATAAGGGACAGTCAGAGGTTCAATCTTGGTTAGCTGAGTCCCTCATCTACCTGTCCCTTCATAGCACTTGCTCTCATAGTGAAGGAAAGGGTGGCTCTTCTGCTCTAACCCCTTGCAGGAAATCCCAATTATATGATGACATGTAGAGTATTGAAATCAGTAAGTCTAGGTGGAAACTTTCTCCTTTTTATCTGAGGAAGTGCTGGTTCCCACTCTGCCACTGTCAAATTGTCAGAGGAATTTAGAGAATGCTCCTGGTAGTATTTTAAATCTGTGTTCATCTTAGGACTCCATTCCACTTTTAAAATAATTGAGAACTGCTCAAAGAGCTTTTGTTTACAGCTATTGATAGTTACTGTATTAGAAATTAAAATGTCTTAGTGCTATTATGAGAACACTTTGGACTTTACAGACCTCCTGGGGATCCTAGACTACACTTTGAGAAGGTTTGCTCTATGGAATGATCCCTATAAACCTATTTCCATGCAAGCTCAGTGTGGTGCAATGCCAGCTAAATATAGGATGTATAATCATATAAAGTAAGATTTTACTCATATCCATTTAAACAGAAAAAGGAAAAGCTCATTATGGATCATAAAAGATCAAAAAAAGGAAGTACTATTTATTTATATGTGAAGAAATAAACAATAAATATACCCCCTGCTAGCAGCAGTTCAGAGATTGGATTAAAGTGAGGTTTCTGCTAGTTTAGCAGAGGAGTGTAATAGTAATAGAATTTGGAGATCCTCCTGTGTTGCCTTGGTTTTTGGGTTGGGTGTTGAAACCCAGAGTTTGTGAATCCCAAATGTGGGATGGACTTGTTGATGTGAAGAGAGAGGGCTGAATTGGGAGGAGCCATGGATTTAGAGAGAAAAACCCAGGCAGAGAGAAAGCCAGTGCAGAGGAGGCCAGAAGGACTATTGGAGAGCAGTGCCTTGGACTGCTGAGGGCCAGTTGGAGCTGCACAGGACTTTTGAGAACTGCCATCCAGAGCTGCCAAGAACTGAGGAAGCATGGCTCTGATGCCAGTATTTTGTCTGTCTGTTTTGATGTTGTTTTTCCAGATTCACCTGCTGGTGAAGGATAGTGTTGCTGTTGTAGAGGTCCTGAAACCTTGCTGTTGGTTCAGAAGCCCTGAAGAAGGATTTTCTTGTTTTATGTTCACAGAAATCATGGAAGAGGGCCTTGCTGATATTTTCAGGGGTTCTGAGACTGTTCTGCAGGCAGAGAGTGACTTGATGGGGACAGTGGCAATGTGTGTTGTGACTTTGTTAGGCTTTGCCTTCCCAGGAACCAGGTACTTGCCTCTGGTCAAAACAAAGAGAGGACCTGTCCTTGGGCATTGAAGTGTAATGACATCTTAACCTTGTTGTAGTTTAAGGGTAAGAGAGAGAAAGAGAGCACATTGACTTTTTAGATATACTGAGGAGCTAGAAAAACCACACAATCTTCATATGCATCAGTTAATCCTACAAGGCTTCTTTAGGAAGGAAGAAAATCCTAAATAGCAGCCTTTTTCAATTTTCAAGGGAAAACTTTTAAGGAAAGCCTTCATACTATAAAAACTTCTTTATATATGTAATGTGGGAAGGGAGGGAAGTGAAACTGGTTTCTCTGCTTTCAGGGAGCAGTTAACAGAGGTAACGTATTAATATGCTATGGTGTACAAAGACTTGTCTATTCCTTATTGTCCTTTTATAAAGTGTGAGGGAATTCTCTGACTAATTTGGAAAAATAGCTGGTTGATTAGTTAGTTGCTGTCCTTCTCAAAGAGGACCGAAATAACATCACTACATTAGAGTCAAGTTTCAGTATATTGGGATATGGATGATCAGACCAATACAAGCTCAGAATGCTCTACCTCAGATTAGGCACAAATAGTCCATATGAGCATTTGGGTGGATTACCTAAATTTGCTCACCCTGCATTTCTTTTGAGTTGTTTCAAATCTGCTTTGCTCATAGAACACAGCACCTTCTCTGATGTGGGCATGCCATTCAGATCGGTCCTGTGCCAGGGTATCTCATGTCACACAATCAATTCCAAAGTTCTTAAGAAGGACCTCGAAAATGTCCTTGGAACATTTCTGAGCACCAGATGAGCACTTGCCCTATGTGAGTTTTATAAATTAAAATTAAAAAAAATATTCTTTTAGGTGAGCATATATTTGTCATTTGAGCAATGTGGCCAACCCACCATAGTTGTGCTCTCTGCAGTAGAGTCTGAATGCTTTGCAGTCTACTTTTGTGAAGCATAAATACTATGTCCCTGCCAGAAAGCAGTAGGGAGGAAAAAAGATTTTTTTCTTAAAAATTTTTATTGATATCTTTTGTTTTTACACAGACTAAATTTAGCCTTATAACTTTCTCCCTTTATGTTTTTCAAAAATTAATTTATTCAGCTAGAGATTAAAAAATAAAACAGTCCCTTTTAAAGCTCTAGAGGAGATGGCTTGGGGTATAAGAAACAAGTCATGGAGGTACAGTAATACATACTACAGTAAGAGCATTGCTTGAAAGGAGACCAGGCTAGAAAGTATTTCGGAAGGGTATTTCCCGAAGTAAATTTTAAGTTTCCTGAGGGCAGAGACTTTCCTTTTCTGCTGAATGCAGCAAACAGTTGGGTAAAGTTAAATTGTTTTGAATTGACTGGAGTTGAGAAGAAATGTAGAGAGAGGAAGGATGGGGGTAGATCCAACAAGAGATATGAATGAGTGAGGCAGAGAAGAGGCTTCAAGAGAGACAGGATCAAGACCCTGAAAGTGGAAAGTAGAAGCTGAGTAAAGGCTAGGGGACTAAGCAGCCAATTCACACATCTGTCCAACATACCCCTCCCAGTCAGCCCAAGAATTGGAGGCAAGTATGGGGGTGGGGAGGTGTAAATCTCCAGTGGGCTGGGAAAAATGGGCGTTGACAGGGCGGGGCGAGTGGCACTCTCCTCCTTAAATTCAGGAGACGCCATCGGAAAACCCAGTCCCAGAGCAGAGCAAGGGAGCCAGCTTCTTCCTTTACTCCTGGCAGTCCAGGGGTTTCTCTTCTTCCTCCTGGGCTGGGCTCTTCTTTTTCCAGCCAGAACCTGATTTCTCCTCCCTCTTTATCCCCTGCTCCTTTCTTCTGTACTTCGCTGTGGTCAGTCCTGGGTGGTCCCTGCTAATTTTTCTCCTTCCTCCTCCTCTTCAGTGTGGTCAGCCGGGTCCACCCTGTCCGGCTCTTGCTCCCCACCTCTCCTCGTCCCGGCCAGTTCAGGACCCCAGTACTTAGCCCGCTCCCACGATGTCCGGCTCGCTCCTCAAAAGGAAGCAGGGGACGCCCCCTACCCGCGGCGGCTCCAGGTGCCTTCGCGGGCCCTCGGGCGTGAGGGCGTGGCAGAGGCGGGGCCTGAGCGGGGCTTGTGTCTGCTGCCGGGGCCTGGCAAGTTGGCGGCTGCTGCAGCTGCGCTGGGGGAGGAGGAGCCGGAGTTGTGCCTGGAGCTGCTGCCCACCGACCCCCCTGCTGCTCATCTTCTCCTTCCTGGACTACCAGGATCTCGTCAGCTGCAGCTGTGTCAGCCGAGGATTAAACCAGCGATCAAATCATGATCCTCTCTGGAGAAGACATTGCAAGAAATACTGGCTTTTGTCAGAGGCAGAAAAAATACAGAAGAACAAAAGTTGGAAAACTCTCTTCAAAGACACGTATGTTGATCTGGGAAGATATATTCAACATTATGCTACTCTTAAAAAAGCCTGGGATGACCTGGTAAGATACCTGGGACAGAGGTGTCCAAGGATGATTGGATCTCTAAAAGACAGCGTGGAGGAACATGAGCTGGACGCTGTGGAAGCGCAGATCGGGTGCAAGCTTCCCAAAGACTATCGCTGCTCCTTTCGGATCCACAATGGGCAGAAGCTGGTGGTTCCTGGGTTGATGGGCAGCATGGCCCTCTCCAATCACTACCGCTCTGAGTATTTGCTGGACATAGACACAGGTGCTGGCAGATTCCAGCAGAGGTAGGGCATAAAGCAGTGCCTCCCACTCACTTTTTGCATCTACACTGGGCTGAGTCGGTATATGGCGCTGGAAAGTGTAGAAGGCCTCAAACAAGTATGAGATCTTCTATCAATGTCCGGACCGGATGGCTCGGAATCCATCAGCAATCCATATGTTTATTACAGGTGCTTCTTATTCAGAATGGTTTACTTCTTACGTGCACAATGTTGTAACAGGGGGCTACCCTATCATCAGAGACCAGATTTTCAGGTATGTTCATGATAAAAGATGTGTGGCAACAACCGGAGACATCACGGTGTCAGTGTCCACGTCATTTATCCCAGAACTTAGTTCAGTTCATCCGCCTCACTGTTTCTTCACTTATCGAATCAGGATTGAGATGTCTAAAGACGCTCTTCCGGAGAAGACTTGTCAGCTAGACTAAGCTAGTACTGGAGGATCACCAACGCCAAAGGTGAAATCATAGAGGTTCAGGGACCTGGAGTGGTGGGAGAATTTCCCATCCTCAGCCCAGGCCTGGTGTATGAGTACACCAACTTTACTGCTTTCTCCACCACATCAGGATACATGGAAGGACATTATACCTTTCATCTCCTTTACTACAAGGACAGGATACTCAGTGTGACCATTCCCAGATTCCATATGGTGCGTCCCACCTTCAAGGTCTCCACAACTCCAAGAGTAAGCAAGCCAACACACGAATAAGGAAACTAGCCATGATGAATGTTCTGTGATCACATATTTAAAAGTAAAATAAATTAATTTATTCATTTCCACAAAATTTTTAGTTTTTTTCTCTCTGTCTTTCCCCTACCCTCACCCCAAAATAGCAAGTCTCCTGAATACTCCTTCCCCCAAACTGTTTTCTCTTATATCATCCCACATCACCTCCCCCCCCCCAACTTTCTAGTAGGGCAAGATGGATTTCTATACTCCAGTGCCTGTATATCTTATTTCCCAGTTGCTTGTAAATAACATTTTTTTAAGCATTTGTTTTTTTTAAAACTGAGTTCCAGATTTTTTCCCTTCTCACCTGCCTTCACTGGGAAGATAAGCAATTCAATATAGGTTGTACATGTATATAGTTACCCAAATCATTTCCATAATTGTTACATTGTGAAAGACTATATTTCTCTCCATTCTGTCCCATCCCCCACTTATTCTGTTTTCTCCTTTGATTGTATCCCTTTCAAAACTGTTTTCTTCTAATTGCCCTCTCCACTAATCTGCCCTCTCTTCTATCATCCTCCCTCTTATTCCCTACCTCCCTATTATCCTGTAGGATAAGATACCAAATTGAGTGTGTATATTATTCTCTCCTTAAACTAAATTCAAGGAGAGTAAGGTGTCCCATTCCCTGTCACCTTCCTGTTCTTCCCCTCCATGGTAACAGAGTTCTCTTTCCTCTTTTATATGAGATAATTTACCCTAATCTATCTCTTCCTTTCTCCTTCTATCAATAAATTCCTCTCTCAACTCTTTATTTTTTAAATATCATCCCTTTATATTTGTAATGCCAAGCAAAGGCAACTTCCAAAGTTCAGATTAACAGCATAGCAAACCCCATTTATTCAGCAAACATTCACAGAACAGAGAAAGTCAAAATACAGTATAACTCAAACATTTCACTAGTAAGTTCTTCATTCAGTCCAGGTACTACTCCACCCCTAGAGGGTACATGCTTTTAGTCAAAGTCTCTTCTCAAATGGAGATCAGACTACTCCACTCCTAGATAGCACAGTCCTTTAGTCGGTCTAAGTCTCTTCTCAAATGGAGAGAGTTATTCTCAAATGGAGATCAGTTTCCAATCATAAACAAAGTACACTCACAAAAAGGCCAAAGGTTTCCCACCCCTGGACTCAAAGTAATTACAATTCCATCCATTAACAATAAGCACTTTCTCAAAAGGGAGCAGGAGAGCACAAAAGGCTAACCACCCTTAAACCATAACAAGGTCAAGATAACATCTCAGCATAGAAAGGCCAAGGATGCGCCTTTCTTTCATTTTCACTGGAGGCAAGCTCCCAGAAATCCCAGTTCCTGGGGAAACAGGGCTCAACAAAGCCACAACCAGTGTCCTCACCAAGTCACTCTCTGCCTGTAGAATAGTCCCAGAACCCCTGAAAGTATCAGCAAGGCCCCCTTCCAGGATTTCTGTGAACATACACCAAGAAAGGCCTTCTTCAGGGCTTCTGCACCAACAACCAGGTTCTAAGACCTCTACAACAGCAGCACTGTCCACCATTAGGTGAATCTGGAAAAACAACATCAAAGCATACAGACAAAATACCAGCCTCACAGCCATGCCTCCTCAGTTCTTAGAAGCTCCAGGTGGCAGTCCTCCAAAGTCCTGGGCAGCTCCAATGGGCTCTTTGCAGTCTCACTCAGCAACTCAGGCTCAACAACACTGGATACTGCTCTTCCCAAAAGTACTTCCTCTTCTGGCCTTCTCTGGGCTTGAGCCTTTCTTTCCATTCATGGCTCCTCCCAGGTCAGCCCCTTCTCTTCACGTCAACAAGTCCATCCCACAAGTGGGATTCACAAGCTCTGGATCTTAACACTCAACCCAAAAGCCAAGTCAATTTAGGGGCATCTCCAAATTACATTACCATTACAATATTCAACTCATCCTCTGCCCTCTGTCTATGTATACAAGAACATACATATGCCCACACTCACATATATATTTATATACACATATCCCCTCCTATACATATACATATATATGTGCATACATATATACATATATATTCCCTTCAACTATCCTCATACTGAGAAAAGTCTTATGAGTTACAATTATCGTTTTTCCATGTAGGAATGTAAATAGTTCAACTTTAATAACTTCCTTATGTTTCTTTTTCCTGTTTACCTTCTCATGCTCCTCTTGCTTCTTGTATTTGAAAGTCAAATTTTCTTTTCAGCTCTGGTTTTTTCATCAACAATGCTTGAAAGTCCTCCACCTCATTGAATTACCGTATTTTCCCCTGAAGCATTATACTCAGTTTTGCTGATAGGTGATTCTTGGTTTTAGTCCCAGCTTCTTTGACCTCCAGAATATCATATTCCAAGCCCTTTGATCCCTTAATGTAGAAGGTGCTAGGTCTTTTGTTACACTGACTGTGTTTCCATAATAATCAAATTGTTTCTTCCTGACTACTTACAGTATTTTCTCCTTGACCTGGGAACTCTGGAATTTGGTGATAATATTCCTAGGACTTTTCTTTTGGGAACATTTTCAAGAGACAATAGGTGAATTTTTTCAATTTATATTTTGTCTTCTGGTTCTAGAATATCAGGGCAATTTTGCTTGAGAATTTCTTGAAGGATGATTTGCAGGCTCTTTTTTTGATCATGGCTTTCAAGTAGTCCAGTAGTTTTTAAATGATCTCTCCTGGATCTATTTTCCAGGTCTGTGGCTTTTCCAATGAGATATTTCACATTGCCTTCTATTTTTTCATTTGTTTGGATCTGTTTTGTAGTATCTTGATTTCTCATAAACTCATTAACTTCTAGTTGTTCCAATCTAATTTTGGATTAGATTATTATCTTCAGTGAAGTTTTGAAATTCCTTTTCCATCTAGCAAATTGGACTTTTTAAGGCATTCTTTTCATCATTGGCTCTTTGGGCCTCTTTTACCATTTGAGTTAGTCTATTTTTTAAAGTGTTATTTTCTTCAGCTTATTTTGGGTCTCCTTTCTGAGGTGGTTGACTTGCTTTTCACAATTTTCTTGCATCATTTTCATTTCTCTTCCCAATTTTTCTTCCACTTCTCTTTCTTGAGTTTCAAAATGCTTCTTAAGCTCCTCCATGGCCTGTAACCAATTCATATTTTTCTTGGAGGCTTTTGGTGCAGGAATTCTGACTTCATTGTCTTCCTCCCATTCCGTGCCTTGATCCTTTTTGTCCCCCAAAAGAGGACTCTATTGTCTGTTTGTGCTTCCTGTGCTTGCTCATACTGCCAGTCAATTACTTGACCCTTGAGCTCTTTGCCATGGTAGAACCATGTTTCCAGAATTTGTCCCAAATTTCAGGGGTTTTTACAGTTTCTTGAACCATTAGGAAGGCACTGTCTCTACAGCCCCCACAAGCTCTGGCTCACTGGTCACACACCCCAGGACCACCGCCCAAGACTGCAATCTAAATCCAAGCAGGTTAAAGCAAGAGCAGTCACCCTCTGAATGATCACTTGGTCCCCCTACAATCTTCAGGCCAGGAGCTCCCGAAGCAGCTGTGTGGCACAGCTGCTGCACCTCCACCACTTCTCTCCCTGTGGGCAGGAGCCAGAGCACTCTCTTCCCTCCCCTCTCCCCGTTCCAATAAAGTACCATACTAACCTTTTACTTTGTCTTTGGCATTTGAGAAGTTTGGAAGCCCCCACAACTGCTGGTATTCACTCTACTTAAGTCTGCTCTTTGGTCAGGGCCACCTTGGGGCTGGAACCTTGTGGTTCTTGTGGGACTGTGTTTGGCTCCCAGTGCACTGCAACAGACCTTTCCCGTTGACCTGTTGGCCTGCTGGCTGTCTTCAGCAGGAGATTTGTTTCTCTCTGTCATTTTGTGGTTTCTGTAGCTTCAAAACTTGCTTAGAGTCATTTTTTTTTACAGGTATTGAAATTGTTTGGGACCAGAGCCCATGCCAAGTTTGAGCTTCTACTCCACCATCTTGGCTCTGCTCCCAACTTTCTCTCTTTTCCCTCAGAGAGAGCCACTTTTTTGACAAATAATTGTTTTAGGAAAATAAAAACAAATAAGCATAACCAATGAATAATTTTTAAAAAGCCACTTATTTTTGCAATGTTTCACATTGTGGCGACCTTCTCCCCTACCTGTACAAAGAAGTGGGAGGAGATGTCTTATCTATTTTGGGGAGGGGATAAGCTTATTCCTTGTCATTTAGCAAATTTATTTTTTATTGTTTTGTGGTCATCATTCTATCCATTTACACTGTTATAGTCATTCTGTATGTTGTTTTCTTGGCTCTGCTTACTTCATTTTGCATATATATCATATGTGTGTGTGTGTACGTATGTACATGAAAATTTATTTATTTTTAGCTTTAACGCTCACTTCCATAAGATTCTGAGTTCCAAATTTTCTACCCATTTCCCCTCCCCCACCCTAAGACAGCATGCAATTTGATATAGGTTCTATATATACATTCATATTAAATATTTATATATACATTCACATTTTCACATTAGTCATGTTGTAAAGAAGAATTAGAGCCAATGGGAGAAACCAAGAGAAAAAACAAACAAAAAAGAGAGAGCAAATAATATGCTTCGATCTCCCTTTGTACTCCATAGTTCTTTTTTCTGGATATGGACAGCATTTTCCATCATGAGTCTTTTGGAGTTATCTTAGATTATTGCATTGCTAAGAAGAGATAAGTCTATCATCCCACAATGTGATTGTTACTATGTACAATATTCTCCTGGATCTGCTTGTTTCACTCAGTGGGAGTTCATTCAAGTCTTACCAGGTTTTTCTGATGTCTGTCTGCTCATCATTTCTTATAGCACAACAGTATTTCATTATATTCATATACTGCAACTTGTTCAGTCATTCCCCAACGGATGGACATCTCCTCAATTTCCATTTCTTGGAATCGGAGCTACAAAAAGAGCTGCTATAAATATTTTTGTACATATGGGTCCTTTTCTCATTTGTGTGATCTCTTTGGGATGCAGACCTAGAAGTGGAATTGCTGTGTCAAAGGGAATGCACAGTTTTATAGCCCTTTGGGCATAGTTCCAAATTGTTCTACAGAATGGTTGGGTCAGTTCACAACTCCACCTACAATTTGTTAGTGTTCCAATTTTCCCATGTCTTCTCCAACATTTATATTTTCATATGTGTGTGTATACACACACACATATGTAAACATAAAATAATTATATGTGATATGCACTGTATATGTATGTATATCTGTAGTCATATTTATCATTTCTTACATAACAATAATATTCCATTACATTCATGTACCATGATTTCCTTAGTTGTGCCCTATTTGATGGACATCTACTTTCTCCCAAATTCTTTACTATCATAAAAAGTGCTGCTTTGGGAAGGGTTTTTCCTCTTCTCCTCCTCTCTGCATCATCCATGGCATATTATAGAAGAGATAATTTTCTATAGAAGACACCGGAGGCAGGCCTGAGCAGTCAGAGCAAGGAATTGGTAGCAAGGAGCAGAGAGGAAGTATTCAAAGCAGGCAGAGGATTTAAGAAACAAGACCTTTGGAAGCAGAGAGCAGAGCTGATTATTGATTTAAGCGCGGACTAACTTTGACAATCAGAAGTTGAGGGGTAGAGAGGATATAAGCTGGGGAATTCAACCGACCAAGGACTTGGGGTTGGGATTTATTGATGATTCCATGAGAAAAGACATCAAAGTACTAGTGATGTGAATGGCCTTGGCCACATCAGTCAGTGAACATTTCTTAAAGCTCTATTATATACCCTATACTATGCTAAGGATCTGGGAGAGGGGTAGTGAAGGTGGTGAATTTGTGATTTTGAGGCCACATGTGGCCCTCTAGGTTCTCAAGTGTGCCCCTTTGATGGAATCTAAACTTCACAGAACAAATCCCCTTAATAAAATGATTGGTTCCATAAAACTTGGGCTGAGTCAACAAGTCACACCTAAGTATCTAGAAGGCCACATGTTGCCTCTGGCCACAGGTTCCACACCTCTGATCCAGGGTACAAGAACTTGTCCTTGCCCTCAAGGAGTTTATAATATAATGGAGGAAGACAACATACAAAAGAAAGTTGAAAGAAGAGGGAGGGGATTAGAGTCCTGTTCAAAGGAGTGCAACTGGGTGGGAAGTGAAGAGATGGCTGATCTGGAAGCCCTCTTTAAATGGAGAATTTGGGAGGAGTTCTTTGTTCTGCTCCTCAGTCCTCCAATCAAAGGGGCAGAGGGCACTGAAAGTTCTGATGTAAATTCTCTACATTTGTTCTCCCTACTATCTTACTCTAACTTTGGACCTACATTTCTACTAACATTTTGGTGTTTTGAGGAGAGTATGCCCCATGTTTAGGTGGGAGGGGATGTTGTTGAGATATGTTCGGTGGTTCTCAACCTTCCTAATGCCGTGACCTTTTAATACAGTTCCTCATGTTGTGGTGACCCCCAACCATAAAATTATGTTCATTGCTACTTCATAACTGTAATTTTGCTACTGTTATGAATCGCAATGTAAATATCTGATGTGCAGCATGTATTTTCATTGTTACAAATTGAACATAACCCTCAGGTTGAGAACCATTGTTAGTTGTTCTTGTTGAGTTGTTTCAGTCCTGTCCGGCTCTTCATGACCCCATTTGGAGTTTCCTTGGCAAAGACTCTGGAGTGGTTTTGCCATTTCCTTCTCCAGCTTATTTTACAGACAAAGAACTGAGGCAAACAAAGTTAAGTGACCTGCCCCAGTTCTTATGCTGTCTTATTACATTCCTTTGCTTTGAGCCCATTTTGTCTATTGGTTGACAATGTAGAGAAACTTACTGACAAAGTCCTATCGTTTTAGGAGTGAGGGATCCCTAGGATAGCCATCTTCACCTGAGATTCATCACTTCCCTTGGGAATGAGCCTTCAAACTTGTGAGTACTGAATTGAAAAGTTGGGCCAAGGTGCTCCACATACAATATCTCATTTGAGACTTATGATTTAGAAAAACTGCTCATCAGAGCGGACTGTCAGGTGGCACGGCTCCTCCAGGCTCCACCCCTGCACCACTCAATCTATACCACCTCAGAGTGGCAGTTATGTAGCTCATTGGATAGAGTGCCAGGCCTGGATTCAGAAAGTCTCTCCTTCCAGAGTTCAAATCCAGCCTCAGACACTCACCAGCTGTGTGACCCTGGACAAGTCACTTAACCTGGTTTGCCTCAGTTCCTCATCTGTAAAATGAGCTAGAGAAGGAAATGGCAAAGCATTACAGTATCTTTCCCAAGAAAACCCCAAATGGGATCATGAAGAGTCAAACCCAACTGAAACAACAGAACAACAACAACAACAAAATACTAGCTTGTGAAGAATTACTAGATTATACAGATCACAGGGTCATAGATTTAAAGTTGGAAGGAATCTAAGAGACCATCTAGTATAATAACCTCCCCAATCCCATTTTACAGAAGAGAAAACCAGTGTGGTCAAGGATGAACTGACTAGTATTTACTGGCAGAGGCAGGATGAAAACACTGATCATCTGATGTCAAATTCAGTGCACAACACATGCACTTTGCATTGATCCTTGAAGTAGTGAAGTATTCTTGTACGCATAAATATAACCTGGAAACAATCAGTTAAAGGTTAATTTCCAAAGAATTCTTTTTTTTTTTTTGCTTTTTTTTGGAGGGCAATTGGGGTTAAGTGACTTGCCCAAAGTCACAGGGTTAGTAAGTGTGTTAAGTGTCTGCGGCAGGATTTGAACTCAGATCCTCCTGATTCCAGGGCCCGTGCTCTACTCACTGTGCCACCTAGCTGTCCAAATTTCCAAACAATTCTTAAAGTAACCAATACTGCTGTTAAAGTCTCTTGATACAGTTTTGGGGGATTACTTTGTACTAGTTTTTCATGTGGTTACTGTGTTCCTGTAATCCAGAAGGACAATGGGATCACAGATAGATTGAGCAGTGATCTCAGCAATCCATCTTGACTAACTTTCTCAACTTTTAGGTCAGAAAACTAAGGTACATAAAGTTGAAGCAACTTGCCCAAGAGCATAAACATTTTTTTAAAAATTAGGCAATGCAGATAGAATCAAATAAGGTAAAAGTGTGCAGTTTAGGTAAATTCGCAAGTCATTAAATTTTGTTATGTTTTAAAACAACTGGGGTATAGTAAAGCAAAATAAAAGAAAAATCCATTTCCTGAAATAAAAAAAATGCTCCTTTCCCAGTTTTTTTTACCTGTAATTAGTGATTCAGTCACATGACACAACTCTGTATAACTCTGGTCTGATGCAAAGTAAAGTCCAATCCAATATACATTTATTAAGCATTTACTACCTGTCTTGCACTTTGCAAAGTGCTGGGAATACAATTAATAAAAAAGATAGTCTCTGCCCTCAAGGAACTCACAATCCAACCGGGAAAGGCAGAAGGAGGCAGAAAAGTAGGTGGGAGATGGGGAAGGGAAGAGACCAGGGAGGGTACCTGGCTCAGTAGAATTGGAAACAGATAGAGAAGCAAAAGCAGAGCGCTGTGAGCAAAGTCTGGTTTCCTCTATATAACAGAAGCCATTGGGAGGAGTTTAGCATTCTATGGTTCAGGCCTCCAATGAGAGGGGAGAGGAGGCTGAGGGACGTGGTACCAGTCAAGTTTGAGTTAGTAGCATGGTGATAAGCTTAACCTAGAAGGGCCATCTTCTTCCATATGGAGTTGAAACTAGGCAGGGCAGTAGAAGCAGAGCAGAGTGACTTGATCTGTGACAGATAAGGACCATCATAGTTAAGTTGGGAAATGCTTATCACCAGATTCCAGGTGATGAATTTTAATAATCAGGTTATTAAGAGGTAGAGGGGCTGCTATTAGTGTTTGTCATGACCCATAGAGATGAGACTACAAATTTCTTGAGGGATTAAAGAAGTGAGATAGGCAGTTATCTCAGAAAGTAAGCCAGAGGGGGATAAATACAGAGTTATACAGGATTTCAGAGATCAACAGTTTCAAAGTCCTCATTTTACAGATGAGGAAACTGAGGCAAAGAGTGATTAAGCAACTCGCCCAAGGTCACACAGGCAATAAGTTACAGAGCTGGAATTTAAACTCAGGTTGTTTGACTTTACTATTCTTATGGCTATTCCATGCTCTCTCTCAAAATGCACTTGATCAAGCAATTGGTAAACACGAATTTAGTACATATTGTACGCCAGGCACTGGGCTAGGTGAAGCTTTAGGACTCAGTCATGCTAAATGTAGGCACAACATACTCAAGGTTTACTTTGCTGTTATTTTTAAAGATGCCAGGCAAGAGTTTTGCCTTAACTTTTAAGTTGCTGCTATCCAATAAGAAGGAATGGGACAAGAAGGGTAGGTTCAGCAATGTCTAGTCAGTTTCATCAAGGTTTTAGCAAGGTTCACTCTCTTTTTTTTTGTTTTGCTTTTTGGATGGGGGAAGGCAGGGAAATTGGGGTTAATTGACTTGCCTAAGGTCACATTAAGTGTCTCAGGCTGGATTTGAACTCAGGTCCCCCTTACTCTAGGGCTGGTGCTCTATTCACTGTACCACCTAGCTGCCCCCTAGTCATCTTGGTCCTCAACATGGAAACCTAGGAAAATCTCTTGATTGGATGTCCCAAAAGGTACCATATTCCTCTTTGAAAGCAGCCTGACTACAGAATCAAGGATTTAGAGGTGGAAGGGACCCTTGAAATTATTTAGTCCAATCTCCACATTTTACTAATTAATCTATCAAAAATCCTCAAGTATTTACTGTTTACCAAATATTGTGCAAGGATACTGTAGCACCAATGCAATATTCACAGAACCCACAGTGACTGCAAAAATGCTGGCATAGTCCTCAATTGTAAAATATAACAGACTCTCTATAGAATACAGAAGCAAAATATTTATTCAGATACCAGAACACAAAATCCTAACACCAGGAAACCTAATCTGTCATAGCAACATAGAAGTTAATACACCACAACACAGCAAAGAGCCACACCATCAAACCAACATTCATAAGCCTAGCTGTCACAGCAGAGGGCAAACACAATCCTCCTCATCCCCTGGGGTGGATCCTCTCTCTCTCATGGTCTAGCTACTCTGAGTCCCAGCTTCCTATGGGTTTTGTTCCCCTTCAGCAAGCTCCTCCCACCAAAGGCTCTATGTGATTACATTTGTCCTATTGGGGGCAGGAAAGATCTTCAAATCAGGGAAGTCTTCAAATTACCTTAGATTTATTAAGATCTTCAAATTCCCATTCCCATTACAACTCCAGGGATACAAAGACAAAAAATAAAACAATTCCTTCCCTCAAGAATCTTATCCTCTATCAGATGAGACAATGTGTATACATGAAAGTAAATATGTAATAAATTCAAAGTAATTAGAGATGGAGGGAACAAGCAGATGAGGAAACTGAGATTCAGAGACATTGTGACTTACTCAAAGTTGCAGAGACAGTAAGTGGAAGAAGTGGGTTTCCATACTCAGACCCTCTCATTCCAAATCCTGCTTTCTTTCTAATACAGCACTCTGGATTAAATCACCTCAAGGGTTTCTTCCAACTCTAGAATTTTATGACTCTAAATGTAGTGCAGAATGTTAATCATTTTATAATACTTTTTAAAAAAAAAGTACACAATGCAGTTTTTGTTCAGTAACTTAGTATCATTAAATTAAAAATGGTTTATTTGAACAATTCTTTGCTCATTAACTTGAACATGTCACATTATTATTACTATTTGTTAGCAACATATAATTTATGCAATAAATTATAATATAAATGTGTAATTATTATAACATAGAAATATTAAACAAAATATGTAATTATTAATACTAACACCATCATTAATATTAATAGTACTTTTAGCACTGGTATGAAGAGTGTAGTTGATGTGAAGGAAGCTATAGTTACTACAAGTTTTCATACTCATGACCTTGGAGCAAAGAGAAATTTGCCTGGCAAGGAGATTAAACTTCTGACGACATCAGCCACCATTTCAGTTAACAAGACTGGTGTGGTTCAACCTTCACCTATAAAAGAGATTGAGCCTGACACATTAACTGCCAGAAACCATACAAAAGGGTAGTAAAACAGATAAAGCGGCCCCTTTCCCTGGTAAAAAGATTGAGCAGGATATAGCAGACATACTTCTACTAGCAAACAATCCTCTGAGGAAAAATCCCCTCTGTCCTTTTGAGTCAACAACACTTTCTAATATAAGTTCCAAACTTGTCCTCAGTTTCTTTGTCACCTAAAGTCCGGTAAGTCTCTTGACAAGTTGTATTAGATTTGGGCATCTTTTAGTCTGACATTAGAAAATAAAATAAATGAAAAGAATAAATAGGCAGAGATGAAATCTATAACATGAAAATTATGGGGGGCAAGAAAAGCAACCAGACTAGAATAAGTATACATTGAGGAAGGAGTTCCATGGAGGAGGTAACATATTGTGAAGGATTTAAGGTACTGATTCTTCATCTAGCTGAACAACAGGAAGCTAAAAAATAATTGAGAAAAAAAAGTTATTAAAGATGTTATTACCTATAAAAATCAAGAAATTATTGGTAAGTGCTAACCCATATGGTTCCTTTGTCATTTTTGCAAAAAACCTTCATGGGAATAATAACACACCTAACACAAGCAGCCTTAATGAAAATGTGAGAACAGGCAAACTTTTGTAAAAGAGGTTCTATTAAAAATATTATAAATTGTTCATATCCTTTGACCCATTGAATGTACCATCGGGGCTATACTACAATAATGACAAAGGTGGAGAACAAAGTCCCATATATTAAATTATATTCATAGCAGCAGTTAGTTAGGAGATGTTTATTAAATGTTTCCTAGGTGTCAGGCACCATGAAAAGTAGTAAAATTACACAGAATGACAAAAGATGATCTTGGGTCTCAGAAAGCTCCAGTAGACGGGACGACATGCAAACAAGTATACATAAACAAGATATGAACAAGATAAATTGGACATGATCACATAGGGAAGGCAGCAATATTAAGGGGAAAATAGGGAAGTTTTTAAAAATAGAAGATGGCACCTTGTCAAAGCAAAAAACAAAAACAAAAACTTGAAACAAGTAGGTATCTATTGATTGAGAATACCTAAGCAAATCGTGGCGTATGTCTATAATGTAGTGTTATTGTACAATAAGAAAAATGTATTTTAAGAAATATCAACTAATACAAAGAAAAGAGGAACAAGACAATAATATACATAATGACCACAATAATGTAAAGGAAAACAATGCTAAAAGACATTAAAATTCTGACTAATTAATGAGCAATCTTGATTCAAGGGGGCTAATGATGAAAAATAATTCCTCGCTCTCAGTAGAAAAATGGTATGCTATGCATACAGAATTTTTGCATATACTATCAAACACAGTCATTTTGTTCATTTGTTTTCATTAACAGTGGTTTTGTTTTTTGTTTTGTTGTTATAAGAATATTCTATGGGGCAAAGGTGGGAAGAGTATTGGAAAGTTATAGTTGTTTTAAAAAACAAACAGTATCAATAAAACTTTTTTTGTACAAAAATATCTTTATTTGATTTCTGGCAGTCTCTTATTTTTTGGGCCTTTGGAGCAGCTTCTTTCTGGACTGATACTCTCTGAGCAGGTCCTTTCAGAGCTGGTCCCTTCTTAGCTGGGGCCTTCCAGCCTGAGGCTGCCTTCTAGTCCTCAGCTTTCTTAGAGGAGATCTTCTTGGCAGAGATCTTTGAGGCAAGTGCCCTCTGGGCAGCTCCCTTCTTAGGAGACCCCTTCTGGGTAAATGCCTTCTGGAGCTTCTTCACTTGGTATTTGATCATTCTGTTTCTCATTTTTTTGCCCTTCATGACTTTATAGCAGTCAAAATCTGTCTTCTTGACTTTTCTTTCTCTGGCTTCAATCTTGTTGGCTCATCTTGTAACTTTCCATTTGCTACTGATCTTTTCTTTCTCACAAACAGCCTGGACATACTTATGTGGACTTACAGAGGAGGAGCACTTATGTGGACATTTGAGAACAAAGCCATTAAATTGCATACATTTAGATGGCACAGAGTGCCTTCTCACATCACTGCATGGGCCCCCAACCAAACCCCTGTTATGATCAGCAATATTTACAATAGCTACCAGCTTGTTGGCATGTAACCCAGAGGAAATATGTGCCTCCTGGCCCTTTTCCGCATAGCACTTGAATATGGGTTTGAAATGCAAGTGAGAAGGAAGGGTGAAGAGCTTAAAATGTTTTTTAGAAAAATATATATTCTATAGCAGATTACACCTTTATAGTCATACAACTAATTGCAAGTTGCAAAGAATATAAAGTTATACTGTACTTATTATTTTTTCACTATTTAAAAAGCAGTTGATTCAACAGAGCAAAATGCATTCTCAAATACTTCCTCCAACAAGGTTTGTTCCATGCATATGTTATGGTTAGAAAGATTCTTTGATGGACTCAATAATGCATAATTTTGTTCAATGACCTTCTGATTACTAATATTAACTGATGCATAAAAGAGAGAGATTGATTATTGATGTCAAAGCAAGACACAAAACAGGGAGCTGGATGCTTGCCAGAGGTTTTTGTCATTCTCAAAGAACATACCCAGATAGTGAGATCTTCCAGATGCTCCTGTTTGAAGATTAAATTGTGTTCCCCCAAACACCACAAGGTCAACTGAAGGAGAACTATTCACACAAGAAAAAAGGAAGTTGTTGAAGAATATAGGTTGCCCAGAATATGATATGCAGTTTTATGGATGACCCATTGATCTAGTCACACTCATAAGTATGCATATACATATGCATGTGTATACATATGCAAATGAATATATGTGTATACACATAGAATACATGCTAGGTACTGAAAACAAACAATGATTATGCATGACAGATGTTACAAACAGACAATGAACTGGACCCACAAGGAAAGCAGGTTGATTTATATTTGGGAAAATGCATAGTACTTTCATTGACTCCAAGCTGCTTCTTGGAACAAAAACCCATATTTTAAAAATACCAATTAATTAATCAATAAGCTTTCATTAAGCACCAGCTATGTGTTAGGCACTGTAGTTATACACTGTCTGAGTTGGGTTTGGCTTTAAAATGGGAGTGTAGAGATATGCAGAAGAATGGAGAGAACCACAGCTAAGAGACAAGACAGATAGGAAAGAGACTACTCCAACAAAAATTCAGACTTGCTCTTCTGGGAGGCAAGCTTTCACATGCAAAAGAAATAGAACCACTTGACCAAACAGGAAGTAGTTCCAAGGAATAGCAAGGTTTAAGAACCGTACTGTGAATGAACCTGTGAGGGATAATTTATAGTGAATTTCCCCATTCTGAAAAATCAAATCTAGAATGGCTTCATTCATTCATTCTATTCACTAGGCCTAGGTTTAGGTCACCTGACCTTCAAGCAATCTGGGGCTTAGCAATGGAGACCCTCCCCCAGAGCCAGGTCAGCAGGAGATCCAAGTCTTTTGTCTCAGAAAGATTCTCACGCTTAGGTTGTGGGCCAACTCCCCTACCAATGAGTGAAGGCCAGTTGGGGGGGGGTTGGGTTTACTCTATAACCATGAGCTGGCTTCTACCTGTTGCTCTCTCCCTGCTGCCATGTGGGAGGCAGGGGAAGGGCCTTTTCTCATGAGAAAGAATAAAGACCTTTTTTTTTTGCTTTTTTTTTTTTTTGGAGGGCAGTTGAGGTTAAGTGACTTGCCCAAGGTCACACGACTAGTTTTTTTGTGTTAAGTGTCTGAGGCCGGATTTGAACTCAGGTACTCCTGACTCCAGGGCCGGTGCTCTGTTCACTGCGCCACCTAGCCACCCCATAAAGACCTTTTCTGACCTTAGATTCAGACTCTGAACTCTTTTTCATCTCACACAAACCAAAATAAATCTTGCCCTTTAAAGCTATCATGAGATGAATGTATCATGGAAGTCTATGGGAAAGGGGCACTTCCAGGTGCTTTCCCTTGGTGTTGGTGGTTATGTGTGCAGTACAGGGCAGAACTATGTCGGGAGGACCCTAAGTGTTTTTTTTCTTTTGTGCGGTATGGGGTGAGGGCAGATGGTCCACTCAAGAATGGCAGCCTGATAGAGGGAGAGAGAGTCGTTTTGTGGGTTCATGGGTATATCTGTGAATCTTTTATGTGTTGTGTTTTCAGTCAGTTGAAATACAACTTGTCCTATTGTCAATATGCTATTATATTCAATGTTTTTAAGGGCATTAAAGGCCCATTTCTCTTTTTTGGTCCATTAGGCCAAATTCTCTTGTTCCTGGAGGAAAATCTTTGGGTGAAGTGCTAAGCCAGAAAGAATATGCTTAGTGAGAAACCCCTGGGGAAGAGTGAATCCAGATCCTATGAATATAATGCCTCAGTTCTTAACATACAAATTGAACATATATGATAGAATCAGTGAGTGGAAAAAGTCGCATGACTGTGTCTCCATAACAACATACAAAATCTATCTGATTGGCTTTTCCCATTACAAAAATAGTTACTTTATGTACTACTTAGAAGAAAAAGAAAGAAGCTCCTCTCCTTTCCCCCAAGCCCCCAAACCACAACATATATCTTTGACTGCTTGTTGCTAGGCTAAGGATTGCTTGCGATTTAAATACAATGGCAATTTTCTTGGCAGTTGAGTTGCCTGTAAGAGCTTACACTTTACAAGCTGTCTTCTTGTATAGACTGCCTTCTTTTATAGAGTTTATAGATATAAATCCAAGCTTAGAGCGTTTCTGGTACAGGTTTTGGAAGAAAGATTTAAAGAGGTTTCATCACCATCTCTGTGGGGAAGGGAGAAGACATTTATCTTTTTTGATCTGTGTTCAGTTTCAGATGGTTCAGAGAGGACTGGATCCTTTAAGAAACCAGCTGGTAAGAGCTCTAATAAGTCAATTAGAAATACCTGGGGGTAGGGTAGAATGTAGGTGATAAAAAAATTGAATAAGAATCTATTTAAAAAAAGAAATAGCTGGCAGGATATGTAGCTGTGTTATGGGTATACCTTAAAAATAAATTCAGAACTACTTAGAGGAAAAGGAGAAGACAGAGAGAAACTGAAGAACTTCCATTCTTTGGAGGACTATGGAAAGTGATTAGCCTCATTGAGTTTAATAAAACAACCTATTTTTTAATTTTCTTTTTTAAATTAGCTTTTGTTTCTTTTTCGTTTACATCATTGATTTCCACAAGATTTTGAGTTACAAATTTTCTCCCCGTCTTTCCCCTACCCACCCCTCCAAAACAGCAATTCCACTGTATACCCCCTCTCCCAATCTGTTCTCTCCTATATCCTTCCCATAACCCCTCTGACTTACAACCTTTTTTTTTAAAGCACATGTTTAGAAAGGGCTGTATGATCTGTAAAGTACTGTCATCAAGACAATCCTATGAAATTTAAGTAAAGCAGCAATTTCCATGGTAGTATAAGTATTATTGTTTCTATTTTTCACACAGGGAACCTGAAGTGCTGAGTTTCAGTGACTTGCCCACGGTCATGATGGAGTGCTTGGGGCCCTGTGCTTGAACGCCAGTTTGTAAAATCACATTTCTCTCTAGCCTCAAAACACTGTCTCACGTACTTTCTCTCTAGCTCAAGGGCAGCATGCCCTAGCAAAATACTTCTCTCTCTTCCTGTTACAATAGCCAGCTGCACCCATAGAATTTAGTAGTTTGACCCAGCTGTGTACTGGCTCAAGCAGCTGTGTACTGGGTCATACCTATTGTATATATCCTAGATTCTGCCATATGTATACTACCTAGCTCATTATATACATCCTGAATCCCTCATTAGCTTGGGATATACTAAACTCCCAACATTCGTCTTGTCAAACATGACATTGATGGGTGGTAGCTTGGTCAGCCCTGACTGCTAGCTGACTCAGTGACATTTCAAACCTAAAACTACACCACCATATAACCCCGCTTTGGGCTATTTCCCAGTGAATTTTGGGTAATGCACCTATGCAGTAGATATTAAAAGAGCATATTCCTTTAAGAACTGACCATTCCTTAACTCCTCCTTAATCCTGCCCTGACTCACCTAGTAAGCATATTTGGCACAATAACTACAGTTATTCCATACGAACTATAGTATGCCTCCTCTAAGGTTGCAGGTTCCCTAAGAACTCTTGCCCTCTGTATAGTATAACAATAAATCTTTGCCCCCTTGACTTAGTGAATGTGTGAGTCTGTGAATTCATTCCAGACTGCTTTCCAGGGACTTTAGTTATTGGGGTTCCTGGACTCCCTGAACTCCCTGACCCTTCCCCAGCCTCAGTCACACAGTTAATTCCTGAGATGAGATTTAAATCCAGGTTTTCTAACCCTATGTCCAGCATGTTTATTGTACATTAATATTACCTTTCAATTTTTGAGCTACTTGAGACTTTCATGTTAAGAATGAATAGCTGAAAAGGAAGCAATTATTACCTATAGTCTAAATACCATCTTATAGTCTGAAACAAATGGGAACACAAGCTATGAAAATAGCCTTTAACAGCATGGTGGTAGGAAGAAAAATAAACTAACCAGTAGTTAAAGAAA
Organism: Pseudocheirus occidentalis; assembly: GCA_028646575.1. Taxonomy (NCBI): domain Eukaryota; kingdom Metazoa; phylum Chordata; class Mammalia; order Diprotodontia; family Pseudocheiridae; genus Pseudocheirus; species Pseudocheirus occidentalis. The sequence goes on from CM053597.1 coordinate 78,481,102, forward strand.
CAAAAGCTGGTAAGTTAGAGATATAAAGGCCCAATGTCATTAGCAGGTTGTTTTATTTCTTTTGTGGTATTGTATTTTTTTTCAGTATTTTAAAAGATTTAATTGCTGTATTTTGAACACTAAGAGCCAAAACCAACTGACTGTCAGTAGCTAGCCTTTTGGTAGTGAGCCTGTCCAAACTTACCTAGGCTGGTCTTGGAGAACATACATTCCCTCTTTCTTCAAGCCCACATTTGCTAAGACTTTCTGTCTTGGTAGGACCTAGAAGGCACTGTATTCTGGTGGCTCAGGCTGCAAGTGCCCCTGAAAGGCATTTCTATCCTATGATGACACACCAGAAGAAGATGTTAGTGGAATTCCATTCCTTTATCAGAATATTTCATAGTTTTCATTAACAATAATAACTCATACTTATACTTTAAGGTTTGAAAAATGCTACATATTATCTCATTTCATCCTTACAACCATAGAAGGGAAATACTATTCTTATCCCCATTTTACAGATGAAGAAACGGAGGGAGATAGAAGTTAACCAGCGTGCTTGTTTGAAGTAAGATTTGAGCTCATTCTCCCGAATACAAGTACAGCATTCTATCTACTATGCCACCTAGGCTATTAAAAAAATTAAAGCTATATCAACTGTTTTGTTGTAAATGAATATGTATTTGTGCACGAACAGTTTCAAAGCATATGATTTCTGAATGATCTATTCCTGCTGTTCTCAGTTTTCTGTGCCAGAGATCAGTCTAACTTGCTGTGTCTATACTACCCTAATTAGGCATCACTAATCATTTGGTAGCAGTTACCAGAGGGGAGGCATAGCACTATAGAGGAATTAAAAACCCTCTCTTGGACTTGCCTTGAAATCCCAACCCTTTTAAAGTGACAGAAATGTCACAGTTCCCATTAAGCAAGACGCACTTAACATTTGCTCAAGGGTGATATCTATCAACTGTGAACATCTCTTTATCTTCAACCTTGCCAAGTGCCAGCATAAATCAGTAGTTGCTGTATACATTCATGCCATCTCTGGGACTTTGTATTAAGTTCATAGTCTTCTTCGTACACACATTTTCTGTTGCTATAGCCACTTAATTCAATTAACCCAATTGATTCCTAATGCAATCTAACATTCTCATTGTTCTGTCTTCTGAGCCTATTTTACTTATTCAAAGTTGTGTCCCGTTCCTTCCAAAAATGGACCTTGACTACTAAAATTAAACTGAAGTAAGTGCTTCCCTTTGTTTAATGGAAAGGTTTATTTAAGGGTCAGAGGGATCACTTGGGGGAGAAATGACAGTATGTCCAGAAATAACTAGATGAAAGGACAAAAGGCATTAATAACATTTCTTTTAAAAAATAAAATGAACCATTGGTTCATTTATAACTTCAAAATGATAGCAGATATTCAGGGCTGAGAGACTGAGTTAATTAAATAGAATGAAGACAGCAAGAGACTTGCTCCATGCCACAGGTTCTAATATAACCTTTGGACTGCCTTTTGATGTGTCTCTCTTGATATTCTAAATTTTAGATGTCCATTCAAAGTCTAAGATGCTGGCAATATATCAAGAGGTAGATATTCATTCAGGAACTGTCATGGAATAAATATTATGTGAAGATAATATCATCACTATTTTCTAGGAATGGGGAGATACGAGTCATCTGCCAGGTCAATGGCTGTAGCAGAATTACTCAGTGGATTTATATATTTTGACCAAAATCAATATTTATTGACAGATCTGATTATATATCAACTGCATTTCCCAAATTCTCCCTCTGTCTTCCCCTCCCAGAAAATAATCCTTAGAAAGAAGAATTGAGTGAGGAAAAAGAAGAGGTCAACATAATGAACCAACGTACGAGGGGGAAAAAAATCTAACACTGTACAGTGTTCTTCACCCATTTCCCCCCACATCAGCAAAGAAGTCGGGGAGATTCATTCTCATATCTCTTATTAGGGGTTTTGTTGTTTCATTATATTTCACAGAATTGCATTTCAATTGTTATTTTATTGTTCTTTGCATTTACATTTCTGTAGTCACTGCATATTTATAATTAACTGCAGATCAGGAAAAAATAAAAATAAATTTAGTCTTTAGCTACAACTGGACTTCATCATTATCTACATAGTTTACTCATGTCCATATCTATGATTTTTCTTAAATGATTCTCACCGTTCACCATTGTTATAACTTTCCATTAAGAATTTTTGCAAATATTTCTTATTCCTTGAGTATACGTCTATTAGATTGGGTATTGTTTTTCACCTAATGGGATTATCCTCCCATTAGGATCCATTGAAACAAGCAAAACAAAAGATTAGTACATAACAAGAAATTTCTCTCTTCAAAAAACTGTAACAAATCCCTTAAATGTCAACAAAGTATTAAAAATTGATTAAATGCAGGATACATTTTTAGTAAAACATATAAATTCAAGAATGTATGACAATTCATGTTACACTAGGCTGAAGTTTACCTGCACACCACCTGTAAAGAAAATAATTAAGCAAATTAATGGTATAAACATGACTGTATGGGTCATAATTAACTTATTATATTATAAGAGATTTTAGCACATGAATTACCTTATGGAAATGCATACTGTTATTTATAAATGAGATGTTAGTTCTTTAAAACTGGTCCAGCATGCCTACTTTGAGTTATTTTGTTAAAAGTTAGATTTTCTGTGTGTACTTGAGAATAGTACAACTCTATTTCTTTTTAAAAAAAAATCATAAAAATCACACTTTTTATGAATTCAGACTATCTCTCTCTTACCCCCCAATTAACTCAAATCAGTGAGGTTAGACTAGTCTGGGATTCTGTATTCCTAATTAGGACTAATAAGAAGTGAGAATAATGCTGAGACTGCAAAGCCAAGTTAAGTTGTATAAGGATGATTGATAAGGTAAGAACACAAATAGACCATGCCCTGGTTTAAAGGAACATACTTTGAAGCAGAATTGAACTACATCCCTTGAACTGAAAAAGTGAGTTGAGATCTATCAAAAGTCGTTATAAAAAGTTGTAAATATCCTTCTTTAGAAAAGATGTGAGTGAATAAAAGAGAATGTAGAGTACATGTAAATGGGGAGACTTTCAATGATCAAATTAACACAACTGTTGGGCTTGAAGTAAGCCTGAGCAAAAAAAATCATCAGGACTTGGTGACCAGAAGATATGATGGGAAGAAGCAATGGGGAGGGATAAGAAGGTAAAATTACGTTACAGCACAGTGAAAACATTCTTTAGTTTATTCAGAAGAATCAGGAAGATAAAATCACTTGGGGGTTAGACATGATAAGGTTATAGAATTTTTTTAAAAAAAGTTTTTCTCCAATCAACAAACATTTATTTTCTCTCTCACAACTTTAGAGAAAGAAAATCAAAACCTTTTAACAAATATGTGTAGTAAAACAGAACAAATTTCCACACTGGCCTTGTTAAAAAACATGTCTCATTCTGCATATTTTTAGTCCATCATTTCTTTATCAGGAGGTTAGTATTCTCCATGATCAGTCCTTTGGAATCATGGTTGAGGATCATAGAATTTTTGAGTTGAAGGGTTTTTCAAGGTCCTCCAATCCAACTTTTCCATTTTATAGATGAGGACTCTGAGGCCCAGAGAGTTTAAGTGATTTGACCAAGTTCATACATGGAGTAAAAGAACTGGAATTCTTAGTGTAGTATGGATAGCAAAAGAAAACTATTTCACTTTTGGATTTGTTGAATCTGAGGCGACCAAGACAGATATGTGAAATGTTCAGCAGGCAAATGGAAATAGGAAAGAGGTCAGAATTAGAAATAGAGATTTATAGGTCATCTAGCGTAGAAGTCATAGCTGAGGTTGCAATGATGGGATGAAATGAAATGCCCAGGGGAAAGAATGTAGAAAGCAAACAGAAGAGAACCTAGAAAGAATCTTGAAGAAGGATCATAATGAGAATGGAAGAACAAGAAGAACTTGTGAAAGAGATAGAAAAGCAGCCATCAGAGATATAAAAAACCCAGGAAAACCCAGAAAGAGCAATATTAGGGCAATTGGGAAAGGAAAGAATATCAATGGTCAATAGTGTCAAATGACATTGCCGGAAGATGAAGTGCCAGAAGATGAAAACTAAGGAAATATGGATTACATACACTGATGACTTTTAAGAATTCTATTTCAGTAGATTGCCCAGATCAGGACTCAGACTTCTGGGGATTAGGGAGCTCATTCTTAGTTGGTGAAGTGGAATTGCCTTAGTCATAACTCTCTGCTGGGCTCTGAATGTCATTGGCTTTCTAGAGTCCATAGCCCACAGTTTTCCCTGCCATGAAGGGTCATGATCTCTGCAGCAGCCTTTCTTTGGGTGACTATTTCATTTTCCATATGTCCCTCCTCACTCAATGCAGATACTATCATTGCCACTATCCCTCCAGTAGACAACACTACTAGCTCTGTTGGGCACTTCTATCAATGCTACAGATGCCACCCTGCAGGCTTCTGAGATCATTTGAACCTGACAAAATCACCGTCTGGACAATTCCATTTTAGAATACTTCTTCACCTGAGGTTTAGAGAGAGTAAACACAAATAGACTGAGGTTTTGATATATTCACAGAGATAGGGAAGTCATCCTTTCCCTACCTGGGTCTCATATTAAAGCAGTCTGGATGTTTTGAAGCCAAAAAAAGTGATATTGAGTGAGAGACAGATGAAGAAAGACAGATACAAAGACATGTAGATATATAGACATTCACAGACATACATATTGACATTCAGAAAGACAGACAGACACAGAACAACACAAAGAGACAGACATACATATATACACAGAGAAATAGACAATGAGACAGAGAAACACAGAGGTAAGTGGATTATCTCTTTTTTAGGTACACTGATTTCTGGCTCACCAACATTGGACTTTTCAATTCTTCTGGGGGAGCAGTCAATGAGTCTTTTTATTTTTATCTCCATTACACACCCCTCTGTCATAGCTAGAAGGAAGCTCATCTAAGCTTCCATGTGAACATTTGGATTGGACCTAGGCAGGGAATATTTGTGCATCCTCCAAGGACTGGTCACTTACTAGACAAGCATGATGGAGGGAAGAACAACAGGGCAACAGGAGATCAAGATTCACAGATAGTAGGATTTGAGTTGAGCTTTAAAGGATGATAACGATTGTAAGAGATGAAAGGAGAAGGTTTGGAAGAGCTACAACAGGAAGCACACTCTAGAACAGTGTTTTTTGTTGTTTAGACATTTTCAGTCATGTCCAACTTTTCATGACCCCTTTTTGGGGTTTTCATGGCAAATATACTGGACTGGTTTACCATTTTCTTCTCAAGTTCATTTTACATATGAGGAAACTGGGTCAAATAGGATTAAGTGACTTGCCCAGGGTCTCAGAGCTAGTGTCTGAGACCAGATTTCAATTTGTCTTCCTGATTCCAGGCCTAGCCCTCCATCCGCTGTGCCACCTAGCTGCTCCAGGCAAATGTTTATCAAACTCTTTTGACCACGGAATACTTTGAGACATGAAATATGGGCTCATGTTTTGTTAAGGCCCATAAATGCTAGTTTGGAGGTAAGTGCTTTTAGGATGAAGGCAGGGAATTGGAATAAGAGAACTGAATCATTCATCTGCCTTACTGTAGGGAGATTCCACACCGCTGAATTTTCACTGTTTGACCTGATTAAAAATCTAAACCAAAATTCAAACCTAACAATAATAGCAAAAAGCATTCTTATTTTTATCTTTAAAAAATTCCACATGTAATTTTTTTCAATTTGAGAGAGAAAAAATGACTAACATTGAGAATTTCTCATGGATCCTTAATCATGTCACATAAATTATCAGGGTTCTATAGGAAGAAAGGGAAGAAGGAAAAAAAAAGCCTTTATTAAGCTTTTACTCTGCATCGTACACCCAGGGATGGGGAACCTGCAGCCTCGAGGCTACATGTGGCCTTCTAGGTCCTCAAGTACAGCCCTTTGACTGAATCCAAACTTCATAGAACAAATTCCCTTAATAAAAGGATTTATTCTGTAAAACTTGGACTCAGTTAAAAGGCCACGTCTTGAGGTCCTAGAAGGTCACACGCGGCTCCCCACCCCTGCATGACTATACAAAGGGCTTCATACAAATATCTCATATTGAAGACGTTTACCCAAAGAGGGTTAGGGTTGCCCTGAGACCCCAAAATACCAATATGCTGGGTCCTGCTGAAAGAATTCGACTCAAGTCTTCTCAGCCAAAGAAAAGTAAAGTTTATTTGAAGTTCATTACAAGTTCACCATATGGGGTAGACTCTTAAGGAGCCGATCTATGCTAGATCATTCTATGGCACTCTCACAGAGCAAGTCTGTGCTAGGGCATTCTGTGGCACTCTCACACCACATGGAGGGAAGATGGGATTCTTATATACAGAGGAATCTAGGGGTGGTCTAGAGGAGGAGTTTGGGAAGGGTCTTCGGGAAGAGTCAATGAGGTCAATGCAAGAGTGGATTGATATTTTGATAGGTTCAAGAGTGGGAAGCAGATGGACAATGGAGAGCCAGGCTAGTAACAGAGGTTTGGGCCCAGCCACAATGAAATACTTTTGGCCTCTGCAAATGCCTCATCATATGGTAAGATTCAATCAGACTTCAAGGGGTTTTCCAGAACCTTTACCTCAAAGATTCAAGGAGAAATCAAGGGGGCTGTCAGAGCCTACATCTCATCAATATGATCCTTACAACAACCCTGGAAGGTAGATATTATTGCCATTCTCAACCACTTTATAGTTGAGAAAACTGAAGCATACAGAGATGATATTACTTGGCCAAGGTCACATAGCTAGTAAATATTTGTGGCCAAATTTGAAGTCAGGTGTTTCCAACCCCAGGTTCAGTATTCTCTTCACTGACCTACCTGGCAAATGCTTTTTCAGGGAATCTTTCCTGTAGGAGTGATGAGGTGTGGAATGGGCAAAAGCAAGGCTCATTTGTGTTTTTAAGTATGTTAGGTTAAATACTTTTCTTTTTTACCTCCTCTTTTTCTGCTTAAATTTAGGGGAAAAACATTTTAAATACATGCAATTCTCCAGCAAGTTTTCTAAATTAGCTGCTCATTAATAATTTTGATTGTGATTTTCTAAAAATGAGTTCTAATTCACAATCACTCTTTTCCTTGGAGAAGTACTTAAAAACTTCCACAATGAGCAATTTAGGAAGAAAAGAATCAATTTTGAGAATTATAAGACAGGGGAAACTTGAGGCTCTCATCCCAGGGAGTTCCCATAAAGCTCTGCATTTCACACTTCCGACCCCAAACAATTCCCATCCCAGTTTTTCTTAAAGTGCATCTTCAGGAATAAGCTTGACTATAACATTTAGGAGAGTCATTCAATGGTAACCTGGAGAGTTATTCAGCAGTAACCAAGAGGATCATTAATAACATTTGTTTCAGGGCAGGGCCTAGGCAACATGTGAAAGAGGTAAAATTACCCAACTTTTTTTCCTGTGCTATTTACTCTTCCTCTTATCTACCCAGAACCCCATAACCCTGTCTGCTGAGGGACTGAGGTTGCTATGCTTACTCCTTACCCCATTAAAACTTATCTCTCCTGTATTCATGAATTCACTCAATAAATCTTTATTGCACACCTAGTATGTGCAGAACTGCGATAGGGCACTATAGGGGACAATAAAACACAATCACTGCTTTATGGAACTTAAAGTAACATTAGAAACAATATGAAATTTCCAAAACCATAATGAGCTAATAATTTGATAAACTAGTTACTGTGAAGAGGAGGAATCTAGAAGAGACCTCTCAGTTCCTTTTCAGGAACCATATTTTCAGTTAGTTTCTAGGAACAAAAGGGTAGATTTACTGTCGAAGTGCCCAGGTTCAGGTTGCCATTCGGACACATACAAGCCATGTGACCTCGAGTAATTCATTTTGAGAATATTTTGTACTGGGCTTATTTCCCCACCTGTAAAATTGGGATAATGTTGGCTTTCTTACTTTAAAAATACTTTAATTGACTTATTCCAAGTGTTTTCTTTTTTGTGCTACAAGTCACCAGTGATGCTAATGGGGAAAGGGAGAGAAACACTCCCCCTGTTCCCCCCCACACCCCACACTTTGCATCTCCCTGTTCCTTTGGAAGTCCAAAGGAGAGAAAAATTTGGGGCAAAAAAGGTCCCAAGGAATGAGGGTCTAAAAAAAGGTTAAAATTATTTGTCCTCAGTTCCTCTTACAAGTCAGAGAGGGGAAGTTTCTTTGACAAGAGTCCATCTCTAACCCTCTCCTAATCTCAAGTCATGCACTTACTCTTAGTTAACATTTTAGAGACAGCTTCCTGTCATTAGGGACCAAAACAAATAGGAGTTGGATGAGTCATTACAGCAGATAAATGGGATGTTCTAGCTATTGGTGAGGGCTAGTTTCCAAGTCCATCTGCATGGGAGGTGCCCATCTTTGTGTGAACAAAGAGCCCTGTTCTCCAATCTCATTCAGTGGATGGGTGAGGGGCTGGGGCAGTTCCAGACTCTCCTGACCACTGCTGCATCACCCCTATCTGTCTTCCAATAATCAACACTCTGAATCTTAGAGAGGCAATAAAAAAACAGCACACTCTCCCTCTCTCATTGGGTGGGGGTGGAGGGTGGGATAGGGAGTGGGAAGGGAGGGGTGAGGAGGACTGGGTCTTTGATTTAATGCTTTCATTTGCTAAAAGCAGTTCATATCTTGATAAAGAGCAGGAAATATCTCTGCCATCTCCTTCAGACTTTGAGGGACTCTGGAAGGAGAAGAAGGAGGAGTAATTCTGGGCTCTTAACAATACTAGGAACAGGATGAAGAACCAGAGGAGATGGGAGGTGGGGTAGGGAGAGTAGGGGTGATTTATAAGTTTTAAAAGTTTATAGATTTAAAAAAAAATAAAACTTTTTTATGGATCAGTAAAAATTTGCCATGGACCAGAAGTTAGGAACCATGCTCTCCTGCTACCTCCCCTCCTTCCTATATCCCCCTATGGAGTGCTCAGTCACCATTCCTGGTTCCAGGTAACCACATGTGGAAGCTTGTGGGAGCCTGCTGCCAGTCAGGTATGACTTAGGGCTGAAAATTTGGTCGATTAAGGGGCAATTGCCCTTATATGGTCATTAGAACATGTCCATACCACATGTCTAGGTAAACTGGAGACTGGGTTTAGGCTATTTCTTTTGTGTTTCCTTTCCTTCTTAAGCAATCAAACAGAAACCTAGAGATGGATGTGTACAGAGAGTAACCCTTTGAATAGAAACGATCTGAAGGTACTGAGACCAATGACAAGAACAATTGATTGTGGCAAAGGCAAGAGAAATTTCTATATCAGTGAGAACAGCCACTGCCCTGAAGGAAAAAAAAAACCAAAGACCCAAACCTGGGCATTTGATTGTATAGTGGCTAGCAAGGGTGAAATGCAAAATGCCTGGTTAATAGTCTTATGAAACTTCTTTATTTTTTAACATGGTTTAATATTAATCTTAAATTATTAAATTAAGTTGTAACCATTCTATCAATTCATGCTATGACTCTTTTATGTTTAGCATTCCTTTTTAATGTGTAGGAATAAATTACCTGTGCCATAACCTAATTAATATGGTCCTTTAAATACTTCTTTTACTTTCCTTTTTGGGGAGAATCCTACAGATTGGTGATCCATAATCTGATTTATTATAATTAAAAAACACCCCGAGGTCACCAGGTAATTTAGTGAACCAATGAATCTGAGAAAAGGGAAACCTCTCTTACCAGAAGCCAGATTCCCCTGAGCTAGGGAGTGGAAAGGGAAGAGAGTAAGCATTTATATAGTGACTATGATGATCAGAACTGTACTAAGTCCTTTTTACAAGTATTATCTCATTTGGTCCTCAAAACAACCCTGGGGAATAGGTACTATTATTATTCCCATTTAAGAGTTGAGGAAACTGAGGCAGAATTTAAGTGAGTTACCTAGGGTCATACAACTAGTAAGCATCTGAGGTCAGATTTGAACTCAAATCTTCCCAATTGATTCCACTTTGCCACCCTCTGCCTCTGAATAAGCCCACTCCAGAATTCATGGCGGAGAACAGGATAGGCAAGGGACTGTTGGAATTTGTTCTCATTCTCTCTGTCTCTGTCTCTGACCTCTCTGCCATTAGTACGGGCCAATCACTATGCTGAAAATATTTCCTCATCTCCTCTTTGCCTCTTCAAATACCGAGTCAGGACGCTGATGTTGCTAAGATTCTATATAGAGTAAGTGGAGATTAGACCCTATCGACTTCCACAATTTCTGGCTTCTACTTCTGCCTCCCTGCAGAGTAATTCTAGCCTTATCTTGCCTGCCTCCTATTCCACCGGGAGTTTGTTCCATCCTTGTTATGGCTTTGACAGGTCCCAGTCAGATGGTGGAAATCTTGCAAGTCTCAGGCCCTCTGCATGCCTCTACCCTCTCACTTCTTGGCACTCTCCTTCCCCTGTATCTTACTTTGGTTGAGTTCTATAAAGCATGACTTCCCTGGTACTTCCTCCCTATGTACTGACCTGTGACAGTGGCCTTTGTTCCCCACCTCAATCTTTATGGAGCTTGGTCTGGCTTCTGCCTCCCCAGTGTATCCTACCTGTCCATTTTCAAGTTATTGTACAAAAGGGGCTCATTGGTCATTCTCTTCAGTCTTTCTTTTCATCATTCTAAATGTGGTGCCTTTCTGGATCTTGTTGAGGCGCTTAGGGAGAGTTTGGCTCCTTTAGAGCCTTTCACATTCCCATCTTAACTAGAAGTGCCAGGCTCAACAAGATTCTCTCAGCAAGATTTTATTAAGTGATTATAGTCCTATGTACCAATCACTGTTAGGATTCAGAATTCAAAGATGAAAATTTAACAGTACCTGCCTTTAAGGAGCATTCATTCTTTTGTGTGTGTGTGTGTGTGTGTGTGTGTGTGTGTGTGTGTGTGGAAATAGAATGAACATAGCTAAGTAAATACAGAGCATAAACAAAGTAAATGCAAGATAATTGGTGGAGGTGAGGAGTGTACTAGAAACTGCAGGGTCAGGAGAGGCCTCTTCTTGGCACTTGATCTGAAGCTTGAAGGAAGCTAGAAATTCTAAGAGACTGAGGTGAAAAGGGAGCATATTAGAGTCATAAGGGACATTCTGTATAAAGGCACAGGGCCTGTTAATGACCTCTGGGCCACAGGGATTTCTGCCAGTATTCCAGGGAAATCACACCCTTAAGTTGCAGGGCTTTTTGATTTGATAGAATTTTTTAAACCCCAGGCCAGCATAAAATATTGGTCTTCTCTGGTTGCTTGTTGCATAGTCTTGATTTTTTCCCCCCAACACATAGAAGTGAGTTCATGGAATGATTACCAGACTGCTGGAGCTTGCCAATTAAAGCCCACACTGCAGTGTGATAAAAAAGAACAGTTTATCGTAATCACAGATATACAGTACATAACATAGCAATTTGCTTCTTCAAAGCTAATTACAAAAGTTGTTTGAAAATAATCAGGACCTTATTCAGCAGTTCAAGGGAGAAAACAGCTGTATAAATGCCAGCTACTACAGCAACAGAATGTAAGTGGATTGAAAAAGAAATGGGAAAAAATAGGTTAGTTAAAAGTTCAAACAAAAAGTCCAAAATACAGGATTCAAATTCCCCATAGCTCTCTTCCAGGACTCTAACAAGTACTCAAGGAGATAATGTTCCAGATTTTTAGCAAAATATTGAAAGACACTTTTGACATGACATTGAAAGCTATTTGCATTTGAATTCTGTGATTCTGAGGGCCTACTTAACTAATTGCTTCTAACCTCCCCGGAGCTCTTCTATACTCACCAAAAATGACTCTTGCATGTTTGAAGTAAGATGTTTTTTTTCTTTTTTCAGAGAAATGGCTTAAAATATTATCAAATGAAGCAAATGACCATTTAAGACCCAACAATCTTGTTCAAAGAAAGAAATCAATTTTTTTGAGACAATCTAAAAACTGAATTCAGCATGCAGTTGGACATATTTGATGAGTGATATGATATAGTGGACTTGGCATAGCCCCAGGATTAATGTTAGAAGCTGTTTGTGTGAAGGCTAGCTTTGGAATTATTATTTCTGGGAGTCGGTTTCCTCATCTGTAAACTGAAAGGCTGGCAAAGTCTCTTCTGAGGAGGAATTTCCTCCTTGATAGAAGTCTTTGAAGAATGACAGGATGACTACTTGTTAGGTATCTTATAGAGAGGATTCTCTTTTTGGTCCTAGGGGTAGACAAGATGGCTTCTGAAGACCCTTCCAACTTTCAGATTCTGGGAACTCTCACAATCATTATTTCAGGACCATGCTCAGGTACCATCTTCTCCCTGAAGCTCTTATCATCCCACTTGTTAGTCCTCTCTCCTTCAAATTATCTTGTATTAATTCATCTTTGCATGTGTTGTATTTCTTCTCACCTTCTCTCCTCCAATAGATTGTAAGTGTTCTGAGGGCAAAGAACAATTTGTCTTTTTTTCCCCATAACTCTTTGTATTTCTGGCTCCTAACCATGTGACTGGTTACTTTCTGGAATACTTTCTCAAATATTCCTAACATGGCAAAGAAACTGAGGAAACATTGGTTATTCCCTTGCATTAGTCACATCACTTATTTATCATCATCATCATCATCACCATCACCATTATCATCTTCTCCTCCTCCTTTTCCTCCTCCTCCTTCTTCTTAACAGTTGGGGTTAAGTGACTTGCCCAGAGTCACATACCTAATAAGTGTAAATGTCTGAGGCTGGATTTGAACTCAGGTCCTCCTGACTCCAGTGACAGTGCTCTATCCACTGCACCACCTAGCTGCCCCCACATTCATCTTTGCGTATTTCTTTGATGACATCTTTTACCCTGTTTCTGCTATGTAATTTCTGACTAGTGATGTACTGTAGCTTGTTCACATCCACCATGGCCCTCTGGATAATATCAGCTTCAGTTGTTTGGAGACCACAGTATTCTGTGACTTGTAGACATATAACATCAGTAGAAGAACTCTTTAATTAAAAGGAGAAGGGTCTACTTCATTGGGAAGATTCATTAAAAGAATGTTGCATTTTTCCAAAGGCAATCCAACCAGCTTTTTTCATGTTCAACCCTGGGTTAGTCAGTCAACAAGCACTTACTAAGGGCCGAATGGGCAATGCACTAAATGCTGGGTATATAAAGAAAGGCAAAAGTCAGTCTCTGTTACCAAGGAACTGACACTCTAATTGTAGAGACAATACAAATAAGAATGAATAAACATGGTATATGTAGAATTAATTGGAAATAATCAAAAGAGGAATGATCTGGGACCAGTTTGTTGCTGGGGATTTTCCTAGAGTATAGGTCTGATCATGTCACCCCTCTCCTCCACTGGCTCCCCATCACCTCTAGAATTACATACAAAATGTTTGGCATGCAAAGTTCTTCACAACTTAGCTCTGTCTTACCTTTCTAGACTTCTTTCGCTTTATTCCTCCCTACATATTTGGTCCAATATCAATGGCCTCTTTGCTATTTCATGAAAAAGAGGCCCCGGGGAATTTTCTCTTCCCTGATGCCTGGAATGGTCTTTGTCCTCATCTGTACCTCCTGGTTTTGAGCCCCATCTAAAATCTTACCTTTTATAAGAAGTCTTTCTCAATCTCTTGTCATTCTATTACCTTCCCTCTGCTGATTATGTCCTATTTATCCTGTATATAACTCGTTTATACATCATTGTTTGCTCATTGTTTCCCTCATGAGACTGTGGACTACTTGAGGACAGGGTCCATTTTTTACTTTTCTTTGCATTCCCAGAATTTAGAATAATGCCTTGCATATATCTGTAATGAGAATGGGAATTTGAAGATCTTCCCTGCCCCTTAATAGACCTAAGGGAGTTTGAAGACCTCCCCAGATTTTAAAGTAAAGTCTGACCTGTAATAGGCTGAATGTAGTCACATGAGAGGAGTTTGCTGAAGGGAAACAGAGCCCACAGGAAGCTGGTTAGAGCTAGTGAGACAGTGGGAGAAAAAGGTGCGCAGGCAAGGAGAAAGAAATCTTGTATTGGTTTGTGGGAAGGCTAAAGGATGCTGTAGCTCTCAGCGTTATTATGACTTCTGAATGTCTTTGGTACTATGATGGAACTGGCTTACTGGTTTTGGGATTCAGTTTTCTGGTGTCTAAATAAACGCTTCAGTTCTGTCCTCTATATGGAGAGTTTGGTATATTTTGCCATTGAACGTCATGCGATATTTTTTTTTAATTTTTTTTTTTTTTTTTTGCTTTTTGGAGGGCAGTTGGGGTTAAGTAACTTGCCCAAGGTCACACGGCTAGTTTTTTGTGTTAAGTGTCTGAGGCCGGATTTGAACTCAGGGTACTCCTGACTCCCGGGCCGGTGCTCTATTCACTGTGCCACCTAGCCGCCCCTGTCATGCGATATTTATAGTCACAGTCTTTATTGTGGTGGTGGGTGCTGTAAATATTTCGTTGGTGCTACAATATCATTAATGAACGATTTTTCAACTGATATACTAATGGAAGAACACTATTGGTTGAACTAAAAAAAATAAAATGAGAGGGTTAGGCTAGGACTAAGAGTCCTTCCAATGTCAAAATCCTTTATTGCCATTTATGACTCTTGAGCAACGGATCCTGTTAAGTAAAGAGTGACTTCATTCTTGATCAGCACTGAACATATCCTAGAAAAGGTTGTTCTTGTTCTTGTAGTTTTGCCTTGACTTCAGGAGCAGTCTAGTGTTAGAGTGTAATTTAATCATCTTATCTTACTGTGAGATCAGACTCAATGTTATTAGTCCCTCAGGGAATAACCACAATTTCAAAAGCAAGAGAGTGAGAGGTGGCTAATGATTGAGAACATGTATCTTCCAGAATTAAATGCAGGAGAGGCACAGATGTTGGAGGGTGGTAGACTTTTCAAATGCCCTACATTATGTTGCTAGTCATAGATTTCAAATATACAGTGAGAATTTCTTGATTTATGGTCCTGATCCACCATAGAGTCAGTCAGTTCCTATGGTCAAGTAAATGTTCCTATTGTTTAAAGAAATTTATTTTCTAAAGAAAGAGCATTTGTTGCAGCAGTAGAAAAATAAAGTTATTTGCTGAGTTAAAAGAACCCAGTGGAGTTATAAATGTGTGTATGTGTGCGTGCACGCACATGCACACATACACACACATCCATCCATTCATCTATCCATATATCCGTATATGGGTGGCATGCACACACACACACACACACACACACACAGATCTTACATAATCTACACTAAGCATTCCTTCTTTAACTTTCCCAATAGTTCCATTCACCCTTCTAATCAATTCTGTCCAGGCCTAATTAAATTGGGGATGGGGGATAACTACTTTTTTTTTAATCCTTTACATATCCTGTAACATTCATTTCATTTATTTGCCACCATGGATGGAATATCTTTATAAATAGCAGGAAACAATACAATGACCAAATATTTCCATGCAGAGTAATTCCTTTTTCCAGATCCTAATTTTGCAATGTTTATAGTACTGATCAGGGGGGAATATACTGATTTATTGGCTAGGCATCAAAGAGAATGTCATTATGATGCTGGGTCTTTTGAATATAACTTTTAATAAAGCATAATATTTTAGATCCAGAAAAATTTTTAAAATTTAACTCAGAGACTCTTCTTAGTGTGTATGTGTGTGTGTGTGTATGTGTGTGTGTGCTGTATGCTTTTCTGGATTCTTGTGAATGATGTTTATAAGAGCATAAAATAAAATAAGTAAGATTACAAAATGAACTGATTATCCTAAGTTGCAGTTGTTGACTATTTAAAAAAAATTCATAGACCCCAGTTTAAGAACTCCTGAGTCTTACTCATATCATCAAATTGTTTTATTTGAGAATATTAATTCTCTATTACAAATTTACTACTTGTAAAACCTTGAGCAATTTATTCAATTTCTCTGGGCTTCAATCACCTTATTTATAAAATAAAGGGATTAGACTAGGTGAGGTGTGAGGTCTATTCTCTTTCTTATTCTTTGACTTTAATAGTTATTATTTTTTATATAATTTTGTACCAAAAATATAATTTTTAAAAACAATGTTCTAGGAATCTTTTTGGTTTTTAATCTCGGTCAATTTTCAAGTAAATTCTATCAATTCTATGTCTCTTGCAAATGCCCTCTTTTTATTTCTATGACTATTACCATACTACAGGCTTCTTTATGACATGCATAAGCTGTCAAAATAGTCTTCAAATTGGTCCTTTGCTTTTCATTCCTGCACCACTTCCCTTCTCAGCTTTTCTTTTTTTAGGAATACACAAGTATACACACATACATGCACATATATATGTATACACACATATGTGTATTTATATGTATATGTGTGTGTTTGCTTTTTTATTTTTATTTTTAATTTTAATTTGTTTATTTTTTTAAATTTATTTTCTTGGTTACATCATTCATTTCCACAAGGTTTTGAGTTACCAATTTTCTCCCCTTCTTTCCCCTACCCCCCAGCCCAAAACATTGATCCTACCATAAAGCCCCTCCCACCATCTGTTCCCCTTTATGTCCTCCTCCAACACCCCTCTAGCTTTCTAGTAGGGAGGGAGGGTCTCCCTGCCCCCATCCCTGTATGTATTATTTCCCAGTTGCATTTGATTGTATAGCTTT
>CM053597.1:78498287-78526448 GCA_028646575.1 Pseudocheirus occidentalis
CATATCAGTGAGAGATGTGGGTAGCCTTCAAAATTGAGGAATAATGTAGTGGTGATAGTTATAAGGACCCAAATTATGTTACAGGACTTTGAAACTCAGTCCCACTCTGAAACAGCAGCCAAACTATAGATAGGTTCAGTAAGTTTTTTTATTTTGTACTATCTTCCCTCTCCTCCCACCTTCCCCCCCCAAAAAAAAAAACTCCAACCCTTCTTCATCCTGAGACACTAACATGCCCTAAAGATTCTGGGCATTTCTCACTTAAACTGTTATATCTCTAAATTTGCTGACTTTGGATGACTGTTTACTAGCAAGGAAGAAGAATGGTTAGGATCTTGGGAATCAATTAAAATATCTTCATGTTGTTTCACAAACCATTGGAAAAATGCAGGAGTATAACGTAGTCCAAGCAGTTTTACCTATATTTGAAATGACTGTAGCATGTTTGGAATGCTCTCTTCTATTTACCTCCCTTGTAGATCTAGGTACGATTATACATCCCTCAGTTCTAGTGACTGATGTAGTCAGCCTAGCAGGTTAGGCAGGAATAGAGTACCTTGGTGGGAGACAGGGAAGTATACATAATTTATGTGAGAAGGCTGTACTCCTAAAATTCTTATCCCAATGACTTCTTGGGTCTGGTTGGGACATTTAATACCAAATCAGCAGTGCAGTATTAAGCCCAATGGAATGAATGAGTTAGTGAATGAAAAAGTGCTTACTCTGTGCCAGACTTTGTCTTAAGTGCTGGGAATACGCATATGACAACTGCCATCAAGGGATTATTTTGTAAGTGGAGAAGACCATACATTTAGGGAAGTGGTGGATAGGGGAGGGTGTTTTGGGAAGGCATAAGAATAAGAGACTAAACTTTTATGGAGTATCCTACACAACAGGCGGTGTGCTAAGAGCTTTACAAATAATATTTCATCTGATCCTCACAACAGCCTCCTTGCAAGGTAGGTGCTGTCATTATCATGATTTTACAGTTGAGGAAACTGAGGCAAAGAGGTTAAATGACTTGCCCCATTTCACAAATTAAATACACGCCTGAGGTTAGAAGTGAATCCAGGTCTTCCTGATGTTAGACCCCAGCCCACTATCTACTACTTCAGATTGCTTCCTCTAAAGCTGCTGTTTTGATTTGAAAAATCACCAAGATGTTAAATGGAATCATCTGGCAGACAATTTGCAATGCCCTTTCTAAAAGCTATGGTAATATTGATTTGATTGATTTCAGAATTGGAGGTAGAAAGGGTAGGGTCTTATTTTGATAGGAGCTGAAAGAACATAGATCTTCCAGCTCTCAGATATAGTGAGGTTTTACATTCATGCTGGAATTCCAAATCTCCTCAAGGATATAGTCTCTGGAGGTCTGCTCCGGTGATATGGTAGCAGTAGTCAATGTAGGCCAGAAGATGGCCAGGGTCAAAGAGCATGGTGGGTCAATGGCTGGCTAGATAGAATGAGGCCCCGCACAAGCTCCATTGTTCCCTTTAAACCAGACAACAAACCCATTCAGCAGATTGAATCACTGCCTTTCCCCTGATCATTGTGGATTTCTCAGCATCTAATTGTATGTAGCTGTTAACTTGTGGTTCTCTGTTTTGCTGCATCAGATGTAGATAGGTGGAGTCAAGATTTAGTCTGAATCAATCATTTGAACCCCATAAGAATTTGACAGCTCAGCTCAAGCAAATCCGTCTTGAACAAGGAATGCCAGTCCTTTTAAAAATTAAGTTGTCAGCACGGGCTAATTTCAGGAAAAGAAAAGCTATATAGAGTCATTCAGTAAACTCACAAATATTAGATCATAAATGTCGCTCGTTATTTTAAGTTGTATTTGTCCTCTATTTCTCTTTGAGGGGTTTGGTAGAAAGAGTGTTAGGATTGGGAAGCGTGTTTCCTAGTGTGGGCACCAACATAAACCAGCAATATGAACTTGGCCAAATACTAACATCCTAGAATTTAAAAGCTACAAGGCAAGGCAAGACAATAAGCCTTAAGTACTAGTTATGTGCCAGGAATTGTGTTAAGGACGGGGGACACAAATAAAAGAAAAATGAAAACAAAATTCCTGTCCTGAATATTCCAGTATATTCCTGTGGGAGAAAATAGCACATCAAAAGGAGCCAGAAGGGAAGTTAGGGAGAACTACACAGAGGAATATGGTGGTGAAGTCTGGAAAGTTCAGAAGTATGGCTGAGAGCATGGCCCGTTTGTACCCATCCCCCAAATATTGACACTGGAAAGGAACTCACCAGTGGGAGTTAGAGATCACTTAGTGCAACCCCCTAATTTTGCAGATAGTTCAACAGCTCTGGAGAAGTTGAGTGATTTGCCTGGTGTCATAGTTACTGATAAAAGCTAGACTTGAACCTAAATCTCCTGACTCCTGGTTCAGTATCTTTACTTTTCTTCACTATATCAACTTGATGTAGTAATTTCTTTCTTTTCTTTTTTTTTTGCAGGGCAATTGGGGTTAAGTGACTTGCCCAAGGTCACACAGCTAGTTTTTGGGTAGAGTGTCTGAGGCCGGATTTGAACTCAGGTCCTTCTGACTCCAAGGCCGGTGCTCTATTGACTGTGCCACCTAGCCGCCCCACGTAGTAATTTCTTATTTCCTCATCTGTTACATGGGGGTAGGTAATAATTCCTGTTTTATCTACTTCACAGTAGAGGTAAACATATAATGATATCTTGTGTGGAGATATAATTAGCAAGGGCATTTTATAGAATAAGTAGTGTTTTAAAAATGCAGAGCATGATTATTACTTGGGCTGGATTTGATTAATGTGAGTTTTGGGGTAGTTTTTACTAGTGTGCTAATGTCCTTACAGTTAATCAGTTTCTGCTGAGTTTTCAAAAGAAATTTCAAGTTACTTCAATAAATTTATTCATTCTACGTAGTGGATGAGAGAAAATAGTTAATAAAAAATGTTATATAAGACTAACATTACTGTTTTCCTTCGCTTTTGAGAATTTTCTTTCGTGACAACCACAATTCCATTATTTATAGATACATTAAAATATAAATAATGGAAATAATTAATATGGTTTTTGATGTCTCACTGTTAATAGCCAGAAATACAATAGTGTACTGTTCAGTATTACCTTAATTTAATCTGTCAAATTTCGGGAGACTTCAGTAATTTTCATTGCAAATACCTATTTAAACTGATGTATGACATCCAAAGCCCATAGAGTACCCAAGGCCATATACCAAAGTCTTCAACTTATAAATGCTTGATTTATAAATGATAGGGGGATAGGAGGCTCTCAAGAATGAAATCATGATGATATAGGTGTGACTGATCCCGGTAAGGAAACTAAAGGGAGAGGTGTCCAAGAGTAAGCTTATATTTTATATGCAGGAGATGAATGAGAGGCCAGGTGACTGAAGAATAAGCAGAATCCTGTTAGTACCATACAAAAAACTAAATTTCAGAGTTTTTAAAAAAAAATAAAATATAAGAGCATAGAAAAGCTCAGATATTTGAGGGGCAAGGGGAAGAAGGAGAAAGTCTAAGGGAAAAGGAGAAACTGGAAAGTAGCAATGCAGGGAAGTGGGACTACTTCTCTTTCCTTTTCCTTTCTCCTCACTCCCTTTCTCTTTCTCTCTAAAGATAGGTAAAACAAAAGAAGCTAAATTGAAACTCAGTGTAAGTAAGACAGATATAAAGGTCCTTCAGGAACATGAAATAAAAGAGTACTTGAGACAGGACTTTAAAAATATTTTGGTTTTCAAAGACGCAAAGAGGTAGAAGCTTCAGACTAGACCAGTGAGCTTGAGGTTGATTTGTGGAAAAAAATGATAGGAAGGTTATTAATGATCTCTCTGTAAATTATTAGAAAAAGAAAGTTAGGATCTTTATGAACCAATATGGGTTTTACCAGATTAAATTTACCTTTCTTTGTGACATAATTGCTAGACTTGCTAGACTGACAATCATTGGAATGCTATAAACATTAGTTTACTTGGATTTCTGCAGGGCATTTGACCCAGTCTTGATATTGTAGATATGATAAGAAAGAAGAACTAGAACAGTTAGGACTACGTGATAGCACCATTAAGTAGGTTTAGAATTGGTTGATGAACTATAGAAATCACTGCCCTGAATCTAGGGGGACTTCGTGCTTCAGAAATTAGACCAGTTAACTTCAGAGACCCTTTCCATTTCAGTCCTATAATATTTTGGGTACATTTGGGTTAAAGAAACATTCATGATGTGGCTAGACAATCATGAATCATGAATTGCTTTCTTAAGTTCATTTCTAAGTTGCTCATTTGGATCTCAGAAACCATCCATCCAAAGATAGGTTTTATTGTTCACTTGTTTTAGTCGTGTCCAATTCTTTGTGACCCCATCCGAGGTTTTCTTGGCAAAGATGGTAAAATGGTTTGCCATTTCCTTCTCTAGTACATTTTACATATGAGGAAACTGAGGCAAATAGGATTAAGTGACTTGTCCATGGTCACACAGCTAGTGTCTGAGGCTGAATTTGAACTCTGATCTTTTTGATTCTTGGCCCATCCCGCCATCTATTTCACCACATAAGTGCCCTGAAGATAGATAAAGCATTTATTTAAGTACTTACTATATGCCAGGTATTTGCTAAGGGCTGATTATAGAGACAAACAGGATAGCACTCAAGGAGATTAGTTTCTTATGAGGTGGGGGTGGGAGGAGGAACATATCACATAAAAAGGTATGGGATTTGGGGAAGAAGATATATGTGGTGGCATGATTAAGAGATGGTAGGGAAGTGGTTTGAAGACCCAGGTCCTGGCAAGATAAAACACAATCTCATCCACCAGAGCTGATGGACACAGGGTTTGAGTCCAAGCCTACATACAGTAGGAGGGACAAGAATGAAGGGATTAAAGTAGACAGATGGAGACAGATGCAAAATGATGTAGTCATAGTATGGAGATTACATATAAAAAATAAAACATTATTGGTCACCTAAAGGGATTAAAATCTAAGAATTGGCTTCCTATTTTGGATGAGATGGGTCTCACCAACTCATTTGGCTTGCCATTGTGTCTAAGATTTTTTTCAATTCATAGATTTTTTAATTTGCTTAGCTGCATGCTCAGTTCATTAATCTGTTCTTTCTTTTATTGATTGAAGTGTTTAGAAATATAAAATTCTCCCCAAGGATTGCTTTGGCTGTATACCAAGGATTTTGGAATATCTCATTATTCCTTACCACACTGAGGGCTTTACTTTCTGCCCTCTGGGCATTGCCATCTGACCTACTTCTGATACACTGCAAGAACTCTGGAACCTTGTTTTTTAACCCCGCTATTGTACTCTTAGGACTTAACTTCCTGTTCTAGCTGTCTTGCTGCTGACCTTTCTTTTATACTTAATTAGAATGTGAGCTCCCTGAAAGCAGATACTGTCTTGCTTTTCCTGTTTGTATCTACAGCCCTTAGCACAGTGATTGGCAAATACTAAGACTTAATACTTTTTCATTCATTCCCAGTTGTGTATGTATAAGCTACCATGTAAGATATTTTTAAATACACTTAATAACAATATTTTTATTGAAGTACATTGTGATACCCAATACATTTTCAGGAGGAGTTTTAACTAAAAAGATTGGCCAATGCAGATTTCCAGTGTGTTTCCTCCAAGTTAGATATAATAGAGAGTCACCACAAAAAACAAAGAGTAGTAACAGCTGAGACATTCAGAATTCCACAAGAGGTGAAACGCAAGGAAAGATTTCATAATGAAACCCATGATCTCAGATGTCTACATGTCCCGTGTTTAGGCAAAGAAGAATAGGATCTAGGAGGCAGATCTGGCCTCCTAACAATCACAGACTCACTGGGAACAAACAAATGACTGGACTATGGCACTGGATGGCTAGAACTTACTTAAAAGAAAGTGTAGGTCAAAAGGTGAGTGCATAGCATTGTATCTTTTAAAATTTGTATTCATTTTATTAAATGTTTCCTAATTACATTAGAATTTTTTTTAACATTCATTTTTAAATTCTCTCCCTTCTGCCTCGCCTTCAACCCTTGAGAAGGCAAGCAATAATGATAACCATTATACGTGTGAAATCAGATAGCGTATTTTAAGAAAGAAATACAAGTATCAGAGGAGGGAAGTGTGATGTGAGTATTTGGGTGAAGGTCGATAGACGGAGAGCCATAGAAAAGTGGTTTTTGTCATTGGAGTACATAGAGGAAAAAGAAATGTACCAGAAGTTTCTGGGATAGAAATGATGGGAATCATGGAGAGAAAAACTACTAAGGTTTATAGTAGTAAGGGACAGGAAAGTAGATTTCAAAGGATTCTGAGCAAAGACATGAAGGTTCCTATGGAGTAAAATGCTTTAGGGAAAGTCAGTCAAGTAGGAATGGAAGATGCTCAGGAATGACATTTTGATGACATCATGGAAAAGAATCCCATTGATGAGGAAAAGTAGGATTTGTTTTATGAAACTGATATGAATGTGGTAAGGCAACTTACCAGTCAACTTAGATTTCAAAGTTAAATATGTAGAACATGGAGCAAGGCCAGGTATCAATTAATATGACTGTGGCATGGTTCTGTAAAAATGTTATCAGGAAGGAAAAAACTCAGAATGAGGGGGTTAGGTTGGTGTGGTTGTTTATAGCGAAAATGGAAGATCAAAGATAAAATAGGACCTTTACTTGGATTGAATGGGATAAAGCTACCTAATGAGAGGGGAAGGACAGGTCAATTTCCTCCCCTCTGCCCCATCTATAAGGGAGATTGAACTTTAATATTAGAAAAGACAGAATAAAATGACTAATAGGAAATAGTTGACACAACCAAGATAAGTAAGGCAATAGTAAGAGGGTACATCTTTGCCCTGGATGAATTCAGTCACCCAGCCTAGAACTACAGAACTACATCCCTGGGTCCTGAAAGTTCTGGCATGTGATTGCTGAGGCTCTGTCACTGAGTGTTGAAAAATCATGGGAAATGGAAAGGGTATCACAAAGATTGAGGAAAAATATCCCATTTTTCAATACAAAAGAGAACAGAATTTCCTCCGATGAGTTTGAAGTCATTCCTTGGATTAGTAAAGAAACGATTGGCGGCAATCTAGATTGGCGAACCATAAAACAATTAGGTGATAGACTGGATACTGTGCCTGTCCTGGAGTTAAGAAAACCTGATTTGAAATGTGGCCTCAGTTGCATTAACTGTATGACCTGGGCAGGTCACTTAATCTCTGTTTTCCTCGGTTTTCTCATCTGTGAAATAGGGACAATAATAGTTTCTGTATCACAGGATTGTTGTGTGAGGATCAAATGTGCTTAGGACAGTGCCTGGCCCATAGTAAGTCCTATGGAAATGTTAGCTACCTATTATCATGGTAGGGAATTGATATTGACAAGGTGAAGAACACTTAGATTTTACCCTGCGTCTCTTTTCATTTTAGCAGTGCTGTGGTCCCTAGCAGTTTCATTAGCCTCTTAGAATTAGAAAGAATCATAGGCGATGGTAGAAGCTTTCTCAAAGAGCCAATATCAGGGCTTCATACTTCCCTTATAAAGGAGTGGTGGGGGTGGGGTCATGGATTTCTCTTACTTATTATAGAGGTGGCTGATGGTACTTTGGAGAGAGTGCTGGGCCTGTAGTCAGAAAGACCTGAATTCAGATCTGTCCTCAGACACTGAGTAGCTGTGTGGCCCTGGGCAAGTCACTTAAATTCTATTTGCCTTAGTTTCCTCAACTCTAAATGGGGATATGAATAACATCTATCTTACGGGGTTGCTGTAAGTATCAAATGAGATAATATTTGTAAAAATGTACTTCACAAGTGCCTGGCTGATATTTGGCACTGAAATGCTTATTTACTTGCCTTCCCCTTAAGTGGTGGGTATCAGACATGAGTTGAAGTTTTTTGTTTTGGTGGACTTAGATTGACTTTCTCATCATTTCCTCTGAGATTTCAGCAAGGAAGAGAATTAATTAAAAGTGATTTTCCACCCCCAGCCCACCACCCCTCCAACTCCTATCCAGGCTAACTTGTGTCATTGTGAATGACTCTAGTGTGGGGAAGTTTGGCCATGAAGGCTTACTTGGGCTATAAGAAAC
Organism: Pseudocheirus occidentalis; assembly: GCA_028646575.1. Lineage (NCBI taxonomy): Eukaryota > Metazoa > Chordata > Mammalia > Diprotodontia > Pseudocheiridae > Pseudocheirus > Pseudocheirus occidentalis. Next base: position 78,506,381 of record CM053597.1, read on the forward strand.
TATGTGCTGCAGTCATTGACAAGACTGTAGATTTTGAAAATAAATATTCCACCTTGCAAATATTTTGGCAGAACTGGCAAAATAGTGAAATATCAGCTTATGTGCCAGCATCTAGCCCATGAGGGATACAGAGTACACAGTGACGCTCCAATTGCAGAAGCTTTGGGAGGTTGGGACCAAGGTAATAAATCTATGTTGTTCAGAGTAACACTCAGGCCAAGATATGGTAATCTTAAGAGAAAATTAATAGTGTAGGAAGCAATTAGGTGAAGCAGGGACATACATAACTAGCATATTGCAGGAATAAGATAGTACGTGAACTGAATATATATGAATGAAGACACATTCCTGATTATTTTTAATGGCAGAATGTTACCATTCCAATTCCTTCTGTAAAAGAAGTGAATGCCTGTTTAGCTTTTTTTAATTAAAAAAAATTTACTTCGGATTTTATTTTCCCCTAATTACATGTAAAAACGGTTTCTAACATTCATTTTTAAAACTTTGACTTCCAAATTCTCTCCCTTTTTCTCTCCCCACCCTCTTCATTGAGAAGGCAAGAATTTGATATATGTGCAAAATATTTCCTTATTAGCCATGTGGTGAAAGAAAACATAGACTCCCCACAAAAAAGCTCAAGAAAAATAAAGTTAAAAAATATGCTTCAATTTCTGTTTAGATGCCATCAGTTCTTTGGCTGGGAATGGACAGCATTTTTCCTCATAAATCTTTCAGAATTGTCTTGGATCATTGTATTGCTGAGAAGAGCTAAGTCATTCGCAGTGGATCATCTTACAATATTGCTGTTTCTTTGTACACAGTACATTTTACTTTGTATCAGCTTATGTAAGTCCTGATTTTTCTTAGAGAATCCTGCTCATCATTTCTTATAGCACAGTCCTATTCCATCACAGTCACATAGCACAATTTGTTCAGCCATTCAGCAATTGATGAGCATCCTTCTGATTTCTAGCTCCCTACCACCAAAAAAGAGCTGCTATAAAAATTTCTGTACATATAGGTCCTTTTCCCTTTTTTTTTTTTTTTTTTTGGATACAGACCTAGTAGTAGCACTGCTAGGTCAAAGGGTATACATGGTTTTATAGCTCTTTGGCCATAGTTCGAAATTCCTCTCAAGAATGGTTGAATTAGTTCACAACTCCTTGAACAGTGCATTAATGTCTCATTTTTCCCAAATCACCTCCAATATTTATCATTCTCCTTTTCTGACCTGTTAGTTAATCTAATAGGTATGAGATAGGACCTCAGATTTTTTTCAGTTTGCATTCCTCCACTTAATAACAATTTAGAGCACCTTCTCATGTCGCTATAGATAGCTTTGATTAACTTCATCTGAAAACTGTTCATATCTCTTGATCATTTATCAATTGGGAGTGACGCCTATTTTTGTAAATTTGCTTCAGTTCTCCATGTTTGGGAAACAAGGCATTTATCAGAGAAACTTGTATCATTTTCCTCCCACAGTTATGATTGCTAAATGTCTTTCCTATCCTCCCAGCTCCATCTATTCTATTCTCTCTCTTCTTTTACCCTGTCCCTCCTCAAAAGTGTTTTGCCCTCCCTTCTATCACCCTCTTTCCCATCTTCCTCTCCTACTTTCCTGTAGGGTAAGATAGATTTCTATACCCAATTTGATGTGTATATTATTCTCTCTTTGAGCCAAATCCAACAAGAATGAAGTTCATTCACTTTCCCCTACCTCCCTCTATCTTCCCCTCCACTGTAAAAATCTTTCATTGCCTCTTTTATGTAAGATAATTTATCCTATTCTTCCCCTCCCTTTCTCTTTCTCCCAGTGCATTCTCACTCATTTTTTTCGATATCATCCCTTCATATTCAACTCACACCTGTACACTGTGTCTATATATGCTCCTAGCTGCCTATTACTAATAATGAGAAAGTTTTTATGAGTTACAAGTATCATCTTCCCATGGAGGAATGTAAACAGTTTGACCTTATGAAGTCCCTTATGATTTCCCTTTCCTGTTTACCTTTTTATGCTTCTCTTGAGTCTTGTATTTGAAAGTCAAATTTTCTATTCAGCTCTGATCTTTTTTTTGGTGTCTTTTATTTATTTATTTACTTTTAGTTTTCAACATTCTCTTTTATAAGATTTTGAGTTCTAAATCCTCCCTCCCCCCTAAGATGGCATGCAATCTGATGTAGGCTTTACATGTACAATCATATTAAAACATATTTCCACATTAGTCATGTTGTGAAAGAAGAATCAGATCAAAAAGGATAAACCGCGATAAAGAAAAAACAACAAAAAAAGGAGAAAATGATATGCTTCAATCTGTGGTCAGACTCTATATTCTTTCTTTGGATGTGGATAGCATTTTTCATCATGAGTCTTTTGGAATTGTTTTCGATCCTTGCATTTCTGAGAAGACCTAAATGGCTCTAAGTTGGTCATTGTACAGTGTTGCTATTACTGTGTACAGTGTTCTCCTGGTTCTGTTCGCTTCACCCAGCACTGGTTCATGTAAGTCCAGGTTTTTCTGAAATCTACCTAATCATCAGTTCTTATGGAACAATAGTGTTCTGTTACATTTATATACCACAACTTGTTCAGCTATTCCCAGTTGATGGGCATCTCCTCACTTTCCAGTTCTTTGCCACCACAAAAAGCAGCTCTTATTTTTTCATCAGGAATGCTTGAAAGCGTCCACTATTTTGTAGAATGGCCATTTTTTCACCCCTGAAGAATTGTACTCATTTTTGCTATGTAGGTGATTCTTGGTTGGTGATTCTTTTACCCTCTGGAATTTAAAGTAGAAACTGCTAAATTTTGATATCTCGACTGGCTCCACAACACCCTTTTTGCCCTGGAACTGTCAGAAGGGTTTTGGCCCTGCTGGGTCTGTAAGCTTTGGTTTTCTAGTGCTATCCAGGAGTGCAGCCCAGATTTGAGTGTGGGTAAAACAAGAGCCCTGCCTCAATGCTAGCAGAGAGACCCCCTGTAATCTTCTGACCATTTGTTTGACCCCCTTGCTATCTGTGGGCTGAGATCTCTGGAAGCTGCTGCTGCTGCTGATTCAGTGCCTCCCAAAGCCTGCTCCTGCTTTGCTTGGTCTGGGTCTGTGCTGGTGCAGCTTGTGCTGGACTGTGTTCCGCTCTCACCCAGGTGCAACAAGACCTTTCCTTCTGATTTTCTAAGTTGTCTTTGGCTGAAAAACAATTTCCCTCCATCCTTTTGTGGGTTCTGTTGCCTCAGGAATTGTTCCATGGCATTATTTAAAGGTGTATGGAGGAATTTTGGGGAGAGTAGCTACTATTTTTCTGCCATCTTGACTCCATCCTTCCTGTTTACCTTTTAAACATATTTTAGATAATGTTTTTATATCTTTTTATATCTTATTGTTATAAAACTAATATTGACCAGTCTTTTATATGCTTTTATATTTCATGAATTTTTAAATTTTAAACAGAATATGAATTTTTTTAGGGAAATTGTTTTAATGGAGAGACTAATGTATTTAAAAGTATTACTTGCATAAAGTAACCAAGCTACATGCACACACAAAAAGAAAAGCATATTATTCCCATTATACTCATTTTTATGGATGAAGGAAATGACGATTAGACAAGTTCAATGCTATGCTTATAGTCTCACAACTTAGAAAGGTTGGAGGCAAGATTCGATTCCAGGTCTCACCTGACTTCTCCACAACTGCTTCTTTTCAGTTATACCTTCATGTGATATTCTTCTAATTAGTGAAAAAAAAAATTTGATAGGTTTTTGTCAGCAAAATCATTATCAGTACAAGTTATCTCACCTGTGATTTTCTGTAAAGCTTTTAGTATGTATGTAATTCGGAGTTCTTACCCGGTTCAGTTAGAGAATATCTGGAAGATGGTTTTATGAATATCAGCTTTGAGGACTGTATTAACTAGGTCTTAATGAGTGAAAATAACAGATCCCCTGAAGTCATTGGATTATTTGAAGTTGCTTTTCAGTTTTTCCATTGGATTGGAACTAATTACCATATTTTACATAGTTCTAACTTTTAGTTAGGTTAACTAGTCAACTAGTACTAAACTAGTAACTTCTTGGTTATTTAGGTTCCTAAGTAAATGTTTGTTCACTTACTCATTTAGTACAATTTGAATACATGCCACCGATTCAGAGGAATTTGGTTTTCTTTATTAATAGGGACCCAACCGTATCAATTCATCAACAAGTGCTTACTTATGTGTGTCAGGTGCCCTTACTAGGTGCTAGAGACACAACAACAAAAGTTAAATGGTTGTTGTCCATATGAAGTTCTTTCAATCAGGGAGAAAACATGTATGCATGTATGTGTATAGGTATATGTATAAAGCATATATAAGGCAATAAGAAGGTCAGGAAGATGCTGGAACATCAGGAAAGGTTTCATTAACTAAGTGGTACTTGAACTGAATCTTGAGGGAAGCAGATAGAGGTGAGGAATGAAGACATTCTAAGCATAAGGGACCAACAAAACATTGGAGATTGGATAAATAGAGAGGATCATTTATGAGATTGACAAGGCCGATTTGGACTAGTGTGATGGAATAAGACTGAAAAGTTAAGTCAGGGCCATACTATGAAAGACTTTAAATCACTAACTGACTTTCATATATTATAATGACATTTACACATTTTATAGAATCAGGGCAACGTTTCTCAAAGTAATAGAGTATTAAAATTTATTTGTGTTTAAAATATTTTGACAGAATTATGTTCAAGTAGGAATGGGAGTATGTGATATCTCCCTGATATAAGGAAGAGTAGGGAAGTTTGAGAGCAAGAAGTTTAAGCCTATTTTCATATAAAAGAAATGTGACATTTAAGAATTTTGTTTGGTCATTAGGTTATATTTTTTGAGCCACAAGTATGGTACTACATTTCTTTTCTAAATTTTTATGTTAAAATAGTGTTGAAATTTGCTCACAGAAACTGTATTTGCCAAGCAGAAATATAGTTCTGGAAATGTTGACTTAATATATACTAATTTAACACTAAACCTATAAACTAAAACTTTATGATTTAATCTTTGGTTCATACAGCTATTTCACTAGGGTTGATATTATGAATGTCAATTTTTATTGTGCCATGCTGAAAACTGACTTCTAGGTGTTTGAACTTCTTGGTTGTTTAGGTTCCATGATAAATGTTAGCTAACTTAAATAAAATGATAAGTGTAGAGAAATATAGACAGCTAGCTGTGCTAGAATGATCAGGCATTTCCCTTGTATGCATAATTTTCAGTGTGAATGTCTTGTAAAGTGTTTCTTTTTGTATCTGCTATCTTATTACTAGTAGCAGAGTACTTGCTGGCTGCATTCTCTATTATAAATATTTTAAAGCATATATATTTTTTCACTTTTTTTTCATTTCTGTCTAAAGTATAAATCTCAGAGTAAAACTTTCAACCTGTCCCCTTTCCTCTCTCCTCATTCATATCTTCTATCATAGGAGGTAAAAATTTCTAAATGTTCAACAAGCAGTAATTTATAGCTTTGTTGCTCCCCTTTCTTTTTATTAAAGGTTCTATTTATTGATTCCTTTTGTTTTTATATCAGTTATCTCTCTTCTTTCCCATCCACCTTCCAGAGAACTTTCTACTTCTCCAATGAAAAAGGACAAGATGAGTTATTCTAATTATAAAATGTTTGTTGGCTTGGTTATGTGGTTATACGATTCCTTTAATTTATATTACTGCCTTTATTTTGTATATCGTTTTACTGATTTTGCTTTATGAAGCATTAGTTTTTATAACTCTTCAAATATTTCTCTGAATTCCTCATGCTCATTGTTTCTTATAGTACAGTAATATTCCATTATGTTCATGTGCCACATTTGTTCAGTCATTTCCCAGTTGATGGAAAACTCACTTTATTTTTTTCAGAAGTTATTTAGTGTGTACAATGTCTTTTCATTTATTTATTTATTTATTTTTATTGGCTTGTTTGTTTACTTTTCGTTTACAAGATTCAGTTCCAGAATCACTTGAGTTTCAGATTTTTCTCCCCTTCCTCACCACCCCCCAACCCCGCCGTGGTAGCATACAATCATGTATAGGATCTGCAAACTCCTTGACATTGTACAATAGTCTGGTTGTATAGGTGTTGTAGCCAATGGAGTGAACAATGAAACTCACTTTAATTTTGGTTGTTTGTTACCACAGAAGTGCTGCTGAGAATATTTTGTTATATACAGGACTTTTGGTTTCTGACCTTGTAGGAGTATATGCCCAGGAACCTTCACCTTACCTCCCATCCCTGTCATTTTATTTGTTGTTCAGTCATTTCATTCGTGTCCAGCTTTTCATCACCCCATTTGGGGTTTTCTTGGCAAAGATGCTGGAGTGGTTTACCATTCCCTTCTCCAGCTTATTTTACAGATATAGAAACTGAGGCAAACACGATTAAGTGACTGCCCAGGGTCATACAGCTAGTAAGTGTCAAGGTCAGATTTGAATTCAAGATCAGTCTTTCTGTTCTATCCACTGCTATGTAGCAGCCCCAGATATTTTTACCACTTTTGTTTGTAATAGATGATCTGAAGAAATGGTACTGTATTTCTGCTTTCTTTTGTGTTCTCATGAATTTAATTTGCTATCTCTTTGTATTTGATGTTTATAGATAGATTACTTGATTATAATAATAAACTAATAATAAATAATGAACAGAAAAATCAGATACTAATTCAATTTTATAATGTTAGAATGTTTGACCATTCTCTGTGACTGTGGGGAAAATAACTTCTTTCTGGGGCTGTTTCTTTATCTGTAAAATAAGGTGCTCCATCTAGATGATAGGATATCCTTTTTAAACCATCTATGTATCCTAGATATCTACCTAGATATCTATCTAGACCTATATATCCTTTTTAAACCACCATCCTGTGATAACAGTTCTTGTGATTTCATGTTCCTTTGGTAGAGGGGTCACTTTATTTTTGAGGCACCCAAGGGAGATGTGAGAGCACGATCTTAGTGGTACTCGAAAGATTAAATTTCAGGACAACTAGTTCTAGTAAGCACGTTCCCTTTGACCGCAGCTAGACAATGTCAGATGGCAGGTGTAATCAGTTAATCAAAATACATTTAGTAAATGTTTATTAAATATGCTAGGTCCGTGGGTACTGAGAATAAACGTACAAAATGGAAACAGTCTGTGGCCTCTATAAAGGTCATTGGGGGTGTTATGCAATTTTTATAGACAAATATTTACTGTATGTGTACAAAAACAACTAGTGATTGAAGTGACTGAAGGGGGAACAAGTAATTATGAGAATCAAGAAAGGCCTTTTCTAGGAGGTGGTGCTTTAGCAGAGCCTTTACATGAGCCAGGGATCCTTAGGAGTTCAGATGAGGAGAGAGGACATTCCAGACTTGAGGGACAGCCTGTGCAGAAACATGGAAGCGGGAGATAGAAGGTCTTAGACATGAAGCAGAAAATGGGCCAATTGGACAGCAAGGTAAAGTCCTTGAAAGGGGTTAACATGTAATGAGCCATATTGTGGACACATAGGAGTTGATATTTTATCCTAATGACAATAGGGAGCCACTGGAGCTTCTTGAGCAGAATTGGCCACATCTTAGCTTTAGGAATATAAATTTGACAGCTGTGTAGAGGATGGAGAAGATGAGGAGATCAAATACGAAGGTGTTGTAACAGACTAAACAGTAGATGATAAGAATATGAACCAAGATGGTAGTTATGTACCTAGAGGGAAGAGGACAGATTTGAGAGCTGTTGAGGAGCTAGAATTGACAAGATGTATTTTCACTTTCGGAATCTCCAGGGCTCATTTTCCTCATCTGTAAAAATAGCTGACTAGATATAAAAATAAGTAGTTGGAATATGTTACCTTTAAAAGTTCCATATCTCCCTATAATGCTAAGATTAAAGTCAACAAGCATTATTAGGTGAAATGCCATGTGCCAGGCACAGTATTAAGCACTGGAGATACAAAGAAAGGCAAAAATTGTCCTTGCCCTCAGGGAGCTGATAATCTAATGTAGAATACTATGTATAAGAAAAGATATATACAGGATAAGATGGAGATAAAGAATCATTGAGGGAGAAGGCCACTGAGGTCATATAGTTCAACTTTCCCTCCAAGATAGCAATCCCTTCTGTGACATCTCTGAAAGGCAGTTGATTCTACACTTTTGATTACAGCTGGTGAGGCAGAGCTCACTACTTATTCCATTGTTAGCCATAATTGTTAGGGTTTTGTTTTTTTTTCCTGAATGGGTTTACAAGAAGATTTACAATTAGAAGTTACCTTCAAAGGTCATCTAGTTCAACCTCCTCATTTAAAGATTTGAGAAATGAAGGCCCAGAGAACCTAAGTGATTTGCCCAATGTCACACAGCTAGGACTTTCAGCCCCAATTCTCTGACTCCTAGTCTAACACACACTGTGCTATTATGTGCCAGTGTTTTGTTTTTTAAATTTTTGTATCAGTTATTTCTGACAATATTACCTGTTCCCTAGACTCTTCCAAACTACTCTCTAGCTAAGAAAATTGATCAAAACCACTCTGATTCAACGATGATGATTCTGGTAGCACTCTGATTCTGATGATGTATACAGCATTTTCTCCTAGGTGTTCCCCATCATTCTACTGTTGGGAGGGAAGTGTTGCATTATCTGTCTTTCAGGACCACTTTTGGTTTACCAGTCAGTCAGACTTTGTTTTCCTTCTAATGAGCCTTTCTTTGACTGGTTACAAATTTGTTTTGACCTTAAACCAACAATTCCAGCTGTAAAAGTAGTCATGTTTCACTTTGGATGTCATAGCTTTACTTAGGTCTTATTTGGTTTTTAAATTCATATTCATTTCTTAATTGTTACCTCTTTCTAAGTCAGTTTCAGTATATTGAATGACAGCATTTGGTTTGTCTTGACTGTTAATAGTCTAATTGTTTCTCTTGCCTTAAGTAATATCTCATTAACTTTATAAGCTATCTAGAGAATCAATTTCCTGTGTTGGTAATGGTATTTAGTCTGTAGCATTTTCCCCCAAACTTTCCATATTAGCATTTTTATGGTTAAATGATTTTTAGAAGGTTTCAGATTCTAAAGTATTTTAAAAAGTAATGTAAATGTGTGTTCCATAATACCAGAAATATGGAGATTCTTGTTTGTGAAACAAATTGATAATTGATTGAAATCACACAGAAATTTTAATATTTCCAGTGGTAAAATTATATGATGATATACAAAATCAGTCTTTTGTGGTTTTTGATGCATTAACACCAGCTGTTTTCAGTGGTTTTTCAGGAAAATGAGGTGTATTTGTGCATTAACTTCCCATTGAATGAATTTTATTACCTTTTTTGTTAGTAAAATCCATCAGAAAGAGTTATTCTTGATAGTCAGTAAACAGATGCTCAAACAAATGGATTTTATTTTGAGTGTATTCCATGTCTGTCTCATATACCCTTTTCTTCTATGGCATAATAGATTTTCCCATAATGTTGGAATGTTCATTTTTTACTCTTTTCTTATATGTCTGATTTCCAGTGAATAGCTTATTGACTATCTCCCAGGTCAAGCTCAAATTGCTGTTCTTGGGGCAGGTAGGTGGTCCAGTGAATAGAGCACTGGTCCTGGAGTTAGAAGGATCTGAGTTCAAATATGGCCCCAGACACTTGACACTTAACTAGGTGTGTGACCTTGGGCAAGTCACTTAACCCCAATTGCCTTGCCTTCCCCCCTCCAGATTGTTGTTCTTTAGGGCATTTGTGATGCTCACTCTTGTAAGTCAACTCTATTTCTCTTCTCTTCTTCCTTATGTAAGAATCATTAATACTAGGTTTAGAAGGTACCTTGGAGGCTCTGTAGTGGACTTTCTCCTATCTGCTGCAAGAATTTTTTATGGAATATTTGACAACACCATTGCTAAGTGAAGTCTTTCTTGAGTATTCCTCCTCAAGCTTCCCTACCCCATATATACCTTTCATTTGTTTATTTATATATTTTGTTTATGGCTATATGTGTACATGTGGTCTTGCCTGATAGCATCTAAGCTCCTTAAGTGAAGGGATATCAGTAGGACTTAGAATAGTGCCTGGTGCATAATTAGTAGATGTGAAATAAATGACTGTTGATGGACTAATTGATAGCTCCCACCTTTAGAAGGTACTTTCTTAGATTTAGGTGAGACCTCTTTCCTTTTAACTCCTTAGCTTTGGAGAAATAGAAAACAATTTTTTTTTTTCCATATGATACCTCTTCAGATATGTATAAATAGTTGTCATGTCTCCTTTTAGCATGTTTTTCAGGCTTAAGAATCTGATTTCTTTAGTTTTTATTTTTTTCTGATTTAGTTTCCAGACTTTAATCATCAGCCTCTAGATTTGATCAGTCAGCAAGTATTTAATAAAAACTTATTATGCACCAGAGAATAAAAAGAGTCATTCTGGTTTGTCAGCTTCCCTTAAATGTGGTATCCAAAGTTCAAATCAATGCCCCAGACCTCTGACTGATGAAGAGTTTAATGAAACTATTACCTCTGTGATTAGTTTTAGAGTGCTTTGTTCTATAAATGTTGCCTAGGATTGTCTTTGATCGCAACCATATGACACTCTTGGCTCACATGACTCTTAGGACTAATGAAGATCTTCTGTTGTAGTTCACATATAAACTGTGACATAGTGAAAGATGTAATGACTTTGAATCCTGAATCTTAACTTTCTGCCTCAGTTTCCTCATGTAAAATGATGATTATAATAGTACCTTCTAGGATCGTTATGGCGATCAAATGTGATAGTATTTGTAGAGGACTTTATAAACCACAAATCTGTTATTATTGTCATTGTCATTATCATTACCATTATTAGGCACATTTCTCTATGCTTTCAGCAAAATGGTAATGAAAGGCATTGACACATTTTACTTGCCAACGTAAGGGTATGAGTAGCAATAATGTCCTGTGCATTCTATCCCTATTACTGTTCTGGTAGCTTGGGGCCAGCTGTTCATATGTATCAGAGAAAATTTCTCTTTTATTTGAGACCAAAGTAAGTTTAGTAGGTTAGTCTTTGGCAGCTGATATGCCCCTCGTCACATTCTGCAGTAAACCCAAGGAGAGAGAATACATTTTTTGGTCAAGAAAGATTGTAGCTTTAAACTTTAAGTATCAAGAATTTCCATGTGAAGAACTAGGTCAAAGTGGCTGTTTCTTCTGGAATCCAGGTGGTTGAGCTCGGTTGATATTTAACATTTTGAATTTTAATATTTAAAAAACAAATACCCAACCATCACCATGGGCAGCTAGGTGGTGACACAATAGTTTGAGCACTAGGCCTCCTGGAGTCAGGAAACCTGCGTTCAGATTTGCCCTCGGATACTTACTAACTAGCTCTGACATTGGGCAAGTCACTTAACTCTTAGCTTCAGTATCATCACATGTAAAATGATCTGGAGAAGGAAATGGCAAACCACTTTACAGTTTTTGCCAAGAAAATCCCAAATAGGGTCACAAAGTTTTGGAATGAAATGACTGAACAACAGCAAGAAATCATCACAATATTACAATGATTTAAATTAGACATTTCCTTCTGAATAGGTAAATAAATAATAGTAATAATACATGCTAAATTATAATTTAGAATCTATATTCTTGTAAAGTTGGCATTTTTATGTATTATAAAAACAGTAAGCACTACTTACAACGGCCTTGAGTTTAGCTTGCAACCTAGAACACTAAGGATGACATTATGTCAAGAAGGTATTGTTTACAGTGTAATACAATAGTGAAAAGCAAGGAAGGGTTGATATCATTCTCCAAGCTGCCAGGGATGGCATTTATGCTATAGCTAGTAATAAGTTATGACTTTTCATGGTTGTTAGCATGCCTGATTGCTCCTGGTTGACTTCCAAGAATCACTCAGGCTGAAATCAGGTATCTCTTGTTTTATGATGAATACCTTTTCAAGGAAAGGTTCTACTGTAATTACATTTCACAGAATCTCAGAGTTGTGAATACAGCATCCTCTCCTCATACCTGAACTAGAATCTTTTAATTAACATACATAAGTAGTGTTCATCTAGCCTTTGTTTGAAGATCTCTAGTGAATGGGAACTAGAATCTTCTAATTAACATACCTAAGTAGTGTTCATCTAGCCTTTGTTTGAAGATCTCTAGTGAATGGGAACTTTTTTCTTTCCAAGGAATTCCATCACACATTTGGACAATTCTAATTGTTAAAAAGATTTCCCTTAATTCACCTAAATTTTCTAGTTTTACTGTTTTCAACTTCCATTCATTGCTACTCCTTTTGCCAAAGTGGACCAAACAGAGCAAATTAGATCTCTTAGCCATATGGCATTCCTTCAACTACTTGAAGACAAGGAGGGATTCTTTTTGCCTTTGTTTCCCCAGATCTTCCGCACAGTGCTTAATAAATGCTTCTTGACTATGTGAATGGAGGAAAGAATAATTATAAGAAGCATTGTAGAGAGATTTTGACAATATTTAGCAACTGCTTGGGCTAATTTAAGGGAGAGGGGAAGAGTCAAGGGTGACTGAGAAAAATGATAGTGACATCAGTAGAAATAGGGAAGCAGTATATTGCTTTAGGGAGGAAGATGATTTGCCTCTTGGATGTGTTGAGTTGGAGTTGTTTAATAGGACCTCTTAAAAGAGTTTAGGGTTAGAATTAAGAGAGAGAGAGAGAGAGAGAGTAGAGTTGGATATATGATTTAGGTAGTTATCTATCTAGAGATGACAATTTGAACCGCATGGGGTCTGATGAAGTCCCTAAAGGAGAAGATGTAGAAAGAGAGAGAAAGAAGAACCAAGCCTTCAGAGGAATCTGTGATTGGGGAACAGGAAAGAAGATTGGACTGGAGAAGAAGCAGGAGAGAATAGTGTCCTGGAAACCAGTAGGACAGAGAACAAGCAGGAGGAGGGAATGAAACAGACCAGGGAGAAAAAAGACTGAGAAAAGGTGTTTTTAAAAACTCTATTCCAATCTATATATTTACCACATTACTTATAGGATTATCATCATTATTTTGACTCAGACCTGTGTTTTCGTAAGTATAGAAGAAATCTCCCATGTGGAAATGCCATTCATAAATTTAGAATGACAACTTGTCTGTAATTTATTAGAGGGTTGTCAGGGGCATTCAGAGTTGGAGTGTCTTGCCGTTTATGATACAGCCAATATATGTCAGGTTTAGGCCTTGAACCCAGGCAGGACTTCCAGATTACAAAGATGGCCCGCTTATCTACAACACCATCCGGTACCCAATTATTTCTGTCACCTATTTTGTGGAGTTGATTTTGGTCTTTCACAGTAAATCTTTTTTGTTTTAAAATCCACATGTAAAAAAAGAAACTGATATTTTTCTTTTACTGTGCCCTATATCACTGATAGTTCATTGAGACATAGCAGAGATAAGAAGTTTGATGTAGATGATATGAGGAAATTGTCTACAGAGTTGTGGAAATATAAGGACTTCCCATAAACTAGCCTCTTCTATTGGGAAGAGACAAGCTATCATTTCTGCTTGGTTAGTAAGAATAATATTTGTGAGATAAAATCTGACATAACACTTTTGCCCTTCACTTACTTCACTTACTTTTTGAAGTGTAAATGGCTTATATTTAGGCAATATACTTGTTGTGAAATTGAATCATTTTTATGGCATGTAGAGTTAGAGCTGCTGATGTAGCTATTAGCAGATACCAAAAAAGAAATATTCCTTGGAGGGAGAGGATGCTTGAAGATAGGGGGTACTCTGTGTGTAACAGAAGCATTTCTCTTCAGTTGTGCTACATTAAACCACATGTGACCTGTGTGCCTAGACTCTGGGTTGTGTATTTTTTGGGCAGGCTTATGAGTAATAAATAGTAATGAATAAAGACATTTAAAAATTTGCAAAGCACTTAACAATAGCCATGGGAGATAGATGCTGTTACTATTCTTATTATACAGATAGGGATACTGAGTCAGATAGTGATTAATACTTGCTCAGTGTCACATACCTATTAAGTGTCTGAGGCTCTATTTGAAATGGTGTCCTCTTGGCTCCAGATTCAGTATATCACTTTCCTAGCTGCCTCTGTAACTGACTGCTGATATTTGTATAACAAGTCACTGAACAAGTGATAGAACCAATTACAAATTTTTTGGGGGGGATCTTAGGGAAAGTAGGTCATAATATCATAGAACTATGGATTTAGAATTGGGAGGGCCCTAGGAGACTCTTTAGTCTCCTAAAGATATATAGATCAGGGAAGTGAGCTCCAAAGATAAGGTTACATGGATGGTAAATGATAATAGTAACAACAGCAACAATTAGCATTTATGTAGTAAGATTTGCCGTGTGCTTTGCTTATGTTAACTTCTGTCTTTTTGATGATTCTTATTTTGTGCTTATTATGTCACTAACTTAATGACTTGTGATCTCTGGCTCAGGAGTAGGAAAGAGCCAGTGCTATACCTTCTATGTGTATGCACGCGTGCGTGAGTGCGTGTTTGTGTGTGCATGAGAATTCTGAAATTAGCACAAAAGAAAAGGAACATTTCTATACACATCCAATAGACTTCCAGAAGAAACTTTCATATGAGACTGTGAAGCTTCATTTCCTAGGATTCACTGCAATCAGTAGGGTCCATGACACACAAAAATGTTTATGAAGCCTTGAAGGAGATGTCTAGCATTTTGGGTAGACTGTCCGTGGACCAACTATGGAATAAGAATGAGAATCTCATAGACTGAATGATAAGGCATGCATGGGTGGCATTTTTCCCCAAAGGGTTTTGTAAGAGGGTGACTATATCAATAAGATTACAGATGGATCCACTGAAATAATAACAAATAATAGTAATTATATAACATTTTAAGCTTTATAAAGCACTTTTTATAGATGTTATCTTTTATTCCAAATGTCTTGGTTCTGGACATTTTCTCTGGTTGTCACCTGTGCCTGGAATGCTCCCTCTCCTCAACTCTGCCTGCTGACTTACCTGACTTTCTTTAAGTCTCATCTAAAATTTCACCTTTTAAAGGAGGCCCTTCCTACTCCCTCTTAATTCTGGCAACTTCCTTCTGTTAATAATTTTATATTTGTCCTGTATGTGGCTTATTTGTATATGTTTGTTTGCATGTTGTCTCCCTCATTAGACTGTAAGCTCCTCGAGACTGTCTTTTGAATATTTTTGTGTCCCTAGTGCTCAGCACAAAAGCGCTAAATAAATGGTGATTTATTGATTGATATAGTATATATATTTATTTGCATGCAGTTGAGGACTGTTTTTTGCCTCTTTTTTATCCTTGGCACTTAGCCCAGTGCTTGGCACTTAGTAGGCAAATGTTTATTCATCAGTCTCAAAGGAGCTTACGCTCTATGGCACAGATAGGTGAGATAAAAACTGTCTAGGGTCATTAGGGGTCTCTCAAATACCATGAGGGGTGGCAACGGCAGCAAATATGAGTTTAGGGAAAAGAAAAATCACTGTCATCTTAATTCATGAAGAAGGTAGAATTTGAGGTTGACCCATCTTAGATTGGGTAGGATTTTGATGGACAGAAATAATGAATAAGGCCATGCCAGTAGGGGGCTGGGATGATATAAGAAAAGGCATGGATGTGGGAAGGTACAATGTTTTAATCAGTTCAACATGCAAAAGGTAATCTGAGGAAGGGAAAATTACCCCCTTCCTGGGTATCAGTAATAGCTATGTGCATGAGGTGGTAACTAAACTGGACTTGAAGGCAGCTTGAAGACAGCTAAAGATTTAGAGATGGATGCATGTTAGGCACAAGGCACAGAGCATAAAAAGGAATAGCGGTGCAAGATGGAATGCCTTTCAAAAACAACCACCAGGCCAGTGTGGCAGGAACGTGGAGTTGGTCTTCAGATGGAATTGGTGAGCAGTTCATCTTGGACAGAGTGTACGTAGCAGATGAGAACATTGTAGATACCATTGGCAAGGTTAGATGGGACCATATGTAGAGGGCCCGGAACACCAACCTAAGGAGTTTTGACTCAGTTCCACAGGAAAATAATATCTATTGAAAATAATATCTATTAAAGTTGGAGAATGGCATGAGCAGATCAGTATTTCAAGAAGATGAATTTGTCAGTTGTATGCTGGGTAGAAGCGAAGGGGAGAGACTGGAGACTAGGAAACAAACCAGGGAGGGTTTTTGTTTTTTTTTATATTCAGTCTTATTTTCTAAAGAGAGGCAGTATGATTGCAGTAGACATAGAAAGGAAGGGGTACATTTGAAAGACTTTTCAAAGAAAAAGTTGACAAGACTCAGTGAATGATTGTGTTAGAGTTAGTAGAAAGGGAGGGACTGAAGATAAATTGAAGTGACAAGAAAAGTGGTACTATTGACCAAAATGGAAAACCTGGGAGGAGAACCTGGTTTGTCCGGGGTCAGAACGGGACAGGGAATGATTTTAGTTATAAACTTGTGGTTTGAGCCACTGTCAGGACCTAGGGATTGAAATCTCAGTCAGGTGATTGGGGAACTGGAGCTCAGGAAAGATATCTGATTGAAAATAGAGATTTCATTTTATTAGGATCATCCTAAGTGCATGAATAATTGTGCAGAAGATTCTCATTTAATAAGTTGTTTTCTCTCCCTAGACAGCGTAGAGAAGGGTCTCTTGCTAAATATTTCAGGTAGACATTTAATTTAATCTATTTCACTCAAAAACCTATGTTTTCATTTTTTTTAGCTATCATTAACACAGCTGTCAAAGAAAGAGCATAGCCTGTAGAAGACAGTGGTTTCTGAATACAGGGTCATCTGAGTTGCCTGATATTCTTCAGAAATGAAGTACAAAAGAAAATTACTAGTGTTGAAATTTGAGAAGTTTATGCTTTTAAAGACTGAAACTTTGCTTTTAAAAATTATATTCATTTTTAAGAAAAAAAATGAGAAATGAGTAATGTATCATAGATCTCCAAATTACCTATACCAAACATAATTCAATGTCATTGATGACATGAGCATTATTGAAGCATGCATTGTGCCATTTAATATGAAATTAACATTGAAGATTTGTGGGGATATTTGTTTCTATATTTACTTATCCTGGATGGCTGTACTTTTGAAATTCTTTTGCCTTTTTTTTTTCTCTAATAATTTTTTGGTCTATTCCCCAACTGTTAGGTTTCACTTCTTGCTGTTATGAATCTACCTTATTCTAGGAGAGCCTCTCTAGATTTTCTAATATATGTCTTCTAGTTTGCTGTTACCTGGAAAATACTTAAAATAAGAGTACATAGACTTCTTAAGTTAGGGTCTGAGGGCTCTCCTATGAGTGTAGAATCACAGAATCTTTAGAGTTGGTAAGCAAAGCTGGTATAGTAGAAAGGACACTTGCTTTTTAGTTAGAAGGCCTGGGTTTAAATCTTGCCTTTGCTATTTACTACCTATTAACTACTCTTGGGACCAACTCATTTCACTTTTTAAATCCTTCTCATCCATATGATGGAGTTGGATTTAAAGGAATAAAAATACAGGAATTCTTTGTAGGATTGTATAGTCAGCAAAGGAAAGGATCTCAGAGATTAGTTCCTTTCCTCCATATATGACCTCTATTATACTAAATTGAATAAAAATTTTTTAAGCATCTATTTGTTGAAGGCCTTCTGCTAGGTGCTGGGAATACAAAGCCAAAAATGGAAAGAAAAAACAAACACACAGTATCTGCCCCCAAAGGAGCTTAAGTATGCTAGGGGACCCTACAAATAATTAGTTAAACATGTACAAGATCATTTGAGAAAAGGAAGAGCACCCCCTTCCTGGGTGTCAGGAAAGGCTTTGTTTATGAAGTGAGGCTTTGAAGGAAGCTAGGAAGTTAGTGATGAATATATTTTAGGCATAGGGCCCAGAGTGTGCCAAGACAAAGAGGTGGGGGATCAAATGCCTTCCAAGGAAGAGCTAGCAGCCTGATGTGATTAGAATGTAGAGTTGGTCTTCAGAAGCCTTATAGTGATAGACTTCACAGAAGACTTACAACTTAATTCGAGATTTGAATAAGTAGAAAATTTAAAAAAAATGATAGAACAAACTATGATGGATAGAAAAACAGCTGGGGAGTTGCTGTTTGTCCTTCATTCTTGAAGAGGACCATGAAGTCTGGAAGGTGATGTCAGGATTTGCAAGTGAATTAGATTTAAGTGAGGGAGGATTATGCAAAGTTACTAGTCTCTCTTTCTCCTGTAGAACTATTTGGGTCCAGTGACCAGATGTAGAGATACTGAACATGGCTAGTCATGGAATGCAGTGGGAAAACCTTGGCTTTTTAATGTTGATGTTTGTCCCAGGTTTCCGGAGTGGGGAAGAGAGAGATTACATACTGTAAAGAGTTTTTAAAAAATAGAATGATGGAGCATAATGCACTTAAACTACTTGTTTCTTAAACTACCCAATGTTGCTTTAAATTGTTAAATTCAAGGTGAACAGGTAAAACCTGATAACAATATCGGTATTCAGTATAGTATTCTATCCGTTTTTATATTAAAAATACCCTTTAAATTAGGCTGATTCTAGGTAAATGTTATATAAATAACCACCTTATTTGAAACATGCAAGGCATATAACAATTTATAATGTATAAAATTTCCTACCAGAGCCAACAGATGAAATTTGTTTCCTAAATGCCATCACATTGAAATGAAAATGTAAATATATTCATTACAATGTGTCAGCAGTATGAGGACCAAAAAAGTTTGGTTGTTAATGTGTATCTCAGGGGGATTTGCCCGGCAACACAGTTCAGTGAGTCCTTCTGACTTAATTACTGGTTTAAGTTTACTGAAGTTCTGCCTAATCAAGAGTTCCCTTAAAATGTAGAACACAATGTGTGATCCTGGGAAAGCTAAGAAAATGATTGTATCTCTTCAGCATCCAACCACGAAATTGGATTCTCTGTTCCTCAAATAACTTTTGTTCTCTGCCCTAAACCCTGTCCCCAGCTTCCCCTGGATGTCAGGGATCCCATGCCTCTCCAATATTGCCTCTCAACCATTTCACACATCCTTATTATCATTATTTTAATTGGTACACATAGCCCTTCAGGGTTTTCACAGTCCTTAAAAAAAAAAGACATGATCTCTTCCCTTCATGGCAGAGAGGATGGGGTGCTAGACTTGGTATCAGGAAGAACTAAAGATACTAACTTGCCCAGTGACTTTAGTTAGGCAAGTCACTTACTTGCCCTCAGGCCCAGCTCCTTATCTATAAAATATGGGGGTTGGATTAGATGTCCTCTGAGGTCTCTTCTATTTTTACATCTGTAACCTTATGATACTTATATCACCTGGAAAGTAATTACTGCAGATTTGATTATACCCATTTCACAGATTAGTAAACTGATAGAGAATTTGTGACTTGACAATGCTCATACAACTAGTATCAGAAGCTGTCTCCTTTGACTCCCAAGTCTGATATGATTTCCTCTGAAATCCACAATGAATTGTGGAAGGGATTGTTTCTTCTTACAAATAAGAGCATTATGTTTGACAAGAGCTATGTTTTCTTTTCCCAAAGTTAGAGAGGTGGGGAGCCTGTGGATTCCAGGCCACACATGCAGCCCTTTGACTGAATCCAAACTTCACAGAACAAATCCCTTTAATAAAAAGATTTGTTCTATAAAACTTGGACTCAGTCAAGAGGCCACATCCAAGGACCTAGAAGGCCACTCTTTGCCATGAAGCCACAGCTTCCCCATTCAAAGTATGGATGGATCCCATAGGAACCTAGGAACCTATGAATTCCTAAATGGATGGCCCACCGGAGTATAAAACTCACCATTTCTAAAACAAAGCTCCAATAAAACTTCTTTCCAAACTTGCTTATTTTTGTAGAGAGGGTCCTGTTCCCCTGTAAGTCACTCCCCATTCTTACACCACATAACCAGTCGTTTGACACATCTTAGCATTTCTCCTTCTACAACATCTGTTTGCCCTCTGTCCCCTTCTTTCCACTCGTAGCCACAACCTAGCTAAGGCTGTTGCTGTCATTCAGGAACTTGAACTTTTCTAAAAGTTTCTGTAATGTTAATGAAATCAGAAGATCTTCCATG
>CM053597.1:78526948-78546847 GCA_028646575.1 Pseudocheirus occidentalis
GTGCTATTGTTATTCACGTTTTATAGATGAAAAAACTGAAGCAGACAGTGCTTAAGTGACTTGCCCAGAGTCACACAGCTAGAAAGCGTCTGAAGCTGAATTTGAACTCAGATAATACTGAAGCCAAGGCTAGTTCTCCAACCATTGAATTGCCTAGCTGCCCATTTCTGTTAAAGAGCACCACTATTCCTTCAGTTTTCCAGATTCATAACCTTGGCATTATCTTCAATTGTTCATTCTCTCCCACCCTACATTTCCAATTGTTTACCAAATCTTGACATCTTTAGGACTTCTGGATCTTTCCATCTGCCCAGCAGCTGGACTTTCCTTTATGAGTTGTCTCCACTAATTAGAGTGTGAGTTCCTTGAGATCAGGGGCTATCACACTTAAGAAAAAAATTATAACACCATCACTTAGCATAAGAATTGGCACATAGAAAGTACTTAATAAAGATTTTTTATTCATTCATTCATTCATTCATTCATTCCATGTCCAGAATATGGAATGTGCTCTCTCCTTATGTTTGCCTCTTGGGACACCTAGCTCACTTCAAAGAAAGGTCTTTGTGCTGCCTGATTTTTCTCTATTGTTAAAACCCCTACTCCATCCCTGTATGTTTAAAGACCTATTTCTAGTATGACCAGGAACAAAATAATGGGAACTAGCCTGTTGTAGTTCTCCACATAGACTTTGAAATATGGGGAAATATTCTTTGATTTTTTTTTCTTATCTACTTACCACAGAGTGAAGAAAAAACTTTTTCTGCTAAGCTGAAATGGAGTGTGTGAACAAAAGACTACCATGAGGGGAACTCGATCTCTTTCTTAGTGTTGAAAAGAGAAATAACTGCTGTAAGCCTGAGGGTGGGCATAGAGGTGGTGGAATGGAGGGGTGAAGGAAGAATCCTCCCCTAGCCATGTGCCCATCTTCCCACCTGGGCCAACATGACACCATGAATTTGGCTTCACTATTTCTTTGACACCATTATTTCCTTGAATAGTTGAAGGAGTATTGGGAGTTTAATGGACTAGATCAACAGTCAGAAAACTAAGGCCTGAGGACTAAATCTGACCCACCTCTTATTTTTTTGTTTTGTTTTGTTTATTTATGCCCTGAAAACTAAGTGTAAAAATTTTTAGATTTCTTTATCATTTAGAACCTCTGGACTAATCTTGTGAGCTTTAAAAGTCCAGAAGAGCCATCAGGGATCCAGGAAATGGAACCCATGCCAGAGTTTGCTAGCTGCTGAATCTGACAAGAAGCCAAGAAGATCTCTGAGGAGTGACTTGCTTGACTTATCCCAGCAGTGGATAGACTCCAAAATATTTGGAAGTGAATATGGTGAGGCAAATGCTTTATACCTACTCCTTTAAGTCAGAGCCCTCTTCCTATGTACTGAAGTGATAAAAAGGAAAGTATGACCTTGACCTCCCTCTCATTTTAGGAGGATATGTTTGTATTTTGGTTCTTGCTGTATCTTCCCAGTAAACATGACTCTGTAAAAGCTGTGATGTTGTTTGGTTAAATGATAGTGGAGCACTAATCAAAGATATCTCTTATGTCGATAGTAACTGGCATTGGTTATATAATATTGAAGAAATGAATGGCAATTGACATTGGATATACTAGAATGGGAACTTAGATTGATAGCATTAGAAATGTATCTGCATTCCATTCTATGACTCTGGAGGGGTAGAGGGAAGAAGAAATAGAGTCAACTTTGCCCTAGGGAAACCCAACATGCCAGTAAAAGTGGGAGTTTAGATAAGGACCCTAGGGCTTATGCAGACAACACTAGTAACTAAAGCCTTGAGAATATATTTAAATTGTGAGAGGAAATAAGAAAAGAAAATATGGGTTCTGACCTTATAGTAATAACTTACATGAGGACTCAATGATATCCATTAATAGAAAATTACATATATTTTATCAGAATAAAGAAGAAAATGAAGGGTTTATGCCTATTCAGATATGGGCCGTCCTGATTCACAATCAGTGTGTGTTCCATAAATTCACTATCAAGTAAGTTGTTTCAAACACTAGAGATGCTTCCCCATAGAAACAATTCTGTACCTTGTAATTAGTTTTCAAAATTAGCCTGGTAAGTTTTTTTTAACATGTAACATGGTTGATAATTGTACATTTGTAATATCTTTTTTCCTTCTAAATATGTATCAAAAAATCCAACAACAATACATTTCAGGCACATCATAATTTTGCAAAATGTTTTAATATAATCAATTGAACAATAAAGTTAAATTAGTAAATATATTCTTTCTAAGGTTATGTTACATAGTACATGAAGAAAAACAGGCCTATTTTAAGGACATATGACTGTCAATACAAATTTCTGGGAAAATTCCTCTAACCATATTCCTAACTCTCCTCTGTACTTATTATGCCCTTCAAACCTTTTCACACTGGAAGCTCAACTTTTGGAAATACCCTCCATCTCTGTGGCCTCTCCCTCTGATTGACTATCTCCTCCCAGAGTCTCCAATTTGAGGAGAATTTCCAGCCTAGCCATGTTTTCGTTCCCCTCTGCACTGCTGACTCTCCTCTGGAACATCTTTGCCATGCCCCACTCCAGGTAACACTTTTCAGCTACTTTAGGATAGTTGAACTTTGTTTTTCTTTCTGATTTTTTTGTATTCCCATTGCTTAGCCTAGTGTCTAGATCATATCAAGTGCTTAATAAATGCTTCTTGACTTTACTTGAAAATTTAGAGGGAATTTCAGGTCACTTCTAAGAGCTAAGGTTGACAATACTTATCCTTTATTATAGCAAAATTTATGATTTTTCATTTTTATTGATATAGGTATATCATTTGTAAGTCCCTTATATTTATTGATTATGAGATTTTTTGGTGTTGAATATAAAAGATAATCTTACTGCTATTCCTCAAAAGCAACAGCATTTTTTTCAACCTACAAGGCAAAATTTCAATCTCATTCTACCTTTGATTCTTTGTGTTATATTTCTTTCTGTCTCTGTCTTTCAGTGTTATCCTCTGTCTTGTTCCTTTCTCTTAGTCTGTGTCTGCTTCAAGTGAACATTCTGATCACTAGAAAAGTATATTCCGTAATGAAATAGGGTTACTGTATCAGACTTCTCCATGGCCTTGATCCCCATATATCTCCCCCAGTTTATTACATTTTCACAACAATAACCTCATTATTAAATGGTTTTCCCAGAAGCTAGAGAGTGCTCCAGATAGCTAAAATGAAGACTTCACTTGTTGAAAACTATAAACCATAAATTGTATTTCTAATCTTTAATCATTCATAAGCTTAAACATAAAAGACCATTGCAAGGTCTTTATTAAAGTTCTAGACCAGATGTCAAACTTTAAACTGAGATGCTGATACCTACAAGGCCTAGCCTAAGTAGACAGCTTCCTATAGCCATACATAAATGATCAAATTAAGTTCAAGGTTTAATGATATGAATAAATCTTCTTCTCTCCAAATTAGCTGACGAAAGCATGAATGGATGCCATCTATGAAGGGCCTGTAATTTCATCTCTACACTAATGTAGATTACAACCTAGCTGTCATTTATAGTGTTTTAACACTGTCTAAAGCTCAGGGAAGAGAAATATCTATGGACACATGAAATATAAGAGGAAGTCTTCAAACCCAGTTATTCCTTCCTCATAGTCAAATATTCTCCCACCAGGGATGGGGAACCTACTGCCTCAAGGCCACAGGTGGCCCTCTAGGTCCTTGGGTGTGGTCTTTGAAAAAAACTGAGTCCAAGTTTTACAGAACAAATCCTTTTATTTAGGGGATTTGTTCTGTGAAATTTAGATTCAGTCAAAGAGCTACACTTGAAGGCCTAGAGGACCATTCGTGGCCTAGAAGTTGCAGGTTCCCCACCGCTATCATACTTTATTGCCTCATCGCAAAGTGCTACACTTAGAGTATATTTCTCTTAAAAGAAGTCTATTCTCATCCCACCAATTTCTAGTGTCCCTCAATTATTCTATATTTGCTTTATATGTATTTCGTATTTAACTTTTTTGTACATGTACATATTGTTTTTGTCAAGGGTAAGGTCAGTTCCTTAAGGACAGGTACTGTTTCATTTTGGTATTTGTCTTAAGAGTTACATGTTGATATGACTATCGCATAGTAGATCTTGCTGAATGAATGAAAACGTGAGTAGAGTAATGCAGTAGAAATCTGTCTCCCCATAGGTTCTATCCTTTGGTTCTAGTTCTACCCTCTGGGAATAAGCGAAATAAGTATAATCCCTTTCCCCTTGTGACAGCACATCTTCTCTTCATCTGCCAATTTATGGCCAGCTCCTCCAACTATTCTCAATATGACCAGAATACTGTTTCCCTTTCCATACAGAATAAAGATGCTAACAAGTCACTATACAAGGCTAGATGATGGAGACACAAAACCAGATTCCACAGTTGTCTAGGTTAGGAAGCTCACTGACTCACTATTGTGTTAATAAAGAAGTCATACATAAATAACCATAATGAAAGGGGAAATATGATAAGGGCTAAAAAGTTCAGGCAAACTGCTATGAAAAATTTAGAGGCAGAGATCACCTCCAGCTGGTTGATAGAGGGCAGGCTTCCTGTAAAAGAAGTACTAACTGAGTTTATTCTTGAAAGAAGGCAGGGACTTCAAAAGTTACAGATACTTGAGTTGTCAACTCCAAAGGCAAGTCAAGTTAACAAGTATTTATGTGAACTTATTATGTATCAGTCACTGCAATAAGGGATACCACAAAAAAGACAGTTCTATCAAGGAGTTCACAGTCTAAAAAGGGGAAACAACCTGAACACAATTATGAACAAACAAGATAGGAAATAAATTAGAGATAATTGACAGAGGTAAGGTACTAGCATTCAGGAGGATCAGGAAATGCTTCTTGCAGAAGGAGGGTCTTTAGCTGAGGCTTGAAAGACAAGAAAACTAAGAGGTGCAATTGAGGAGAAAGAGAGTTCCAAACACAGGGAATGATGTGAACAAAGGCACTAAGCTAGCGGAAAGAGGGCAAGAACAGAAATGCAAGGCAGAATTGTAGTTCAACTTGGCAGGGAATATAGGGCACATAAAGGGGACTAGCATGAGATAAAGCTGAAAAAGTAGATCAGAGTCAAATTGTGTAATACCTTGGATACTAGGATCAGGTATTCATCATTTATTCTTCTATAGGCAAAGAGCAGCCACTGAAGATTTTGAGTACAGGAGTGAGGGGATCAGAGTGGGGCATTAGAAAAACTACTTTGGCAGCTTTGTGAAGGGTTGGAGAAGAAATATACTAGAGGTAGGAAGATCAGTTAGAAAGCTATTATAAATATGCTAGAGCAGAAAGGATAAGAGGATTATAGTAAAATTACTGAAGAAAAAAGGAGTGAGTGCATGAAAGAAATATTGAAGAATTGGTGTGGTCAGAAATTGACAACTGGATTTGGCAAGTAAGGGAGAGGAATGAGTCGAAGATAACTGAAGTTTCAAGGAGCAGCACAAGTAAAGGTGTTAGGGAAAGAGCTGGGTTTTGAGAGGAAAGTAAAGAATGCCATTTAGTTTATACTGAGTTGGATTTGGAAATGTGGGGTTGGAACTGTAAAGAAGCAATAATTGAGGATAGAGAGATACTTTTGGTCATCCGCTTTGTAGCAGTGATACTTAAAGTGGTAAGAGTGCATGAGATCACCCTAGCAGAAAATAGTGGAAAAGAAAAGAACATTGGAAAACCCACATTTAAGGGGTGATAGGAAGATAGAAATCCAATATCTATAATTCCCCTGTAGATGAACTTATTGGATACATATGCCAATCATAAATATTTGATTGTGGATTCTTTAACTTTTTTGTTGCGTTGTAGAAGTCTGTAAGACAGCCCTCTTGTCATTTGATGCATAAAGATGAAACACATGTAATTGCAAAGGAAACCAGTTATATTGAAATATAATTATTTTTTAAAATTGTTTTTAAGTTGAGGTAATGAGGTAGAGTAGATAAAAAACCAGCTTTGAAACAACTTGGGCTAAAGTCCTGTATAGGATGTATAATGGCTATGTAACCCTGGGCAATGCACCCTCTCAAAGGCCCAGACAACTCTCAAAAGTTCTATGTACCCAGAAAGTGCCCATTTGAATTGACAGTTTCTCCAGTGAGAATTCCCAATTCCAGTGAAATTATGGTCCAGCCAAAAAAAAAATAATGATGATAAAATATTTTACTTCTTTTTAGTGCTTTTGGTTTCCAAATGTTTTCCCATTTCCCTGATCTTTCTCTGTTTTCTTATCACAGTATAGAAGTTAATTGTCTCTTTAACACTCTCACCTTAGAATCTAACCCTCCCAGTTGGCTCTCTCACCTAGCAAGTGAGTGACAGTTTTTACTTCTCCCAATAAATGTTGTGCTTGGCCAACTTCACAGTGTTATCTGCCTTGGGGCTCTCCCCAAAACTCCTGAAAATGGAAGTTCAGACACAGCTTTGTATTTGCATTTCCAATGTAGCTTCCTATGATGGTCTTTCTCCAGTCTGGGTTTTCACCTCTGCTTTATAATCTGATTCGCCTGAAATACCTAAAGATTCTTGACAGAGAAGTCTCAAAATATCAAACTTCTTTTTTTTCCTCTGCAAATTTTAGCACTTAAACACATCAGAATAGATAGTAAGCACAGTTTTTTGTGGTGTTTTCATATCTATATTAAATAATGTGCAATAAAATCAGAGGTGAGAGCTGTAGAGGATAGAAGGTGAACTTTGGAATCAAGATGACTTGGGTCTGTCTTACCTCTGATATATACTATGCAAGTGACCATGAAAATGTCACTTAATCTCTCAATGTAACAGACAAATTTCTAAAAATATAAATTATGGACAAGCTGCTAAGCTACATCAACAAGGGAGTTTCTACTCTAGGAATTCTTCACCCTAATGGAAAAAAAACATAGCAGATATTTCTCTAAAAATTCTAAGGAGTTAAAGTGGAAAGAATACTGCAGTAGAAATCTGTAACTCTGATTTTACTTATGTAATCTTGAGCAAGTCACAATTTTTGCCATATGTAAAATGGAGCTAAGAGAAAAAATACTGAACTTGAAATTAGGATATCCTAGCTTCTAAACTTAATAGCTATGTGACCATGGATGTCATTTAATTTCTCCAAGCTTCAATTTTCTTTGTAAAATGGTGACAACAGTATTTCCAAAACAAACTCCCAGGTTGTTAATATGAAAGTCCACTGTAAACCTTAAAACCATCACTCATAAAATCATAGTTTGAGAGCTAGGAGAGATTTCAGAGGCCATATTAAATGTCAGTTATCATAATTATATAACTAACAAGGTTTCAGTAGAGAGCAAATAAAATAATGGATGTGAAAAATGTTTTGAAAAAATTAAAATCATCACAAAACTATATATAAAGAAAATTAAAATCAAGCCAGAGTTTCCCTTTCTCTGTCATGGGATATTTCTGTCCTCTGTGTTAGCACATTAGGAAAGGCAGCACAGCATGACCTAGCAGGTAGAAAGCCGAACTCAGAAAAAGGAAGACCTTTGTCCAAGTTCTACATCTGCCACTTGTCAACAAGCAAGCCAAATCAGCAAGCATTTATTAAGTGCTTACTATGTGAGTGCTTACTAAGCACTGGGAATACAGATATAAGCAGAAAGTCCTTGTCATTCTAATGAAGGAAGACGACATATAAAAATAAACTTGTCATTCTAATGAAGGAAGACGACATATAAAAAAAAAACTTGAATGGGGGAAATGGCAGTGAGAAGATAAAGGGAAGTCCAGAAAGTATGGAGTATATTCTGGAAAGGAAGGAAGAAAATGATGTCTTGTGTGTTCTTCTTAAAATGGAGGTTCTCAGAGAAACCAGAGGGAAAGGCCACTGGACAAAGGGTATTTCCAATGTATGAAGTCCAAGGGTGGAGTGAGCTCCCAGGGTAAAGAGGTTTCTAAGGCATTGTAGAGAAACACCAGGACTATATGATCTTGGATAAGTCACTTAACTTTCCATTGTTGTAGGCAAATCTCTAGAACAAAGAAGGTATGGTGTTATAGGTATATAGTTATAGAAGGTTATGGTTTTATCTAGTAATTCCCTCTATCCTTGTAGATCACAAACCTAATCCCTATCCCTATATGAAACTGAGCCATTATTTAGTTAGTTATTATTTGTTTTCATGAATGGCTGAATGATAGAACCACTTTCATTCATTAGGGTTGTTTGAGTTATCTCCCTCACCTTTAAGGGGAAAATCCTTACTCACACAACTTCACCCTGAAAATTCTTCAAAATTCTTTGACAGATACCGTCTCTCCCAGTGATCTCTCAGAGGAAATTTGTTGATTAGATTTAAAATAGTTTGTACATTTATCACTATTTGACCTACCACCTCCAACTGGTCTTTTTCAAGATGGAATTTGAAAATGTGAGCCTACTTGATATATTTCTCAGGAAAACCTGTGGCAAAGAATTGATTCATCAACTTCTGGTTTCCTTTTCATACTTGATTTTTCTTTTAGCACTATGGTCATCAAGAAGAGCAACTGATATTCTGTCTCCTTCATTTGCTGTGCCAGTTGTTGGGTGAAGAGTCTTTTGGGGTGCTCTTTAAATTATTTTTTCCCTATAGACAATTTCTAGATTACACTTGACCTGCCATATTTTTTAGTCTTCCATGTTCTCTGAGAGAGTTTTCTCTGGTTTGAAAGATACTTTTTCATTTCAATAGCCTCTTTGACTTAGTTAGTTATACATGCATGGTGTGTGTTTGACTTCCAAGTGCCTAGTATATTTGATCTCCATCATGAATTTAGCCTAGATTTCCAATAAGGCTTTTTTTCATTTTAAAAATAGCTTCCAGGCTTCCAATGCATTACTGACATTTTAAACTCTACCTTTTATCTTTTTTCTGATGCCTACATTTTGTTATAGCTCCAATTTAAAAAAAAACAAACAACTGAATATCATCCACATGATGGATCTCTTTGGTTTTCACTCTACCAAAAGAAGTTGAATTTCATTTCATTGAATTTCATGTGTTATTTGCTACTACAGAGTAGTACGCACTTCCCATGCCAGGTCATATCTACCACACTGAGTGAAGGCTATTGTATGTTCTTCCCTTTGTTGGTTCTAGTGCTTAATCTGAAGGACTAGCATTTGACCTCTCTAAATCTTCACCAGAAGAACTTTAGTTTGTCTGAGTGAGATATTTGGTCAATCTCCTTTTAGAGGACATAGTTCCCCACTATTCTAACTTGAAAATTTTGGCCATTTTGCCTATTTCATTTAACATTTCTAGCTCAGGATCATACTTTTAAGATATTATATTGGGTATGCTTCTTGTTACATTTTTATTTGCAAAAACGTGCCATTTCTGCCTACAGAGGTTAAGTGGTCATCTTTTATTAATCAGATTTTTTTTAATCTCATCACTAGTTTATGTTCTCTTCTCAAGATCTGGAATAAAAGAAGGCAAAACATAGGCATTAGATTGGTTGGTTATCTAAATGGAAATGTAGGGAGATGCTAACATGGCAGATATTGTTCTCAAGAAATGGGAAATATTATTCCCTGCTCCTACTGCCATGTTAACGATGACCTGATGTAAACTTGGAAGGAGGTTTTTAGTGGAATATCCTAAATGTGTGCCATTAATCATGTGTTATTTAACATTTTTATCAGACTTGTGTGAAGGGTTCATAGACTTCTTATTACATTTCAAAATGACACAAAGCAAGGAGAAATAAATAGCTAAGTATACAAAAGTATCTGACCATCCAGCAACATTCAGTAAAATTTTAGAAGATGAAATTTAAATACAAAGTTTTTGTGAAGAAATTATCTTTAAAAGCACAAGATTGGAAAGGCATAACTAGATAGCAAGTTTTCTTGGTGGGGGCTTGGGAAAGAGAATCAAACTATAGAAAAATGAAAAGGAACAGTTATATCTTTCATATAAAAATGGGATTTTAATCAATTATGATGTACAACACAGAAACTGCTCTAAAAACCAAAATAGACTATATTGGTAATATAAAAATAAAACACTTTTTCAAAAACAAAAATGGCTAGATTAAAGAAAGACTATAAATTGGGGGAAGTTTTGTTTCAAATAACTCATAAAAGTCTAATGATAAAAATCTAGAGGGAACTGACACAACTGTTTATGAATAAGAATTATTTTTCAATAGATAGTAAAGTATATGAACAAACAATTCCCAAAAGGAAAAAATGCAAACAATATGTAACCATCTAAAAAGTTATCAAAAGAGAAATTAAAAAAAAATTTTCTCGCCCAACCAAAATGGGAAAGATGGAAAAAAATTGGGGGTGGGGTGAAGTTCAGTGTTTGCAGGAATACTGGAAAATAGGAATACTCATAAACCACATGTGTACCTGTGAATCAATCCAACAATTTTAGTAAACAAAAACAAAATAGTCCCTGTCCTTAGGGAGTTGTTATATCTTGTAATTCCATTGCCTAGCACAGTAACTTTAACCTAATTAGTATTTAGTAAATGCTTGCTGAATTAAATTGCATTAACCATGCCATGTAATTCCCTCTTGGCTATTCTAAAAGAACTTTGTCAATAAGAGTAGTGTTCCCTGCAGTTGACTGTCTGCCATGCCTTAGCTTTAAATGCTCTTTTTAACAGTCTAATGATCTTTTGGTTCCAGGGAAGTCTTTCCAATATATTATTTCCATGGGTGGCAAGAGATTCCTCATCTTTGTGCCTCATATCATCCATAAATTGGTTATGTCTGAGTCTTTCTTGCAAGAGAAGTATCCCTGAAAATATCATCTGGAAAGTCAACTTGAATTCTCTTTTTTGTAAGCTAAATTGGACTTCCTGGATCTCCCCTTGTGATAATTCACCATAAATAATATAGTAGCTGATGCTGCTCCCCCCTGCCCTGCCCCCACCACCCACCTTAAAAGTACCTAGTAGCAAAGGTATGCTACTCTTATGGCTGGCTCAGTAGATAGAGATTTGGAGTAAGGTTGACCTGAGACTCAGACCTGCCTCATAAACTTACAACCATGTGAATCCATGTACAAATCATTGAACCTCTCACCTGTTTTCTCATCCGTTCAATGGACTGACAAAATCTACTTCACAGGGTAGTTACAAGGATCAGGTGGGATAATATGTGTAAAATACTGTGTTATGTAAACATATTATTTTTATTATTATAATTGAAAGGCAAATCAGTCAACATTCAGTCAACAATAAAGGACTAGTCTCCTATGATTCTTATAAATATTATACCTATTATACCTTATAAAAATTATACCTTATTATGCCTAATAGTTTAATCTCTTACTAACTTACTAGTTAGTACTAGTTAGTACTAGTTAGTGCTAGTTAGTACTAGTTAGTACTAATCTCTTACTAACTTACTAGTCCCCTTCTTTCATAAGCATGATATAGCTCAAAAGGACACAACAGAATCAGACAGATGCAAGTCCTTGATAAGAATTGTTTCCATGACTCTATGCTTTGTTCCTCAAGGATTAGGTGCTTTGCTTCCTTGGAGTTTATCATTGCGTAGATGACAATATTATACAAAAATTTCTGGAACTTCATTCATATCTTTGCCTCTCTTTGTCCTTCTTGCTTCATAAGGACCAGAAGATCCTGGAATTCTGTATACAGCATATATGTGACACACATATTCATATTTGTACACATATGAAAGTATACCCATGTATGTTACAGCCATGTGTGCTGTGTGGATGTGTCTAGATATGGACATATATACAGGTATGCATGATTTATATCCATGAGTATTTGTGCACGTATATAGTGGTGTGCCCAAATCATATTGTACTGGCTCACTAGGGTAAACTGAAAAATTTTCGGGAATTTTGGGAGCCAGTTGTTAAACTAGCCAATGAGCAGTTTAATTTTCTCTTGCACCCATAATAGAATTCGACCACAGAAGAGTGGGGGAGCAACTAGGTGGTACAATAAATAGAGTGGTAGTTCTGGAGTCAGGAAGGCTCATCTTCCTGAGTTTAAATCAGGCCTCAGATGCTAACTAGCTGAATGACCCTGAACAAGTAACTTAACACTATTTGCCTCAGTTTTCTCATCTGTAAAAGGAAATGGCAAAGCACTCTAGCATCTTTGTCCAAAAAAAAACCCAAAAAGGATCACAAAGAGTAAAACATAACTCAATAGCAAACTGTATTTTCAATTTTTGATACATTATTTTCCACTTTCGGTGACTGTGGCTTTGATCATGAATATTTGAAAACAAAATTAATTGCATTTTGCTTTTATGATGTTAATATATGTGAAGAAAATTGTTGGAAAATTTTCCTAACAGCATAATTTGACGCTATTTAAAACATCCATTGCCATGCTCATTTATTATTATTATTGTTATTATTATTATTATTATTATTTTGGCTTTTTGGAGGGGGGAAGGCAGGGCAATTGGGGTTAAGTGACTTGCTCAAGGTCACGCAGCTAGTAAGTATTAAGTGTCTGAGGCTGGATTTGAACTCAGATCCTCTTGACTCCAGGGCCAGTGCTCTACTCACTGCACCACCTAGCCATCCCTGCCATGATCATTTGATGATTCAATTCTGAAATAAAAACAAGCCAATCATTTTAAAATATTTCTGGATAAAATTTATTCTGCTTATCACCAAGCTAATAAAAATTAAACCAAGCTAGAAACTGTACTTAAATAGCTTAAAATTTAATTCATTAAAATCATTCAAGTACTAGGACCTAAAAGAGTGGCATGTAGTTTATGAGCTGCTGAGGCTGTATGGTGCACACATCCTGCATTACATGTATATTTTCCCATAATTCTTCTGGTAAGACAAAGAGATTAGCTAACATTAATTTCTTTCAAGGTCTTGTTTAATGACTGACATTCTTGAAGAATTTCCATTACTTTCAAATGCATTGCAGTCAAGATCAACTAACATTCAGAGAGCACAAAAATTAATCAAACGCTCCATAAGAGCTTTGGAAAATTTAAAGTTTTGTTCTGAAAAGCACGAGTCTCACATTGAAGATTTGATTAAGTCAGATAAATTTAAAGACATTCCATTTAATAAAAATAATAAATTTAATGCTCTTCCTAGGAATATATTACTAGAATATATAATCCAACACATGAACTTACATCTATTATCACAAAGAAATGATGAAAGTGCTGTAATTATTTTGATTTATTAGAACCATACACTTTGCCTTAAGAAAAACTAACTTCACCATAAATAGCTATTGAAAAAATTTATATAATTTAGGTCAAATTTTAAAACATGAAATTGATTTGAATAATTTGGGGGGTTTTGTCAACAAGAATACAAAAACAAGCAATTCTCCAATCCCTATGACTATTCAAAAAGCTAAAAAAAAAAAAAGATACTTAGTATTGCTAAGTATTTCAGTGTCAATGGTGTTGACACTGAAAAAGGTTTCAGTTTAATGAATACAATTTTACGAAGGGGAGAAATAGTTTAACATTAAATAACATCATATTTAATGATAAAAAAAAAGTATTGGAAAAAGAACAGCTGAATTAGGATGCAACTCTGTCAAATCATGGTTGAATTACAATCATAGATTGACTGTCCATATAAGAGTTCAGCACAAAATCAGTGAAAGCATTCCATGAGAATAAATTAGATAAACAGGGTTTAAAATAAAGAGGATTGTTTATTTTTTATTATTTTTAAATTGTGTGCTAAGCATCTTTTATATCAGCAAAATATACAGTAAACTAATATGTGAATATATATGCATATTTTTTTCAGAGATCTAGCTGCTAAACGTTTAGCAACATACCACTACATATAAACATATGCTATTGTGTGTTTATATATTGTACAAGTGTATCCACACACATATATAAACTATCATCTATACGCATGTGTTTATATGTTTGTGTGCTGTGTAGATATAGATAGGAATTCTGTCCTAGTAATCAATATTCATAAATATGATGACACCTAGCATAATTCACGGGAAATACTCTAGTGCTCAGCTGACAATATCAGGGGTGCCTCAATCAATTCCAAGTTTCTTTTCTGGGGAGTAGTAATAAACCAAAGTGCGCCTAAGAAGGAGTGACCAGAATGATGAAAGTTCAAGAAATGCATCACATGAGAAATAATTAAAGGAAGCAGATGACTTAAGAGAGACATGAAATATATCTGCAAAAATATGAAGGGTAAAAATATGAGAGAAAAAAATCAAGGTGTTCTTTCTTTTAGAAGGCAGAGTGTTGATCAATGAGTCAAAGGAAGTCTATAAACAAGTAGAGCTAACCAACAATGGATCTGATTGCCATGTAAATTAATGACCTCTTCACCTGTGGAAGAATTTTGGTAGATGCTAGATGGCCATTCTTCCTAACCCTCAGGTGTGTATATAACCTCCGCATTTATGTTTCCATATGTG
Source organism: Pseudocheirus occidentalis (assembly GCA_028646575.1). NCBI lineage: Eukaryota > Metazoa > Chordata > Mammalia > Diprotodontia > Pseudocheiridae > Pseudocheirus > Pseudocheirus occidentalis. The sequence continues at coordinate 78,541,375 of CM053597.1, forward strand.
TATCATGCATTTATAATGAGCTAGTTGCTCCATATACATGTATCATATTTCCCTGTCATACTATAAATTACAGGAAATCTCTAAAATATTTTTCAGCCCTATGAAGTCACAAGAGCAAAGACTATGTCCTTACGATGTATAAAACTGCCTTAACTCCTTGCCCACTGCCATGAGTAATGTTAATTACTTAGTGCCAAGAGCAACCTCAAGAAACTCTTCTTAATGATGATGATGATGATGATGATGATGATGATGACTAAGCCAGTACCAACTGGTGATATGCTGCCATGGATGTTAATTCAGCACTTGTTTATCCAGTGCTAGAGAAAATGTTTATTTGTGTCATTTATAAAGCGTTGGCTGTTAGAGTAAGGGCTAAGAATCAAGAGTTCTGGGGGGTTTATCTCCATCGCCAACTCTGAGTGAATTCAATTTGACCATTTCTTGGCTACCAAATGTAGCCAATACTGTTTACTCTGATGCATAGGAACCTTACTTTAGGGGAAAAAATAATTGACAATAAATCAGAGTGTATAACTGGAACCTTATCATTCAGTTAACTTACATCACAACTTCAGAGTTGTTTTATTTTCTTCATATTTTTTAGTATCATGGGTGGGTTTCAATCTACCTTGGTTAAATAATTCACTGCATTCATAAGATCACATATCAATCCAACTCTTGAAGTATTCAACATAACAGTCTCCAGAACTTTAGGACAATGGAGGAGTTGTATTTAATTAATGTAAAGATTTGAGAAAAGATGTACAATGATCCTAATTATTCTGAGTGAAAACTGAAATAATGGTCAGTTTGCATTTTTCATGTGTGTATACTTTAAACAAGAAATGTTTCTAACTGATGAATTTTTAACTTTACTACTAGGATAAAACAAAAGGTTTTTTTGGATAACTGAAATATGTAATGTGTGAATACATATAATCAGTTTCCTATATCTGTGAGCTTATTCTTCTTATATTTTAAAATCTGCAATCACAATCTCTCCACATCCTAATCCATGAACTCTTTTAATTGTCTGAACTGAACAAAATAAAGTGTAACACCTGTTGGCCAACTCTTTTAACGAGTTTCTCCATTAAGGGTTTTAGAATGTAAACATCTTGAGAAGATGTGTTATTTTCATTTTGTCTTTGTATCCTCAGCTCCTAGCACAGACTCTGGCACATAGTAAGCACTTAATAAATGTTTATTAAATTGAATTGATTTTAGACAGTCTAGTTCTTGAACTACTGGATCTATATTTCTATCCCTTACAAGTTAGCAAAGACATTTTGGCATAGTAAATATAGTACTGGTCTTCAGTACTAGCTGTATGACCATGGACAAGTCATTTAATGCCCCAAAGTTCTCAGCCTTAAAATGGAGATGGAATCTATCTTACAGAACGACTATGCATCCTAAATGAGATAATATGTATAAAGCACTCTATACATGTCAGCTATTATTAGCTGGACATGTCAAAGCTGCAGGAGGTCATTTTTTATTACAAATTTAATAGAGTTCATTAATGGAAAAATCGCAGTGACTAATCTCCAATGAAACACCTGTCAATAGTCATGTTTTAGCAATGTAATATAAGTTTCATAGCATTTGTCAAGTATTTTCCTTCACCCTAACAATAAAAAGCAAGCTAACTGGTAGGGCAGGGTATGCGTCTGGTCAGCTCAATAAAATCCTCGACTTAAATGCCTTACTTTCTCATTTGCAATCATCCAGCTAAATCTGAATAACAATTCCTTTCTGAGTTGTAATTGAGTAGCTCCATAGTACAGTGTTAGAAATTATATAATTGCTATTTCAAAGTCTTCCACTGGAATTTACTTGGATTATGGAGACAAGGAAAAGGAATGATAATTTAAAGATATATTTGATATTGCATGATTTTATCACCATGTCTTAAAACAATTCATTCTTTATGCTAACCACAGAATTGTAATATATTGCAGAATAGTGCCTGGCACATAGTAGACACTTAATAAATGCTTATTGTGTTTGTTGCCTAACTAAATTTTCCTTATGCATAGTATTAAGGAGAGAATAAAAGGGAAGGTAGTGTGGAAAGATCATAGATGCTATATGGGAGTCACTCATCAAACATCCTTTGGAATAGGTTCATAAATTATTGATCTTGCCATATCTGATTTTAATGATGAAAACAAGGAAGAAGACAGACGTAATATGAAAACATAGTACTGGGAGATTTCTCTTGCTTCTTTGGCATTTTCTAAAAGATTCTTGTTTTAAAATGTATAAGAAGATGCAATATAGAAAGGCTCTCCTGGTATAGCCTTTGAGAGCCTGAGGTCATCTTTACATAGCAATAAGGCATCAAAGTAGGACTTCAGTGATACTGATTCTACAGAGAGCTTAAGGTTTTGGTTTTAAATGTCTTAAAATTTTGACTCACCATGTTATTTTTGCCCCCTTAAGATTTTTGTTTTTACCAGTAATTCTGTTTTCTTCCCAGGGAAAAAGTAGGTTTAATTTTTTCAACAAAATTTTAATAGATATCAATTTGTCCCAATTTGTCATGCCAAGTTGATCAACTAGGTTATTAATCTGTATTAAGAAGTCCATTTCCATACCCTTTGAGTACCCACCATTGGCTTCCTCCCTCTTCCCACCTTTCAGCCTTTTCACAAAGGTTGGGGAGTTAGAAGTTAGGGGGATAATGGTTATGACATGGGGGCATAGGCTGTGATCTGGAAAATGCCACTACCAGAGATTGATGCAGAACAGCTGATGTCAATAGGGTGACAAGACCAGGGAATGAGCAGGCTTTTTGGATGATACAATTTATCCAAACCAGAGGAAAATGCCATTATAGATATGATACCCAAAGGAAAAAGTCAACCTAAGAAATGAGGGAGATTCCAAATAGAAGTTGTCATGTAGGAAAATGGTACTAAGGAAGAAGCAGAGTGGATAAGCTGGAATATTAATGAATATTCAGTTGGAATTCAAGCTAGGGGTTTTATGTATATGCACATATGTAATGGCGGTGGAGTGGAGAGATGTAAAGTCAAAATCAGGGGAGAGCCAACATCAAAGATCCAGGTAGTAGTAGATTATGGTTAGGGTCAACAAAAAGTAGCACCAGGACTATACCCTATGGTGTCAAATTGGCAGCAGGTAGCATTTGCTTTCTGGAAAAAAGAATGCTTCCTTCCCACAATAACCCCATCCTCATCCGTCATGGTCTTCTTTCACCCACCATCCTCAGAATTAGATTTTCAAGATACCCCTCTTCCAGAATTCTATTTTCTCCCTCAACCCCTACTAGGACAAAGTTCACACACAACACCTTTTCCAATGCAATTACACCCAAGGTCTGTTGACCTCTATGCTAGTGCCAAAACCTCCTCCTTCCTCCTATCCTCTTCCCACTGAAAAAAAAACCTTTAAAAAATTGACAAGCTGAATTTTCCTCAGAGACAGCTATGACTAGTCATGGTTCTAAGGTTATAAGCAGACCCAAATTGTACCATACAGAAACTGAACTAGCTACAAAAAGGGCAAGTACAATTTCTTCCTCTTTTTGTACTGGATACCTCTGTGAATGTGGCCCATGGGTGTTAAAAGAATCTTGATCATGGAGTTATTGTGGAACTTGACAGCCACAATAAAATTAAAGGATATCCATTAAGTTTCATTTGAAGACCTGACAATACTCAGACTGCTATCATCAACTCATTCGTCTGGTGATGTGTTTGAGTAAACTCAGTTAAGTAATCAGTCCCTGCCTTCGTGGAAATTACATTCTAATAAAAGAAGACACATACCTGTTGACTGGAGGCTTCAACAGTTTTTCCTTTATAAATAGCATAAACAATGGCTAGTTTCCCAGACTATACCAAAGAATACTGTTTATCCCATAATATAATTTAAAGCCCTGTATTTTCAAATAATAGTGATAGCTGAAACTTACATGCAAATGCACAATTTATAAATCATTTTACACATATAATAAGTGACACTTACAATGCTGTGTGGAAAGTGCTACAGGTATTACTGTTTCTATTTTCCTGATGAGGAAGCTTGGGATTAGAGATATTAAGTGACTTGCCCATAGTTACATAACTAGGAAATTTCAGGGATAGGGTTTGAGCACAGGGATCTCCTGAAACTAAAACCAGCCTAATTTCCACTGTACCACATTGTCCTCTCATTGTAATGTATAGCAACAGCTACCATTTTTTTCCATTTTAGATCAGAGTCCCAGAATGCCAGTGCTGGAGGAAATTTTTCAAGATCTTGCAATGCTCTCATTTTCCAGAAGAAAACTCTGCTCCCAAATCCAAGGTCCTATGCAAATCAGGGGCAAAGCCAGAATTCAAACTCCAGCCTTTTGATTCCAATTCCAATGGTCTTTCCACCAAATCAAAAGTAAATTTGGGAATAATAGTTGCTTCTTTTTTTAAAAACCATAAGTCATGGTGCTTCAAGAAATGCAGATTTAATTAGAGGAGGATGAGAAGGTAAATGGAGACTTCTGTAGAGATTCTCACCAAGAATTCTGGAACCTGCAAGACTTTAGAAGTTGATGACACTAGTTCTTTATTATGTGTATATTCACTTCAAAAGTTCTGCTTTCTTTCTCATTAATATGGGTTTTTCATTATCTCTATTCTTATACTCAACCATATGGAGAGTCAGGAATAAAAAAAAAGTGTGGGGAGATTGAGAAAGAAGGAAGCTTTTCCTGTAGCTAGAAATGAAAAATAAAGGGGAAGAATTCGGGTTTCTGGAACACAAGCCTCCTACCCACCCCACCCCCACCAGTTTTTTTCCCCTTAGCAAGTATCAGCCCACAGGTGCACCTTCTGGTTTTTGGCTGCCATCACTTCTTATTTACTAGACCCCCACACTCCAAATTATCTATGGGTAGGAGACCACAACCCAAGGGATTCCTTTGACCGATCCCCCTTTCCTTCTATCCCACTATAACATCATCATCAACTTCTGAGGGAATTTGGAAGGAATTTACTATGGAATACTAACATAGGAAGGTTCAGTGTCAAATGACAGCTAATGAATTTTCAGTTTTGAGGAGACGTAGTTAATTCTAGACCTTGGCAACAGTTACACAATATTTACTTACTCGTCCTGACTCCCTCCAACCTAATTTTTTTTTCTTTTCTTTTTTTATCTGAGTCTGGACCTTGATGTTAAATCAGTCCTGGTTCTATTTCTGTAATATTGACTAAAATTCATTTATCCATGAGCATGGCATAGTGGAATAAACAAGGGACTTGGTCTCAGATGTCCTGGGTTTAAATTCCAGCTCTCCTACTTGCTTATTACCAATGGGCAGTCAATTAACTTGTCCATTTCCACATTTATAAAATGAGAACCTTTGAGTATATGATCTTCAGACCCTTCCAGCTCTAAATAACCATTCAATGTGGAACTATGGCCAAAGGGCTATAAATAATTGCATACCCTTAGACCC
>CM053597.1:78547347-78566796 GCA_028646575.1 Pseudocheirus occidentalis
GTGCCAACTGGCAGTTGGGTATTGCCCAGTTAGGACCACATGATAGACCCTGCTTTAAAAAAAAAGCATGGGGTTGTTTTTTTTGTTTTGTTTGTGGTGTGTGAGCATTTGCATGATTGTGCTTTGAAGTCAATTTAAAATGCATGAGTTATAAATACAGAGGACTGATCAGCCTACTAAAAAATTAAGAATCCAGATAGTTACTTTTCAGACGAAGACTGTAGATTTCAGGTCTTGAGTTTGCCATAGAATGATTAAAAAAAATCTAGATAAATGACTAAAACTGTTACGTGCATCTTTGTATGTATTTATTACTTGATGTAATAAAGCTTATTTTCATTAACAATTTGTAAAAAAAAAAAAAAGTAAGTAGCAGCTTCTTAGCAAAGAAGCATATTATATGTAGCTATAGATAATCAATTGTTTACAGGAATTCAGTATCCAAAGAATGGAGAAATGGAGGCATAATGATCATTGGTAAGATGAAGGGAAATATTCTTTTGATTGGAAAAGGAAGGTTACAGTTTGTATCCTGGAGATGTGCCAATTTAATTCAAACTAGTGAAGCTTATTAAGTGCCTACTATGTGCAAGTGATTGTGAATACAAAATATACAAAAATTATTGTGAATAGAAAGATGAAAAATTATACAAATCCATTGCCCTAAAATAACTTAAAATCTAATGGGAAGAGAGGTGCAAATACAAAATAAATAGGATAAAAGGTGAATTATGGTAATAGCACAGGAAAGATCAAAGCAAAATATTCTATAAAAAACTGAAGAGTGAGAGATCTTTTTGATTAAAGAGATCATGGACACAGTCACACTTGAACTCAGCTATGACAGGAAGAAGGAGTGCATACCATATAATACAAAATGACCTAAATAAATGCAGATGAGATTAGGGAATAGTTCCAGTTAGAAAGAAAAACAGGGTGCATAATAGAAAAAAAAGACTAGTAATATAGCTGAAAGCCAGATTATATATAGTCTTAAAAGTCAGGCTAAGAAATTTGGATTTTATTGTTTAGTCCAGTGGTTCTCAAAAGTTTTCCATCTCAGAAACCCTTCATACTCTTAAAAATTATTAAGGACTGCTTTTCACTATTAAAATTATTAAGAATCCCAAAGATTGTTTATGGGGGTTGTATCTATTTATATTATCATATTCAAAACTAAAACTGATTGTTTTAAAAATTCTTATTTAATTCATTAAAAATAATGAATCAGTTACATGTTAACATAACATTTTATGAAAAATAACTGTCTTCAAAAAAGTAATGAGAAGGGTGATATTTTTTATAAACTTTTGCAAATCTCTTTACTATCTGGCCTAAAGAAGATAGCTATATTCTCATATCTGCTTCTGCACCCAATCTGTTGTGACACATTGTTTTGATTCAGGTATATGAAGAAAATCCAGTCGCACAGAGAATGGTCATTGGAAAAGGGAGGATGGTTTTAATAGACAAATAACATTTTGAAATTATGGGGAAATAGTTTTGACTTTCCAGACCACTTGAAAAAGCCTGACACCTTTGGTAGGGAATCAATAGATTTCTAAGAAGGGGAAATGACATAGTCATACTTGTATGTAAGGAGATTATTCTGATTATTGTGAGGAACAGGAATTGGAAAGAAAAGAGACTAGAGGCCAAGTTAAGGCTGATGAGGGTCTGAACTAGTTAGTATAAATATGCAAGGATGACATATTATAGAGGTAGGATCAGGACTTGGCAATGAGAATTTTCCAAATGTGTTTAAAGACTTAAAGAAAATTAGAAGAGAACCTTAGATAAGGTTAATGAGGTCCATAGAGGTCAATGTCTGGCAGCTAGCTAGCACCCGACCCAGTTCTCTCGCCTTTTCTATCTTCCTTTGTTCTTCTTCTCTTCTTCTTCTTTCTCCTTATCCTTTCTTCTCTCTTCATCAGTTTCACTCTCTTTTCCTGCATTTGTCTTCCTGCTTTTCCCTTTATATCCTGACTTTAGTAAAGTTGTATGACACGAGAAGCTACATGGAGAATATCAATTTATTCCTCATGAAAAGTGACAGAAAGAAACTAGTTTGACCAATTACTTTGATCACAAGAAAACAGTGAGGAAATTATATCCTGCTTTGGAGGGCTTTTGATAGATATTCAAGTGCTCTGTGTCCAGGAACCTCTGGAACTCTAAGAATGAGGAACTTAGAAATTCCATATACAATTTCTGACTGAAAAGAGATTCAGAGGCAATTTGTAAACTCTTCTACACTTAAATCTGAAAGTTAGTCTCAGAGTAGATTAAGGTTTTATAGGTAAAAATTAATGAAGGTATTGAATTCTATGTAGAGATTTTAATCTTTGTTTAACTTGCATATTACTGATAATTAAAGATTGATTAATAGTCATCCCATAATTTTAATTCTCAATTTGTTTTTAACATGTTATTTTGTTTGCCTAATACTTAACATTATTTGAATAGAGAACTTATTTTATAGAAAAAGCATTTTTGTTTGAAAAAATATCTCAGTATCTTCTTTCACTTCAGCAACTAGGAATCCTTGCTACTGGATCACAAAAACATGGCTAAACAACATCATTCACCCGGTGACATTTACCTGAATTTCAGGCTCTAAGGATTTTCTCTTTTCAACTTTTTTGTTTTGGGCTATATTACGATTTTACGGTGACCCAAACACTTCATGCTGATTGCATTTCCTTGTTTTCCTTTCCCTCATGTGTAGGAAAGGAGGAAGAAATCTAGTTAGTTAAATGTTGATTTAATATTATATGGAGAATTCTTCTTTTCCCATATACCATTTATCTAGAACATTTCAACTAAACTATGAGGAATAACATTACTCTGTCATGACCAGTTAGGCAAATCAAAAAATCAACTTGAGATTGTTCTAAAATAGAAAATTCCATTCTCACTGGGGCTTTGCAAGGGAGTTAGGTCTTCTCTAGCATACAGAGAATTGGGCAGCCCCAAAAGTTTAGAGTTACTAAGTCTGGGATTAGATAGATTTCTTTTATACATACTTCTGGTTACTATCCCTACTATATTATTTCTGAATTTGTGTATTGTCTTTCCACTACCAAATAAATCTTAAGAAGTATGCTTCTCATGCAAAGTGGGTAACTTTGGGAGATAGGAGAGAAAGAGGGAGCAGATGTTGGACCATGGTACAGTGGCAGTGACTGAAGAATTGATGTGATGCGACATAGTGGAGTAAATAAGGCAGGGGTGCCTCAGGTCTCTGAAATGGGGGAGGCAGGAGGGTGGCTAATGGTAATTAGTTAGGGTTTAGAAAAGAGTGCCAATTGCAAAAGTCCTTTGAAATCATTCCTAGTATCATAGCTATAGAGGTAGAAAGTACCTCAAAGACCACCTAGTCCAACCTTCTAATTTTGGAAAATCAGGCACATGGATCAAATGGCTTGCTTGGGATCTTGCATCTAGTACATGTCCAAGGTAGGATTTGATTCCAGGCCTTCCTCACTCCACGTTTAGGTCACTATCCACGTGGACAAGGAGTGGTACCTGGGCAAACTGGCAAGTAAAATGTGAGTTTGATAGCAGGGCACATTTTTGCATCCTTATTACCTATCATAATGCCTTGCACATAATAGGTACTTAATTATTTATCAATTTATCTAGTCTCGTCGCTTGGGCATAGTACTTTGTAGAAAATAAGTAGCCTCTCTTGATCTGGTCTCATAAAGCTTTATGTCTCAAGTCCAAAAGAAAGCTGAATAAAACTCTGCAGTCCATTAGTTATAGCTGCTGAGGTCTTAGAATGGTAGGACTCAGCTGTTAATCCAAGTTTTCATAAAAGTCATTTTCCTTTAAAGTGATAAATTCCTGAGTCGCAATTTACAATGAGCTTTTGGATATGCGGTAGGTTCTTTGGTGCTATGTTGTAGGATTACATAAAGAAATTCTAAATACATCAGATAATAATAGATGATAGATTCATTGCATACATGGAAATCATTCATAAGAAAAAATATCATATGACTGTGAGAATACTATGGAGCTGGTTGTTGATTTTTCGTGAAATAATATATTCAGAAAAAAATTAATTAACAAAAATATCCTAAAGTGAAATGTCTTTTCTCTTAATGCAAACATGTAGTCCACGAAGGATATCTGCAGAGATGCCAGGAACATTGGATAAACTTTCTGATTCCCCAAACCCTATTCATTATAAATGACTTCACTCAGGGAGAATTCCACCATTGGTTCAATTACCTTCAGACTGTCTAAGAAAATTTGTAATTTCTAGAAGGGAAAGATAATTTGGTTTTCAGACTCCTAAAATTCAAAGGGTGGCATCACAAGAATGATTTCCCTTGGTGTAATATGTACTTAATTTAAGGCTCAAATTTTTTTCAAACCAAACAATCATAGGATGACTGAATTTGGAACAAGTGATCTTGGATATTATCTCATCAAATCTATTTCAGAGAGGAAGCTTCATGATGTTAAGTGACTTATCTAAGACCACACTGATAGTAAATTGGTAGAGCCAGGACTATCACCTGGCCCAGTGTTCTTCAAAAAAAATAAATAAATAAAGTTTCAACTGATTGCTCAGATTTCTTCTTACATAGGGATTTGATGTGCATATAAGGCAATGATAAAACATAACTCACTCCACTATATTGTCAAATAAACTTTTGAAAGCTGCCTTCTTTAAATAGTTTGATATTCCAAACTATAGATAAGACTATAGTTAATCAATGAATTAGCAGCTTAACAATTTATAAAAAGTCAAGATGAGTATTCTAGGTATAGCTTATGAAATAAGAACTTCATCCTTTTTTTTACAGTTCTGGATTTGCTGGAAAATATCTGGATTTTTTGATGATTTTCCCAACTTTTGTTTCTATTTATCTGTTTTTAAAAAGTAGAAGTAACAGAAGCAACAGTAGAAGAAGATGAATAAGAACAAGAAAAAACAAGAAAAAGAACCAGAACCAGAAGAAGAAAGAGGAGGAGGAAGAGAAAGCATTTCTTTTATGACTGAGTAAGGAATTTTACATGTTTTTAGACCCTTATTTGGAGGTTACCTTACCTAAAACAAACGAAAAAGTTATAATCAATATATGTGTATTGTGTTAAAATCCTATTCTAATGTCTTATTATAATTTGAAGGTGGTCCTGGGCTGCTGAAGATTATTCCAATAGAGCAGAATCACTAAGAGATCATATTTGGTGAAGGGTTGTATATCTATCATATAAATATCTGCCTGGTTAAGTTCAAAGAAACCCGTCAGCAGAAGGTCACATAACTGATAATGAGGTGGGTTTTTTGGTTGTTTTTTTTTGTTTTTAGTGGGAGGAGGTATCTTAGCAACTCAATAAAGCATCTGGGTACTGAGACATTAGGGCTTGTTATTTGCATAAGTGGGTCACAGATTTGACTTAAGTATACTTGTCAGTGGGTTTTTTCTCTTTAAAAATATTTAAGTTATACTAATACGAATTTAGACAAAAGCATTGCTTCACTTTGAGTAAAGTGTAGTGAGGTGTTTTAGTATAGAAAGAATAAAAAAATAGAAGTTAAGTTGTGCTCAACCTGACAATCTATGGTAGAGCTATGCTCAGATAGTAGACACAGCAATATGATTGATTGATGAACATTCATTAAGCACCTATTTCATGCCAGATAGTGTGTTAGGTATCAGGACAGAAGGAAACAGCACCAACCCTCAAAGAGCTTATACTCTATTGAGGGAGACTATATATGTGTGTATACACATATGTGTATGTGTTTAAATATACATGTGTATAACATACATGTACACACAAAGTAATTGGGCAGGGTAGAATGGAAAGTTCTAGAAAATTGGTAGTCAAAAAAAAAGATTTCAGATAAAAGTTGATCCTTGAGTTGAGTTTTGAAAGACACTGGGAATTCAAAGAACCAGATCTGAGAAGGGAGTACATGCCAGACATGGAGAGTACAAGCCAACAGTAATACAAAAAAGCACAGAGATGGTAGATGAAGTGTCTTGTAGGAAGAGCAGCAGGAAGACCAGTTGAACTACATGAAAAAGTCTATGAAGGGGAATTTGGAAAGGACGTTCATGCCAACTTATCCAGTATTTTAAGCACCAAACAGGACTTTATTTGATTCCTACGAGTAGTACAGAACTGCTCAAGTTTATTGAGTAGGGTATTGACATGATAAGACCTAATTTTAAGGAAATTCACCTTACCAATTGTGTAGAGGATGATTTGGAGAATGAAAAGACAAGGGAAGGATACCACTTAGGAAGTTATTGAAATAATCTAGATAGCAATGAGGTCATCTAATTGAATGTAATTCTTCAAAAAAAAAAGTCTTGTTTTACTCATCCATCCAACTTTTAAAAGTTAAAAATAACTTAGAAGAATCATTTTTCAATACTTTTATTTTGTGGATTGATTTTACACTGATATTTTATGGCAGCTTCCCTAAGACAGATAAGATTTGTATAATATTTAAATGGGGAAATGAGTGAGTTAAAAGGGAGAAAGTTAGATGTATCATATGAAAGGTTTCTCATTCATTAATGCCTTGAGATATTTAAATATATTTGAGAGCGCTCCTAAGTTGCATCCCTTTTAAGAATATACATTTTAACAGCATATCATGCACAAGTTCAAATTGCTTTCTGTCCCCTGACTTTTACCATGATAGGAAAATCTGTGTCCCGTGGTCCTGTCTAGAATTCTAATAAGCATCTTTTGTGTTTATGTACAATCTTTCATTTCGAATATCAAGGAACTGCTTAAATATCATCTAATGGTATAATCTTGCCCATTTCAAAAGATAAATGGAGCTGTAGTTTCATATTGGAGGATTATTCTGACCATCCTCAGTTGTGTCTTTTCTCATTATATCTGTTTTGCCTGAACATACAAATTATTCTAGGCAACACTAAGCCGATGGTATTACCATCATTTTCTGTATAAACCAAGCAAAAAGCAATAAAACTAGATACATGATTGGACAGGGGACAAATATACATAAATTTCATTCAGGCTCCTCGATTGTCAAGAATGCACCCTACCTAGACTCAAATAAGAGCTACAAAATGTATTTCAAATGGAAGAATTAATAATAATGATAATAAGGCAAGAGCTTGTTTTAATGAGTAGGCAACTGTCTAGGAAGCCAAAAGAAGAGGTCACTACAGAACAAATTTTCAAGAATTTTCACCTAAGGCTTTCTTGTTTGGATGAAATGTATTCAATAAAGATCATTTAATTTCATTATTCTTGAGGAAAAGTGAGAAAAAATAGCTTACTCCTGGAATTTGCATACCATCACAGATCATATATTTAGTTGTGAGATGAAAAATGGTGTCACTGAACCATAACATTGCAAACTCCTTAAGAGCAAGGTCTGTATTATATGTCTTTTTATCCCTAGTACCTGGCACAGTGCTTGGTACAGAGTAGATTCTGGATAAATTTTATTCCTGAAGTTTTCTTTTATTCTTATCCTTATTGATCGCATTGTAACATATGTATTTGAATATTAATATATGGAAACAAGGCTCCCTCAAACCTTAACTACTTAAATCTTTATCATGCATGTAAAATTCAGACAGTCTTTATAAAATCTTTCTGGACATTCCCCAGCAATTAGAAATTACTTCCTCCTTTTAACTCCTGTAATTTTCCATTTCTTTTGCTCTTGGGGCATTTATGCCATGTATTGTAATAATGTAATACACTGCCTTGTACTATGTGCCTGTTTTGTCTATTCTTTCATAATGGAATATAAAATAATAAGTTAGAGCTAGAGGAGATCCTATGGGGCATCCACTCCAATCTCTTCATTTTACAATGAAGAAATGGGTCTAAAGAAGAAAATTAACTTGGCCAGAGTCACATAGGCAGTGACAGAGGCAGGTTTCAGACTCGAGTTGCCCAGCTCCAAATACATCTTCCCCAATGTACATTAAATTCAGAATCCACATTCCACTCTTTTGGGTAGGCTACTTCACAAAGTATGTAGTAAGTGATCAATAAAAATTTCTCAAATAAATAATTTCTTCACATAGCTGAAAGTCTTTAAGTAAAAATATGCCCAAAAAATCCACCCACATAAAATACATAAAAAGTTGTACAGTCTATTCCCAAATAATGTTTTCTTTTAGAGGGAAGCCTAGTGAAGCTTACCTTCCTATCTCTTCTTTATAAAAATTCCCACTCAACTCTTGAATGCTTCATTACCTTTTGTTCAGTGTGAAGATATTTTGGCTAACTCTACATATGAAAATATGTCTCAGGTCCTAAATCCAGAACATAGACACTATTCACAACCTATGCAAGAAACAAAATTTAAATAACAAAATATTTAAGACATCCATAACTTCACCTATTATTCATGGATATGTTAACCTGGATACTAGATAGAATCAATGTTGGTTCTGTTCTCTTGTCACTCTCAGACCTTTTGGCCTGGCCTTAACCTATGAACAACCCAGGTCAAAACCACTTTATCTGGTTCCTAATGAGTTAGACTTAATGGGTAACATCACCTCCCTACTGGAATAGACAATAAAGGGGTATCTCCTAATTCAGTCCTCTTGCCCATCCAGGTAGAGGACTGCCTCAGGCCAAGACTATCTTGGAAGGCTTTCTTGACTTTCTCAAGAGGACTAGTACACAATTGCCTCATCATCTGCATTGGTGGCCACATCCCCTTCATATATGTGACCATTGTAAAGCAATAGCTATCTATCTCAATCTTGTAGTCCAGCCTTTTCTAAAACCTGTTTATTTAAATGTAGGTCACTCCTGACCCCCAGGTCACTAGGAAATCCAATTAACTCTCCTTTGTGCAGATGATTGTCACACCTCTGCTACTTCATTTAGATGGGAAGATTACCCAATTTTCCAACTGTTTCGTATGAGGTGGCTCTTCATTGCTCCACTATCTTGTATTTTCCTAGAACACAAATATTGTATAGTAGGACATTGAACTCAATCATACCATCATTTTTTTCCTCTCTAACATGAGGTGATGATGGATAACCAATAGTCCTACTTCAAATGATTTCTCAGACAAGGTATATATTGGTTATTAGTCTCCCCATCTCTGTCTTCTGAAACTTTAAAACATAATCATTAGATAAACAAGGCTCAGAAGAAACATAATTACATAGGAAATAAATCTACTACTATGATTTCGGTGGAATTATATGTGTAAACTAGAAAGGCCCTGTGTTGACTCCATGTTAAGTCTTGAGGTCTGATAGACCTCAAGATCCCTAACATGTTTAACAATTTGTAATTAAAATGCCCTGGTTGGGAACAATGTTGAAGGTGATAAGGCAGGGTTATAGAACTAATGATTTCTTTCAAAACTAGCACCTCCCTGAATATTTTTTCTCTCAGTTTTGATGCTTATCAAAATAGATCCTGTCAAAGAAAGTATATATCAATAAATACATCTCCCACAATACTTTGCCTGCTGTGGAAGCCTTATTATTTCATGTTGGGCAGATCTATATGTATTGGATGGAGCAATCTGTCACTATTATATGGGTTGTTTTCTTTCAATATCCTTTGAAAGGAAAAAAATGTCTATGTGCCTAAGCTCCAAAAATTTCTGATTCTTATTCCCTTTCCATAGGCAGTATGAGTTAGCAGCACTATCCTTTAAATACAATGAACACAGGTCTCACATTATACATACATACATATATATATATATATATATACACCTGTCACCATCTTAGACCAGTAGAGTATGTTATGTATCAGGTCCAGAGTTGTCTCTTGGCCTAAATGTCTAGTGCCTTCTTTCAGTTCTTTCATAACCAGGAGGTCTTGAGTAATATCAACTTCCTTCCTATATTTTGTATTGGGTACATACTCCATTGCTTAGCTTGAAATCCTGCCTTTCCTTACATAAAATTTTGTCTTCTACAGAGCAAAGTTGGAGTCCCCAAGGGCCATACTCCCTTTTCTTGACTTGTATCATCTCTTGAAAATCTATAACCCTTTATCCTACAGCTTTTTTCACCACCATCTATACAAAGAAAAGTGGTATGGGGAGGATTTGCCCAAACATTACAGTATTTTTGTCCACTGATGAAACATTCCCCAGGGGAAGTTCAAAGTTCTCAGGTGCCCTATTTTGGGTTGCCTGAGGTTCATGTATTCAATTAATACTGTTTATGGTAACTACCAAGGTTTCTCATATCTTTGGATCTTTGTCTGTATCCATTGGTTTTCCCTGGCTGTTAATACACATATCTCACAGGTATCACTATGAAAATCTGACTGGAAGGATATAATTTAGTGCTATTCAAAATATACCAATGGATTGTATCACATCCAAACTTGAAATTAAATACACACACACACACACACACACACACACACACACACACTCTCACAGAGTCACACAGTCTTGGAAATAAGAATATTAGTAATTGAGCACTTCAAGGCCAAGATTTATAATTTGTGGATGGGATAACAGGGTTTATATTATAATTATTTATATGCATTTCTCATAGTCATACTGGATTAAAAGCACCTTGAAGGAAGGCACTGTCTTTTTCATATTGCTATCTCCCAAGTCTAACACTGCAACTTACACATAGTCGTCACTTAATCACTGTGTTGAATTGTAGGATTCATCATATTGAAACTTCATCATATTAAACAATTGAAATCACCTTCTTTCCATGCACTGAAAGATAGATCTGGGATATCTATGATATCATGAAAATGAGCATCTTATGAATTCTCATATGTGTAATGAACACAAACACAAGCTACTTTGAAAACGTGGTTCTCCTATTTACTAAGTAGGGAGTAGTTATGTAAAGTAAGAGCAGTAACCTTGCTAGAGCTGGCAAGTGGCCCCAATCTAAAACAGGTTCATATTAATGAATAGACTCCTTAAGAAATATCAGGAAGAACTACAGGGAGATAAAGTAGAAGAAAGTTATTCAGGGGTGAGGAACCTGTGGCCAAGTAAATCCAAAGTGGCATCACAAAGAATTGGATGTGGCTGAAATGACTCAACAACAAGTAATAAGATCATTATTGTATCTATACAACATCCCCTCCCACCTAAACCTGCAGCATACGCTGCTCAAAATACCTATAAATAGAAATGCCTATTCAAGTTTAGAGTAAAATAGTAGGAAATGCAAATGTAAAGACTTTACATCAACTTTCAGTGCCCTCTGCCCCTCTGATTGGAGGACTGAAGAACAGAGCAAAGAACTCCCAAACCCTCCATTTAAAGAGGACTTCCAGATCAGCCATCTTTTCACTTCCCACCCAGCTGCATTCCTTTGAACAGGACTCTGTCCCCCTCCCTCTTCTTTCAACTTTCTTTTGTGTGTTAGCTTCCTTCATTATATTGTAACTTCCTTGAGGGCAGAGACAAGTATCTATATCCTAGATCCAGAGTAGGGAACCTGCAGCCACCAGGCCACATGTAGCCTTCTAAGTCCTTGAGTGTGGCCTTTTGACTGAGTCCAAGTTTTATAGAACAAATTCTTTTTTAAGGGAATTTGTTCTATGAAATTTAGTTTCAGTCAAAGGGCTGTGCTTGAGCACCTAGACGGCTGCATGTGGCCTTCGAGGTTGCAGGTTCCCCATCCCTGTAATAAATATTTGCCCTTTTCCCCCTAAGGATCATATCTCAAAAGATTAGGGAGCAGACCTTCAGAAGGAGAGGTGGGAGAAATGTAATACCAGATAGTAAAAGGGACTAAGAACTGGTAGAGAAATAATAAAGAGGGTTCAAAGTGGAATCAGAGAAAGGATGCTGGTAAGGAAGAGAGAGGCAGCATTCTAATGCCGGAAGAGTACTAGAAAGCTGGCCTTTGACCCAGGAGGACAACAAATCTAACGATCAATAGCTTGGCAGACGACGGTGGCACCTGGAGGTGCCCCAGTAGCTGTTTTCAGGGGACCCATCCCAGTGATGTAGTGCAGTTTGAACTTGGGCAAACAACATTAACTCAAGTAGTTAAGGTTACTATTGACCATAAATACTCCCTACCCTGAAATACACACATACACCTTGATAGTAAAAGTTAGTGTGCCCTGAAACCATCTCTGCATGCTATACTATACTTCAGTGAAGGGGAATGGCGAGACGGAAGCATAGCCAGAACTCATAAAAAAAAATTTTTTTTTAAGTGAAGGGAACTGAGATTCAGGGGGTAACCACTGAAGGGAGAGGGCTTGCCTTATTTCTTCTGAATTGCAGCAACACTAATTTGAATGTAATGAGAGTTACAGGGCAAAGAGCAACAGCCCCCCTTCCATTTTTACTACCTTTTCTCTCTCTCCTTTTTCCATTAAGGAAAACGGAAACCATGCAACACTAGTAACTGTACAAAAGTCACTGAATAAATCAAGCAAATGAGTCAAATGTCACATAGGATGAGTCTGTCAGTTTGGTGCTGCTGCTGTTTCTGCCTCTGTGGTTCTCTAAGTTCTTAGAGTGATAGGTTCAAGAGATCTCAATCAATCAACATTTATTGTGTTCACTATATGCCAGGCCTTGTGCTAAGCATTGGGGATACAAAAAGAAGCAAAAGATGG
This sequence comes from Pseudocheirus occidentalis, assembly GCA_028646575.1. NCBI lineage: Eukaryota > Metazoa > Chordata > Mammalia > Diprotodontia > Pseudocheiridae > Pseudocheirus > Pseudocheirus occidentalis. The sequence continues at coordinate 78,559,915 of CM053597.1, forward strand.
CCCTGAAACTTGGATGGGTCCGAGGAGTTATCTAGTTCCACCCTTTTCTTGTTTTATAAGACTAATTTATGGTGTTCACACTAGGACTGCATGAAGCTAACATTAGTCCATGTGATGAACATAATACATAGTATATAATTGTGGTACGTGCCACAACATGGTAACTTACAAGCTAAAGATACAACTCAGTGCAGGACTAAACATACAACAACACACGGCAGAGTTCTATTCAGATCCTATGTGCATAAATCATGAATAAAAATATGCAATATATACCGTGCCAATTGTTCATGAACAACATTGCATAACAGCATTAGTAGCAATAAGGTATAACACAGGCATACATAGAGTTCATATGAGCTCATAAGAGCATATGCAGTGATTAGAAATGAAGCACTCATGACAATGGATGCTGCCCAGCCATATTGGTAACCACTTCTTTCACTTCCCCTAAAGCATCATATCTTTCTTTGGTCTCTGTGCTAATAGGTCTGACATTTCTGTTGTGATCTCCTAAGCTTGTAGATGGACTGTTTGTCATATCATTGTCATACTCTCTTCACTAAACATCTTCACAACTAGGCTATTAGGCAAGAAAGAAGCTGTCTGACCAAAACAACCTGTCAGAATTCTTTTAGTCCATAGCTGTGATTCTGATCTGGTAGATGACTCTAGCCAACTCCCTCAGTTGCCAAACTCAATGGGTTCCCTCTTTTCCCTACATGTCTTCAAACTTGACTATTAAGCAAAACATGAGACCCTGTCTGGCCTCAGCTCTTCTCCCCTCTCTGGACAGACATTCCTCCTATGACCCAGATTGTCTCCAGTCTTCTCATTTTTGAAGACTTGAGAGTCCATGATTTGACTGGAAGTCACATAACTAATGGCATAATTCAGAAGCCTTGTAAATGGTCTGAACTCTTTGAATGAGTTGAGCTATAAGAGTTTACTTAACGTGTATTTTATACGATCAAAGAATAAGAGCTAGAACGGATCTTTAGATATTATCTAGTATAACTCCTTCATTTTATTTTGCTTTTTGGAGGGGGGAGAAGCAGGGCAATTGGGGTAAAGTGACTTGCCCAAGATCACATGGCTAGTAATTGTTAAGTGTCTGAGGTCACATTTGAACTCAAGTCCCCCTGACTCCAGGAGCGGTGCTCTATTCACTGCACCACCTAGCTGCCTCATTCTTTCATTTTATAATCTTCACTTGTAGCGGACTGTTCACTATCATCCAAGAATCATAGATTGGGAGCTGAAAGGGACCTTCAGAGATCATCTAGTCTAAAATTAGCTAATTTTAGAGATAAGACATTTGCTAGTTGTGTGAGCCCGGGCAAGTTATATCCTGTTGTTTGCCTCAGTTTCCTCATTATTAAAAATGAACTACAGAAGGAAATGGCAAACCACTCCAGTATCTTTGCCAAGAAAACCTCCAATAGCATCAGAAAGAATTGGACTTGACTGAAATGACTGAAAAACAACAGAGCGATAAGGAGACAAGTGCAGAGGAATTAAGAGTTAGTGCACTTTATTTTCTTTTACATACTCTACAGTCTGGTTCTACAGAGTCACTTACTCCTCCTCATATCTGACATTCCATCTTCTAATTTGGTTCTGTGACTGTCCTGAATACCTGGACCTTTTTCCCTCACTGCCTCCTACTTCTTTACATTCCTTCAGGAAAACTTAAATCTCCTCCCCTCCTATAGGAGGCCTTCTGGACCTCCCTCCACAAGCCTTCTCTCTGAAATTACCTTCTATTTACATTGCACATGTATCATGTTTGTGTGTACATGTGTGTGTAATTATTATATTATCTCCCCCATTAGAATATGAATTTCCTGAGAGCAGGGCCCCTATTTTTTTTGTCTTTCTATGTAGTCACAGAGCTTAACTTAGATCCTGACATATAGTAAATACTTAATAAATGCTTGTTGACTCACTGACTTTATTTTACAATGCACACACTTTTCCTAGTATCACACAAGTAATAAATAGCAGCTGTTCAGATTCAAACCCAGGTCCTCTGACTCAATCCAGTATTCTTTGTTACTACTACATGTCTAACTAGTAACTAGATTGAAGTTTCTAAACAGATAATTATCAAAATTTTAAAAAAACAAATATCATATTATTTTATTTAAAAACATACATATACATGCATCCAGGTATGGTGTTGCATGTCTGTAATCCCTGTTGATGGGGATGCTGAGTTTGTAACATATCTTGAGCTTGGGGATTCTGTGCTGCAGTATCCCGGTGCCCACACTGAGTACAGCGTCAATATGGTGAGCTCCAGGGAGAGTACCAGGCTAATTAAGGAGGCAAACTTCTTCCCATCAAAAACAAAGCAGATTAAAGTTCCTGTGTCAATCAGCGATAGAATCCAATCCACAGAACCTGTAAGTCCAGCCTAGATGAGACATGGAGACACAGTTTTAAAAAATTAATGATAGATGAGAGAGATGGAGAGAGAGAAAGAGACAGAGAAAGAAACAGAGAGACAGACAGAGAGACAGAGAGAGAATAAAAACCCTGTATCAGGAAGCACCCTAGCATACCCAGGGTGGCTATCACAGGTTCTTAGACTTGCTTTTCTAAAGCGAAAGCAACTCAGAATGTGTTAACAATCTTACTTTAATCAATCAGTCTTACTTATCAATCAATATATCATTTACCCAGTTCAGGGGAAAAAGCCAGCATCCTGAACTTCAAAGAATGCAAACAGAATACAAACAGAAGTTACAAGCAGACAAAGAAACAGATCAGCAGATGAGCTTCCAACTGTCTGACCATTACACCCATACCTATTTTACCAGAGAGAGAAGCACTAACATCTGGGTTTTTCAAAGCCTAGGGGCTCAAGGGCTTCACAGAGTCTCATATGGCCAAATCACACAACTTTTCTCAAAGTGAGCCCCAAAGCAAAAACTCACATCAGGGTATATATAGTCTTCTCCTGGATCAGAGAATGTCACAGCCCTGTGACCCCTGCCCAATCACAAAGTAACAAGGTGTGGGCATTCCTGAAAAACAAGCCTCCTGCCACAGGTTCCATGTGATCACATTCAGCTTATTAGGAAGCAAAGAGTATTTTCAAATCAGGGAAGGTTCTCAGAGTCACTTAAACCACTTAAGCAAAGGGCCTGGGGCAGGGAAGATCTTCAGATTCCCATAACAACCACATAATAAGATGACTTCATTTTCCAACTGGGCAATATTTCTAGATCTATCTCATAGCCCAGTAACAATCACTTATAAGAAAACTGCTCCTCCCTTTTTAGTCCTTTGCAACATTTCTTATGCCTCTGCTTTGTGAGATTATGTGATATTATGCAACTCAGCTATCTTCTTCTTCAGGGCAAAAGACTTTCTTATTGGTTGAAATCAGTGTCGAGAAAGAAGGCACTTACCACACATAAATGAGTGCTTACTGAGTGCCTCTTGAGGATTTACCAGGTGTTCTTTAAAGTGCGCAATTGCAGAAAAAGAGCTGAGCATCCTTTTGATGAGAGTTTTGTTTGGTTTTTCCCTGCCCTATCTATAGCTATGGTTTTAAGGGAATAACTGTAAAATACACTTTTACAAAAACATTTTAGGTAGAAATTCTATATCTGTTATTGGCCAAACATCTGTCTCCCTCCTCTCCTAGTTCTTCCTGAGTACCCAGAGTATTTTAATTACAAAAATGCCCTTGAAGAATTTATTCATATTTCTAATGAATTAATTTAAGTCTCACATTGTACTTTAATGGTTGGAACACAGATTTTTTAAAAATCTTTCTGCTCCCATGTTTGTCCCTATATATGTCTAGAGACTTCCTCTTAAAGTAAACCAAACTCTGCAGTGAATAAAGTTCTGACATTCATCTCCAATAAGAATACTCCCAGGCAGAGAGAGAAGATCCATGGTGTCTACAATCCACAAAGGACCCATCCCACAATCCCCTGGGTGAAGTATGGCATCTTGTGGCAGTTATCATCTAAAACACATCCTAAAGTCATTGGCCCTGGTTCCCTTCTAATAAATATAACCTTCTAATCATATTATGAGTTATTTGGTACCACATTTCGGTCAACCTAGCTAAAACAAAGGGCACTGAAACAGAAGAGTCAGCTAAAAAAAATCTACTTAAAAGTGCCATGATATGTCTTCATCTCAGCTAAACTGAAAGGATGTATAATTATTTACCCCCTTCTTCTCACCCCGTTTTTACAATGCAGAACCTGAGATGTTTAGAAATGGTAAGAGACTTGCCCAAGGCTACAAACACACTTACACACACACACACACACACACACACACACACACACACACACACACACAGTAGTGAAGCCAGATCTTCTATGAATTCAATTCTCTTTGCTCCATAACCTGAAGTTTTCTCTAGTAAAGCTCTTTTAAATTCTGATGAGTGATCCAAAGTTCTCAGCATTATTTCAGGATTGACTTCGAGCTTTTCTCTTACCTTAAAACAGCTCTAAAGTTTATTTGTGAAATAAAAAGTTTATTTGCCCCATGGAATCCTGAAAGTTTTCCACTATACATATGAAACAATCACTCTGGTCTTTTTGAGAATTTATTTTTAAAACCTAAAGATATCTTCAGTTTATAAAACCTAGGTGAGAAGCCTCATTAACATTCAAAAACTGTTCCTTGGCTTTATCTTTCTCCTTTGGGAGGCTAGGTACCATTTGGCCCAAAATGTAGGGCAGAGCAACAAAACAGTCCTTAGTGGTATTTTTGCTAATTTTAGACTCTACTCCAAAAATCTTATGGATTTCTTTTGGTATCATGTTTCCCTACTTTATTTAAATTTGTTTTCAATACTGTGCACTTAATTGAATTTTACTTTTTTTTCAGCTGTCAAGCATTTAGTTTTTTCTCCCTTTTGTCTCCCTCTCAGGAAAAGAAAAGAAAATCACAATCCTTCTAACATATAGCAGTCTCTCCCCTCTCCAAACCATCCTTTACATAGTTGCCACAATCGCCTTCCCAGAGCACTGGTCTGATCAAGTTACTTCCTGCTCCAAATCCTTTGATTGCTCCCTATCGTCTCTAGAATAAAATATAAACTCCTCAGCCTGGCACTAAAGTCTCTCCACAGTCTGGATCCATCCTGTTACACCTCATTTCACATTATTCCTTCAGTCTACAGTGGAATATGGTCCAGAATAGCTATACCACTAGTAGCTGTTCCCTGGTCCCATGCTTTCTCCTGCAATCATATAGGCCAAGTCCCATGCCTGGCACTCGAATATACCTCGTGTATGTCTATTGAAAGTCTTTTCCTTCAAGGCCTCGATCAGACATGAACACCTTTTTTCAAATATTCCTTGATCCATGTAGCTGGAATTCTCTCTTCAAACCATCCTTGCCTCCATTACGCTCTTCCTAGAGTTATACTCAGGTAATTGTCATATACATATAAAAACTTTTTTAAGCCTCTTGAGACTAGAGACTGTTATTTTTCATCTAATTCTAACCCTAGCATCCAGTATGTTTAATTGGATTGAATGAGAGATGAAGAGAATTACAAACAAAAAAATCCAATGCTATTCAAGGCTGCAAAACAGAAACAAGTATGGGGAGGTCACAGTTTGTAAGACTGAAAGGTCTCTGGGGGAAAAAAAAACTGTTAGGGAAGTACATGCTAGCACTTACCTTTTTAAAACTTAATTGACTGGTGTGATACGAGGACTCCAAGCAAACAATTCCAGTGATGGAGGAGCTGGAGGGTCAAACTTGTAAGAGAAGCATCTCAAACTACCCAATAAACTGACTTCCTTTTTTCCTCTTCTCACTTCCTTCCCTCTTCCTTTCCTCTACTTTTTCAATTTCTCTTTCCTCCCTTCTCTTTCTCTTTCTCCCTCTTTTTTTCTGTTTCTGTCCACAGAAATATCTCGTTTTTTTTTTCAATTCTGTAGTCAGAAAACATCGTGGTTATCTGTGACCGTTCCTTCTCCTTTTAGCCCCATAGGTAATCAATCAGTCACTGAGCAAACACTTATTTCACAGCTATGTGCATGGAACTTTGAGAGGATCTTTGGTGGATTCAAAGAAGAAGGTTATGGAATTGTAGAACCAGAGTTGCAAGGGACTTTAAAGGTCATTGAATCCACCCCCCCTCCTTTTGTAGATTAGGAAACCAAGGCCTGTCAAGATAAAGTGACTTCAATAAGCATTCAATTCCATTCAATAAACATATGTGTAGCACCTACTGTATGCCAAGCACAGTGCTTAGCACTGGGGATACAAAAAGAGGCAGAAGACAGTCCCTGCCTTCAAGAAGATATAATCTAACGGGGACTTGTCCAATGTTGTGCAACTACTAAGTGTCAGAGATAGGAATTGTACCCAGATCTTTCTGACTCAAAGTCCAGTATTCTTTCTACTTTTCCGGCACTTAGCATAAGGCCTGGCACATGGTAGGTATTTAATGAATCTTCATTAACTGATGGTCTCTTTCGTTGCTACTAAGAAATTTGTAGGCATCCTTGTAAAGCCAGTCAGCAGTAGATTCCTGAGAGAATGCTACTGTGAACAGCTTTTAAGATTCGGATTACACAGTATTAGTGAACACTCTGTTTATTCCATTACAAATCTTTATTCAGTACAATGTTCACAGTTTCAACAATTCACAATATTATATACAATCTTCAGAACAAAAAAAAGTCTCAATATTATATCTTATTACAGAAAGGAATAAGGAACAAGAGAAGAATCAGCTGGTTTCCCTAAGGGAGAAAACAGCTCCACATTTTAAGATTCAATCAATCAGTTAACAAAAGGAATGACCTAATTTCCCTAAGAGGGATTCAATCAATCAATTAACAAAGGAATGACCTAGTTTCCCTAAGAGTGAGTTGATTCAAT
>CM053597.1:78567296-78596847 GCA_028646575.1 Pseudocheirus occidentalis
AGAGAGAGAGAGAGAGAGAGAGAGAGAGAGAGAGAGAGAGAGAGAGAGAGAGAGACAGAGAGAGAGAGTTTCTCTTCCAGCATCTGGAAGGTGACTGAGAACTGAATTGGAATTTTCCTGAGATGAGAATCTGATGAAAGTCGCCTGGAAGGCTGAGAGGACTTGGCTGGAAAGCCTCCTGGAAGGCTGAGAGGGCTTGCCTGGAAGGCCTCCTTGAAGGCCAAGATTCTTCCTAGGTCCTAGGGCCAGCTGAACTGCTGGAGGACTGAAGAAGCATGACTGAGATAAGCCTTTATTGGTTTGTGGCCTGGCTGATCCTTGAGTTCCCAGCAACAGAAATGGTGAAGGTTTTGAGATGTGCTGGACCCTGTGAACTTCAGTGTGTGTCAGGGACTTCCCTGAGGACTGGACAAGGACCTGGGAGCTGTCTTCCTCTGAGGACTGGATGAGGACCTGGGAGCTGTCTGCCCCTGAATCCAGTTGACTAGTGGATTCAGGAAGGAGCTGGGACCATGGAAAGTGATCCAGGGAATCAGAGAGACCACCCTGAGTAAAGACGAAGAAAAGGCCTCCCCTTGGATGAAATTGAGGTTTGCTAGACACTGAGGGGTGGAGGGTTTGCATGGTTTTCTAACGACTGTACTTAGTGATTAATGATGTTTAGTAATTGTGAATAGAGATTAGTGACTAAGTTAATGGTTGCCCCGTGAGTGGAAGACTGATTATTGTATTGTGAATTGATTGAATGATTGGCTATTGATTATTATATTATGAATTAATTGAATGATTAAGTGAGGAGGGTTTTCCCCTTAGGGAAACCAAATGATTATTCTTTTGTTCCTTGTTCTAAATATTGTGGCTGCTGTAGTTAAAGCTATGTGGTCATTCTAATATTAAGCTGTTGTGAACATTATATTGTGATTTTCCATGATAACATGTAATGTTGTGAATATTATATTATGATTTGTTGTGAATATTTGCCTTGATTTATAATGCAATAAATGGAGGGTTCACTATACTGTGTAATCCAAACCTTAAAAGCTGTTCACAGTAGCATTCTTTTGGGAATCTGCTTGTGCGTGGTGTTATACTTGTGGAATTAGTAAATCATATTATAAGTGAAATCAGAACTTATTAAAATTATAATAGCATTCTGGGATTCAGTTCAATTAGTCAATGTATCAAGCATTTTATGAAGTACCTACTGTGTGTGAGGCACTAGGATAGGATACAAAGAGAAAAATGAAAATACTCCCTAACTCAAAGAGCTTATATTCTACTGGAGAAACATAACATGTACTCACATAAATGTATACAAGATATTTACAAAATATATAGAAAAGAATTTTGGTGGGAGGGACATATGCTAACATCAGGTAAAGCCTTATGTAGGAGGCAGCTCTTAAATGGTGCAGCTGGATGTTCTAAGAGGTGAGGGTAAAGAGGGAGAGCATTCTTGGCATGAGAGATGTGTGAGTAAAAAGCATGGAGGTGAGAGTCTAAAATAGGAACTTTTGACAGGAACTAAATAGTGTTTGAAAAGGATCAATCTGATGGATTCTAGGAACCACCCAAATGAAGACGTGGCAATTTTTATGACAGATATCATGTGAAAATGTGAAAAAAGTTCTGTTATACTGTGTGAACTACTAATTTGTCACTTGCTCAGTTGTTGGAATTACATTTTAATTTCTAAGTTGAGTTTTCCTTGCACATGTCAAAGTGCCTTAAAAAAATACTTTTTAAAGGCAATGTCACCTCTGGGGTCAGTTTGCTTCTTTGCTTCTTGGGAACTGTACCTAGACACTTTTAGGCACTAAACTTTCAGAATATTGATTCTACTATGGTGATGTCCAGATTCATCAATGAAGAAGAGCTCAAATTTATGAAATCACAGATTCAATGGAGGATTAGTTACCATATAGTGAATGTGACTATAACACAGACATTTGCAGTCGTTGTGATTTTAGGTTTTGGGAAGAGCCTCTATGAGAAAGGACTATTTAATCCAAAAACAATAGTGTAAACATGTGTGTGTGTGTCTGTGTGTGTCTGTGTGTGTGTGTCTGTGTCTGTGTCTGTATCTGTGCATATGTTGGTATGAAGTATGGGGATTTCAAATATAAGAATGAATATTGAATAAATGGTGATGAAAGACTTTTCTTGGTATGTCTTAAGGAGAGAGTAGGATATATTCTTACATCCTGTAAGATGTAACAAGTAGATTCAAATTATAGTAGAAGGGATTTAGTCTACACTTTTCTGAAAAATATTTTGTATATAAATTTGTGAGACAGTGAAAGAATTTTAATGAGCGAAAGCGATGTCTAACTTCCTCAGTCAGATGAATGGAGCAAAATCAACCTTTTGGGGATAGATAGCTAGAGAACACATAGTCCTGCCTAGAGGTAGAAGAAAGAACCAGATGACCTTTAAGGTAGCTTAGAGTCCTATCAATTTTAGGATTATAGATATAAATCTGATAGTGACAGTTAAGGCCATCTAATCTAACCTTATTTATTTTATAGATGAGAATGTTTGAGGCCTAGAGAGATTAAGTGACTTGCCCAAAGTGGTTCTTAGGTAGTTCAGTCAATAGGTAGTACTTGGGAAAAAGAATTTATTCATTAATTCCAATTCTATTCATAGACCCTTTGACACCTTTATATCCACTACTAGTCAAGCTTTCATAGAAAGTGTGTTGGATTGGAAAGAGAACTGGATTTGGAATCAGAAGGCTTGTCTCATGATAATTTATATAGCTATGGGCAAATCACTTACCTTGCTAGTATCTTTTTTCCTGCAAAATGGGGGCAGGTTTGACCTCTGTCTTCTCTGACAGCTTTAAGTGCATGTCCTTATGAGCTGGATTCAATTTACTTCTCTGACACTGACTATGAAAATGACCTTCTAGCTTTCTTCTCAAACTCTCAGTTTTATAACTTATAAAATGGAAACAATAGCATTTAAATTATCTAGTGTGGGGGAGGGTTGCTAGGAAGAAAGTGCTTTCATTAACCTTCAGTATTAATCTATCAACGTAAACTGTTTAGAGAAAATCCACTACTTTAGAAAGCTCTCAAAGAGAAAATCATACAAGTCAGTGTATTACAGTGGCTCTTTTAATTTGTCAATGTAGCTACTTCCCCCACTGATATAGATCATAGACTATTCACACCTTTCCATTCTGTGAAATTCTTTTCCTCATGATTCTATAAAGCCCCTCTTAAGGGATATATACCCCATAAAGCAAGGTCACAATGAAAACTGGAATATTTCTTCTACTTTGCCAGGAAGTTATGTGGCCCTCATCAGTGACAAAATTCCTATTGTTGAAAAGAGTGTCACTTCTAGAGAATGCTTGATCTGTGCCTTCACACACTTTAGATATGTAATACCATTAGCTGTGTTGTCCTGCCTATTGGAAGGACAATAAAATGATAACCAATCAGTAGTACAAATACCCAGATGCCAAGAAAATATAGGTAGAGTGCCTAGAAACAAGTCATAAGACCAAAGAGGTTTCCTTTTCCCCACATCCCCTCCAACATTTGCCATTTACCTTTATCTCTTCTCAAAAGTGCTTGCTTCTGATTACACCCTCCCCCAGTCCACCCTCCCTTCTGTCACAACTTCCCTCCTTATTCCTTTCCCTCCTACTTTTCTGTAGGTCAAGATAGATTTCCATAACAAGCTGAGAATGTTATTCCCTTCTTAAGTCAATTCTGATGAGAGTAAGATTCACTCATTCCCTCTTATCTCCCCCCTCTTTCCTGCCACCGGAAAAGACTTTTTCTTGCTTTTATGTGAGATAATTTACTCCATTCTACCTCTCCCCTTTTCCTTCTCCCAATACGTTCCTCTCTCACCCCTTAATTTTATTTTTTAGATATCATTCCTTCATATTCAGCTTACCCTGTGAAATCTATCTATCTATATTACCTCCAACTACCCTAATAATAAGAAAGGTCTCATGACTTACAAATATCTTTCCAAGTAGGAATGTAAACAGTTCAACTTTACTAAGTTTCTTATGATTTCTCTTTCCTGTTTGCCATTTCACACTTCTCTTGAGTCTTGTATTTGAAAGTCAAATTTTCTATTTTGCTCTGTTTTTTTTGTCAAGAATGAATTAAATTCCTCTATGTCATTGAATACCAATTTTTTCCCTCATGGATTACAGTCAATTTTACTGAGTAGGCAATTCTTGGTTTTAATCCTAACTCCTTTTACTTCTAGAATATTATATTCCAAACCCCTCTAATCCTTTAATGTAGAGGCTGCTAAATCTTGTGTTATCCTGAGTGTGGTTCCACAATACTGGAATTGTTTCTTTCTGGATGCTTGCAACATTTTATCCTTGACCTGGGAACTCTGGAATTTGTCTATAATATTCCTGGGAGTTTTCCTTTTGGGATCTCTCTCAGGAGATGGCCATTGCATTCTTTCAATTTCTATTTTACCCCCGGTTCCAGAATATCAGGGAAATTTTCTTTGATAATTTCTTGAAAGATGATGTCTAGGCTATTTTTTGTTCATGATCTTAAAGTAGTTCAATAATTTTTAAATTCTCTCTCCTGAATCTATTTTCTAGGTCAGTGGTTTTTCCAATGAGGTATTTTACATTTGCCTCATCTTTTTCATTCTTTTTGTTTTATTTCATAATTTCCTGATTTCTCATACAGTCATTAGCTTCCATGTGCTCCATTCTAATTTTCAAGGAATTATTTTCTTTAGTGAGCTTTCAGACCTCATTTTCCATTTGGCCAGTTCTGCTTTTTAAGCTATTCTTCTCCTCACTGGCTTTTTGAACCTCTTTTGCCATTTGGGTTAGTTTAAAAATTTTTTTTTAATTTGTTATTTTCTTCAGCATTTTTTGGGGCTCCTTTAGCAAACTGTTGACTTGTTTTTTATGACTTTCCTGCATCACTCTCATTTCTCTTCCCAATTTTTCCTCTACTCATCTCCCTTGATTTTCAAAATCTTTTTTGAGCTTTTCTGCAGCCTGAGACCAATTACTATTTTTCTTAGAGGTTTTATATATAGGAGGTTTGACTTTGTTGTCTTATTCTGAGTGTATGTCTTACTCTTCCTTGTCCCCAAAGTAAGATTCTATAGTCTGAGTTTTTTTCCCCATTTTAGTCCATTTTTCCCAGTCTATTTCTTAACTTTTTAACTCTTTGTTAAGATAGGGCTCTGCTTCCAGTATGAAGAGTATATTGCCCCAAACTTGAGGGGTTTTGTGCAGCTGTTTTCAGAGATACTTCTAGGGATCTGTAATAGTTCTTCCAAGATGGTATGATCTAAGATGGTACACTCCTCTCCTGGCCTCTGCTCTGGTCTGTGAGTGACCCCAAACACTCTTTTCTGCCCTGGAACTGTGAAAGGTTTGCTCTTCACTGCTGCCACAAGCCCTGCTAAACCAGTGCTCTTCCTTGCCCCAGTACTGCCTCCTGTGACTGCCACTGTGACCCAGATGCAAGTATGGGCAAAGCAACAGAGTCCTGCCTCAGTGCCAGCTAAGTGATCCCTATAAGCTCCTTCTGACCAGTTTTTCAGTCCCCTAATGGTCTGTGAACTCAGAGATCCAGAAACAAATGCTGCCGCTGCTACCACTGCTATTTCAGTCACTGCCAAGGCCTGTTCCTTGTTAGCTGGAGCCAGGGCTGTGGTAGGTCCAAGGCTGGATTGTGCTCCTTTCTTACCTAGGCCTATTCTCACTGACCTTCTAAACTGTTTTTGGTGTTTGTGAGATGAGAAGTCTGGAAATTGTCACAGCTGCCAGTAATTCAGTCCCTTGAGGCCTGCTCTGGCTTTGCTGGGGCCCAGTCTGTGCTTGTGTGTTTTGTGCTGGACTGTGTTCCTCTCTCAACCTGTTGCAGCAGACATTTCCTATTGTCTTTCCAGGTTGTCTTGGGCTAGAGATTTGTTTCACTCTGTCTTTTTGTGGATTCTGCTGCTCTAGAATTTGTTTAGGATAATTTTTACAGGTATTTGGAGGAGTTTAGGGGAGAACTCAAGCAGTCCCTGCTTTAATTCTGCCATCTTGGCTCTGTACTTCAATACACAATTTTCAAAACAATTGAAAAAAATTTTTTTTGGGGGGGATGGAGAAGATAGTAGCAGCTGGACAGGGTAAGGAAAATTTTATGCTGAAGTCGATGTTTGAGTTCAGTTTTAAAGGAAATGAGGGATTCTATGAAGATGAAGATATGAAGAAAAGGCACATTCCAGGAGATGCAGACAATGAGTGCAACGGCAAGTAGATGGAATGTTATGTATCAAGAAGAGCCAAAACACATACCATACGCAAGAGGAATAATATAAAATAGGGTTGGAGAGGTTTAACAGAACATTTTGTGAAGAACTTTGGAAGTAAAACTATCTGAGTCTAAGACAAGAGAGAGTCATAAGAGTTTACTGAGGGGTGTAGAGATGTGATCAGACCTTCACTTTAGGAAAATCGCTTTGAAAGACGTGTGGATGATGGATTGGAGAGACTTAAGGCAGGGTAGCCAGTTTGAAGACATTACAGAAGTCCTAAAAGAAATCTCAGACTAGCAATGGGGGCCATCAGAACAGAGAAAAGGGGATGGATCTGAGAGATGATATGGAGGGAGAAAGGATAAAGTTTGTCATCTGATCAGGGAAATACAACTACTGAGATGAATGGAGCAGGTGGTACACATAAATGTGGGGTTAGAAACCTGAGCAAAGTGCCAGTGTGTCTGACATGGATGGATTGTGCTGCTCATGTGACCCTCCGTGAACTAAAGCATTCCTTTTTGCAGCTGAGTTATGGGTTAGTCCACAGCTGTGTGCATAGTACTCTCCCAACCCCTGTTCAAGGAGCAGGGTGAACCCAGGAGCAGCAGAACAAACAGCTTCTAGACTTCACACCAGGTGTCTGCAAACACTCTCAGTGCTATCCTCCTAGGAGGTTCCTGGCTCTTTCTTCATGGCGTTGCTACATAATCTGGGCTCTGTGCCAGCACTTGTGTGCTTTTAATGAAGAAGGCAGTGCTTGCTCCTGAGAGACATCTATGCGAGTTGCAAAGTATGTCACTTTATTGAAAAAAAAATGCTTAAAAAATAAAAAAGATGCTAGCAACTTCAGAAGAACTGTAAGAAGAGATGAAAAGCATAAGGATCCAATGAATGTACAGGGTTGTTAGAAGCAAGCAAAGGAAAAAAAAATTCCCTCATTCTTCTCTTGATGACTATATAAAATGGTCTACCTTTGTGCATTTGTCTCTAAACTGAATAAAAGAAGGGAAAATGGTTTCAAGTATAAAGAATATTTTATCCCAGAAAGTACTGCCTTCTGGTTCATACATTTATCACATGGATAGCAGAGAAAAAGGATCAACATTTCCACTCAAAATTCAGTTTTGTGGAAGAGGCAAAGGTTTGATGAGCATCAGAATTCCTCAAAAGCACTGGAACTTGTAACAGTAATGGTCTATGCTATGTCTTGTAACTGAAGACTAGGTTTTTTTTTAATCAAAAAAGCATATGTGGCAGTACATCTGACTGAATTATTCTCCCTGAAAGCACGTGTGATAGAAAATTTTCTATGCCAGTGTCTGTACATGGCCTCTCAAAGGCAAACTCAAGAGTTTTCGAGACGAACCTCCTAGATGGAAGGTGTTTCATGGCCCAGCAAATAACTTTGTTTAAAAAAAGATTTGTGGCATATAAATCTTACTTTTTACTGTAAGTCGATTCTTATGGCTTTTATGAGCCCTGTGCTAAAGGAATAAAAGGAAAAGAAATATTCCAGCCCAGGCCTAGGCCCATGACAAGTGCTTAAAAATATCCAGCTGATTGATATTCTTTTGGTACAAAAGGGGGGCATTTTCATTGATGATTGCTTTTTCATTTCTTATACTATAACTCAGATGGGAAATAAGTGGAGGGGAAAAGGCCTAAGAAAAGATCAGGAACGGAGATAAATGTTTTCCAAAAGTCTGATCTTTTAATGAGATCTTTTATTTTTTAAGTTATCTAATCAACATATATTTATGAACTACCTAAATTTGCTAGGTCCTGTTGGAAATAGAAAATAAAAAAAATATTACATTGTCTCTGACCTTAAACACTTTACAATCTAACTAGGCAGATACAAAGCTACAAACTAGTGTGAGCTTAATCAAAGTTTTGTGTCAGGGTGTCCAACAGCTTGGGCATGTGTTTCTGTCTCTGATCAGTCTTTTATTCCTCATGGCTTTTTACCAGTGCTGTGGCAATGACCATATTTGTGGCACAACTGCCTCTCTTTATCTAGCTTAGGGTCACAACTGTAGAGAGGTTCTGTCTTGGGGTCGGGTCCACCATACCAGAAAAGTACTTTTGTATTTAGGAGTCGAGAGACATGACCATTATGTTGTCTTCTACTGTATGCACTCTGCCTGCTGACTTCTCTCTGTCTTATCTTGGGACTTGTAGGGTCTGGGGGCATAGGCCAGCCTCTTATGGGTATACGTTGCCCCTTACTTTGAAAGACTACACTTGACTAAGAGGTATTGAGCTTTGTACTCTTACCATGTGAGGGTAAAGATAAGTTCTGTGTCCCAAGCTGGTGGCTCACGGTCTTTCTCCCAGTGGAACTTTACGTTCTAGGGAAGTCTGTCTCCAGAGTTTCCCTGTCTCTAACAACTCCAAGATCTAAATACATAAATACTGAAATAATAGTAAAATACGCAAGTGGCATAGACAATTAAATCTATGAGTTTAGAAGATGGAGAGACCATAGTGGGATGGAGTGGGTGGCAAGCCTTCAATGGAGAAAAGTTGTTGAGAACTTTCTTATGGTCTAGATTCTAATTTGGAATTAGAGATCAGTGTTTCTCTTCCTCTAAACAACTCCCATCTCTTCAGAATCCCTATTCAAGAAGAGCATTTCTAGCCGCATTATTCAAAGGATAATGTGTCTTAGTAATACATATTTCAATTCATTTTTGCTTTGACACCACTGATAGAAAATTCCTATGTATGACAAGTATTCAGTCTCTTTCCTTGGATTAATCAGCAGTGCGATTCACTCTTTGGATAGTGGTTGCTGTCTATAAATGCTGCTTTTGTTCCCAGCTCATTGTCTCACTACATTAGCATCCCAGAACCATAGAATCTTAGACTTGGGAAGCACCTCAGAGGTCATGGAGTCCAACCTCTCACTCCTGTATTTACTGAGCAGTTGTCTACAAGCAGGTCCAATTTATTTTTTAGAGGATCACATTATTCAAATTTATCTAAGTCACTTTAGAGAAGTGTGTTGTAAGGTTGTTATTGTTAGAATTCTAGGAATCATAAAGATTTTGGATACAGGCAGGAAGTCATTCATCTATTATGAGCTAATAATGCCTTCTTAGTTTATAGTTTACAGTTAATTCTATAGATACAATCAAGAAATAGATCAAGAAAAAGAATTTTTTCCAGACTTTTAGAACATACTATAGCTTCCTCTAAAACTCTTCTTGTGCTTAGATTCATAATAAATGATAAGGCTTTTTTTTTTGTTTCTTTGTATTTTGTTTGTTTTTGTTCTGGGTGTTATAATTTGAGAAAATTATTTTGCTGGGCAGGAGAAACTCGCATCTTGAATCAAATGGATTCTAAACCCAAGGAAACTAAACATGAGGCAGGGGGTGGAGCTAGCTTTTCATTCATATATCCCACTATCAGTTTTTGGATTTACTCCATAAACAATGCTGGATGTACGACTGAGATTAAAAGAGGTCACCGAAGCTATTGACCAACTCTATCAATATGAGAATAATTTATTCAAATAGTACAATGGTATATGGGGAAGATTACAACATAGATTTAGAGTCCATCATAATAATGAAATACGTATATGATTATGAGGGGTAATTCGGACACTAGCATCCTGTTAGTTCAGGTTCTATTTCAGGATACAAGTCACTGAATAGTTAACAAAAGGAGGCTTGCTTAGCTCCCACATAGCTAAGATATGCTACAAGGGTGCAGCGGCATTTGCATTCTGCAGATATCCTTCTCCCCTCCTCTCTCCTCCCCTCCATATTGAAATGCATCAGGTCAACACGAAAGATTAGGTTGATTCCTGTGGTTTTCAGACATCCAGCAAGTCACAGGGACTCCAACATTATGTGAGTGGGACTTGCGATCAGAAAGCTGTATCAAGGGAAGCATGGGCCAATCAGGTCCTTGTGGACAGCTTTGTTTTCTTTTAGGAAAAAGGAATCTCTATGGATTGAGGAGGGGAGAAACCTGGTAGATATTGGTTCTATTACGTTAATAGGGCAATCACAAGTCCTTAGTTCAACAGGTTCGGAAGTTCAAGAATTCACACTAAACAAACCTAAGAGATACTGAGTTAAATCCAAAGTGTGAGATTGTTATATTGTTGACTGTAACAGTAGATACTCTTGCCATCAAGGTCAGAAATTATAGCTCCCTCAAAAAAAGTCTCAAAACATGTTCCTTATCTACACTGTTAGCCATTTAGGCCAAATATCTTTATGAACACAAATTTATGAATTCGTTTTCATAACCACAGAGTGTTTGTCTATACTTTAGGTAAATTGGACACTTCAGAGAAAAATGGATTGGGGTAAAAACACAGGCCTTCAGGGTTGCAGAGCCATTCACAATCTCCAGGAGAGAGATGAAACAAAGTTATATGTAGGACCAGTGCAGAATTGAATGAAGTCCGGAAGAAGAATGTGAGAGGCCAAAGAGAGAATCTTTCTTTTCCTCCCTGGGTTCCCAGGAGCAGGTTGATTATAGAGTTGATGTGGGGTAGTATATTCTGGGATGAGAGAATGGGACAGAATGGGATGGGGTGGGATGGAATGAGATGATTTGGAGGATTTATAGCCACAGATAAGATTAGGAAGAAGTTTCTGGGAGGCATCTACTAGACCTAAAAATAGTATTTATTTATTTTAAAAGAGAGGGGGACTGCAATTAACAAGAAGCAGTGTAGGATAATGAAGAGTCCTGATCTTGGAGTTAGAATAAATTTGATCAAATCCTCCCTCACTTGTTTATTGGATGTGTCACCCTGGTCAGTCACTTACTCTTTGAGAACCTTAATTTTCTTATCTATAAAATGGGTATAATAATATTTGCTTTTCTCTATTTCATGCAGTTGGTGAGGAAAGTGCTTTGCAAAGCTGAAAGTACCATGTAAATGTGAATCATTACTAATAAGTTTAATTTCCAGAATGAAAAAGACTGGACATTTTGGGGGCCTCTAAATGGGGATAAGGTTTAGGGGGTATTAATCCTCTAATGGAAACATGAAAATGGGTTACATTGTATGGTAAATAATAAAACTTGCTTTAGGAAGAAGGGAGGAAGAAGTCATAAAAGGAGCTGTCAATAGTCTGGTCCAATAGAAAAATCACTAGACTGGACAACTGGATTCTGGTCCTGTCTTTGCCAGAAGCTAGTTATGTGTACCTAGATAGCTCTCTGCCTCCTTAGGCCTCAGTGTCCTATAAAAACCTATTATGTGATTATTAAGATTAAAACACATATTAAAATAATATTTTATTATGATAAGTAGAAGTCGTTGGATTGGATGACTCCCAACATCCCTTCTATCTTGCATTCCTATGATTTTGTGACCTCTCTCTTGTAGGTGCTATGTATCGTTTATATCTTTAAGCCATCTGGCTTTCCCTGCTTCTTCTTGCTTTCAAGAAGTTTAACACAAAGGTCTCAATTAATTCAAATAACAAATCCAGTGAAGTGGTTGCATGTATTCAAATTTGAACATTCGAAATTATAATTATGTAAATTATGATCACTGGTTCTAGGCCAGTGGAAATATGCAATGTGAATCGAAGTAATTTGACCACTTCATGGTCCACATGAAGAGACCTGGCGGTAGTTTGGAAAGATCAGACAATATGTAAATATGTACAATTGAAATTAGAGTATAAGTGTAGAGGAGAGGTATAAACAAAATGAGGAGGAAATAAAACCTTTTTTTCATGAAGCCAATGGCATTTTAACTAAGCCTTAAAAGACAAGAAACAAAACAATGGATTGAAATAGTGGTGAAGTTTTTGTCCAGCCACAGGGATGAGAAAGAGGCAGAGAGGGCAGGATAAGTCAAAGATCGAGGGCATCAGATTTGATTGCAGTGAAGAGGATGTGAAGGGAAGAAGTGTTAAATCCAGAAATTTGGATCCAGACTGTCAAGAGTCTTGGTTGCCAGGTTAAAGAGACTGGATTTTATTTAGTGAACAATGAGGAGCTATTGAAGGTTTTGTTTTTGTTTTTTTCCTTTTCAGGCTAATGACATGATTGGGACTATGTATTAAGATTAGTTTGGCAGGGGTATTCAGGATAGTTTAGAGAAAGAGAGTGACTGGAAAAAGGGGAGAAAACATATTAAATCATTACAATAGGTCCTACAAGCAGATAGAGCACCAGGTCAGGAAGACCTAAGTTCAAATCTGGTATCAGACACTCACTCACTCACTCACTAGCTGTGTGGTCCTGGGAAAGTCACTTAACTGTTTGCCTCAGTTTCCTCATCTGTCAAATGAGCTGGAGAAGGAAATGGCAATCTGTTTCAGTATCTTTGCCATAAAACCCCAAATAGGGCCATGAAGAGTTAGACACAACTGAAATGACTAGAAACAACAAAAGAATTTGTGAGGACCTATGCCTGAGTATGGTATGTATTCTGTGTACTGAAAGTGTGTATTCTGTACATACTGCCTCTGTATCTAGAGGCAGCATGTCATAACGAAAAGGATGTTGGACTTTGAATCAGGAAAACTGTTGTTCACATCTTTTATCTGTAATTTACTAGCTGTGTGGAAAGGGATAGATGAGAACAATTTGTTCCATGAAGGCTGCTGAAGCAAATGCTGTGGAGCACTTAGAGCTTGGTCGAGCATCGAAGACACCAAGGTTATCTCCTGCATCCTGAGCCATCGCCCGTCATTCTGATTTTTATCTTGCCATTCGATGACTCAGGGAGAGTGCGGCTGACAACTCTGTGCAACTCTGCCTCATCTAAATCCAATTCATGAGCAAGTCAAGACATCACCTGTGATTGTCAGTGGTCCTCTTCAAAAAAAATGAAAGTCAAACAACATATTGCTTAACCTCTCAGTGCCTTTTTGAAACATGAAGATAAAAATATCTGCCATATCTCCTTCATGGGGATGTTGTAAGGATCAGATGTGATAATATATATAAGGTACTGTGCAAACCTTAGAACTCCATATAAATGGCAGTGGTTATAGAATAAAGACAGGGGGATTGAAAAAGAGATTTGTCTATGTTCGAGGTATAATTGATAATTAGAGAATTACTTTGGAGGTAGAACTGATGGCATTTATTTTATATGTGAAATGAAAGAAGCCTAGGAGGTTTTCTGGGGTTTCTAGCTTAGGTGTTTGGAGGGCACGGAGGTGATAATGATGGACATAGGGAAGCTGGGAGAAAGAACAGTTTTAGAAGGAAAGAAAATGTTCAGTTTTGGAAGTGTTGGGCTTCAGATGCCAATGGGACATCCAGGTGGTGATGTGTTACAGGAACGTGGAAGTGAGGATAGTTCAATTTACACTTCTATGTGCATTGAGTACAAATCCTTCATGTACTTGTTTAAATGAAAGGATAAGGATATGTCATTAACACATCATTTATCTGCACATATGAGGATGATTTTTAATGGGATTGAAATTTTATTTCATCTTAAATAGGGAACAATAAATCACTTGCAATCCTGTTTACAGTAATAAGCCCTTTGGAAAATCCCTTTTCTGTAGAGAAAATAGAAACTTCAGCCCAGGTCTTTTCAAATTTCTAAATGTTCTGAACTAGAGAAATTCAAATTAATAAGGTTTGACTCCATTTTTAAAACCATCTTTTTAACACCAGAGTCTAGCCAAATGGAATCATGAACAACAAAGTGAAATGAATAATACTAATTTTATGAATTGATTTTTGATACTAAAATTTTAAGAAAAATGGTGAATTTTTAAAAATGTCTTTGTTTTTTTCTTTTGCCTTAAACCTAATGAAGCAATTTAAATTAGGTGGAACAATACATGTTTTAAACACTATTGAGCTGGAACCAAATTTGAAGATGTAAATATTTACTGAAACTGGACAGAATTATTATTTCATTTGGTTAGCTCCCACTATTTTGCAAATATACTAGTCTTTTTCATTAAATAATTGATGATTAGGAGAAGTTAAAAGAAAAACATTATCTGTACCTTAAAATTATTTTCAGACATGATCATTTTCTCTGTTCTGATCTTCTGTATTGTTGGGTTTCTTTTTTCCCTAATCATATTTAAATATTCAATTGCTGTTAAATATCCAAGGCTTTATAACTGAAGATATGACAGCCAACATACCCATGAGTAATAATGATGAACAACTGGATTCCAAATCATGAAGAATATTCAGTAAATTTCTTTTCCAAATTTCTACCAGGCAGTAACTTGGCTACCTGCCAGTTTATTTCAGTATATATCAGTCCTTGACAATATAGCATTCTTCGTTTATTACTTATACCTGAAAAATTGTGCATTGAGTGATGTGTTTGTAGTTTAGCTCATGTTTCCCAAGTAAGGCACTCAGAGCTTCATATTGTGAGTATTTGCAATCCTATGTATTTTAGATTGGATTAAGGATGCATAATAGGTGATCTCCTATTCATCCCCCCAAAATATCATAGATGATAATTAAAGCAAACCATTAAGCAGCAGTGTAAAATAGATGGTGTGTCTCCCCAAAGTACAACTTGGGAGAAAAAAAATTTGTAAGGCAACAAGAGTGTACTCTGTGATTATGTGCTCTGGGCCAGTTCATACTGTAAGCATGATGGGGATTACAAATGTGCTTGCTCTGGCAGCAAGTATAGCCTATTAACTGAAACCAGCTGTTCCAAGAGAAATGTTATGCCAAAAGTATTCAAAGGATATCTTAATTTAGCTCTAGGCCACGTTTCTTACCGCAGGGGAAAAAATTCAGGAACTATCATTTCTATTCAATTAATGCAATCCCAGTGATTTTATGCAGCACAAAAAAGCATTTTAAGAATAGCCTATCTATATTAGATCAGCCTCCCATTTTGATTTAACAACTTCTTCCCACCCATCTCTGTAGGCTAACTTATCTGTTTCTTCTATGGGGATACACAGAAAGAATTTTTATTAGACTGACAGAAAGATGTATGGATTCAATGTAATTTGACAAACATTTAAGTACTCACAATGAACAAAGGCACCATGCTAAGTTCAGGGGATGCAAAGACAAAAATGAAACATTCCCTGTCCTCAAGGAGCTTACATTATATTGGAAACATTCTATAGAGTATTATGAAGATAATGTTCAGGCAGCTCCAGTAGTGGGGTAGAAAGAGCACAGGACTTGTGGGCAGGAAGACTTGAGTGGCCTCAGACACTTAATAGCTGTGTGACCCTGGGCAAGTCACTTAACCCTGTTTGCCTTTGTTTTCATTTCTATAAAATGAGATGGAGAAGGAAATGGTAAAACACTGTAGTATCTTTGCCAAGGAAATCCTAAATGGGAGAACTGAACAGTCAGACATGCCTGAACAACTCAACAACAATAGACATACATCTACAGAGAGAACTTTAGGATTTATAGTTTTAAGAATATCACCT
Organism: Pseudocheirus occidentalis; assembly: GCA_028646575.1. Lineage (NCBI taxonomy): Eukaryota > Metazoa > Chordata > Mammalia > Diprotodontia > Pseudocheiridae > Pseudocheirus > Pseudocheirus occidentalis. The sequence continues at coordinate 78,582,947 of CM053597.1, forward strand.
CATATGAGCCTCACAAGTAGTTTTTGTTTTATTTATTTTGTCCAAACCTATGATTTCACTAGCATAGGGAACTCCCAGTGAATAACATCTTTCCACTAATGTAGATCAGTCTCATCTCTGCAATTTAGGGTCTTAAAGCTTTACTCAGGAACACTGAGAAGTAAACTGACTTGTCTAGAATAATATAACCAGTAGGAGTCAGAAGTGGAACTTCAATCCAGGTCTTTCTGACTCTAAGGCTGGCTTTCCAACCACTACTTCAAAACGACAGCAAGATGAGGTAGGTATTATCATCTATCCTCATTTGGCAGACAAGGACACTGGATCTTTAAGAGGTTAACTGACAGTTGCTGTTACTAGTCCATCATGCTGCCTCTCCAGTTACTTTCCTTCTTCTCTCCAAGTTTTTGGTCGTTGTCCTAACTTCTCAATCAGTCTGGTATGGCTGAAGTTTTTTCTTCTTCACTTCTACTTCTACTTAGGTTAGTAAGAATTGTAGTCATAGGATCCTCTGTCAGTATCTTGGAATCTAATTCTATCCCTAAGTCATCTTTGACCTAGGACACAGAAGTTTCAATATGAATTGAATCTCTGGTTTATCACAGCTAACCTACCCATTCTTAATCAAAAGAATTATTTATGGATATAGCATATAGACAAGTGTATAGAGTGATAACCATATTCCCCATTAGTCATAGATTTAGTAAAGCTGCCCATGGCACACAACAGAAGGGATTTGGGTATATAATTTAATGATTGATATGGTCTCCATTTTTTTGATTGTGTAACTTCTATTTAGTCAAAAAATTCCTGCAATTCCTCTCTCTATTTACTTATTTGTAAGTTACATATATGTATATACATTCATACATATGTGTGTATATATGTTTATATACATTACATATAAGTATATCTGTTTTTGTTCAATTGTTTCAGTCATATCCAACTCTTCCTAATCCCATTTGGAGTTTTCTTAGCAAAGATACTGGTTATTTGCCATTTCCTCCTCTAGCTCATTTTGTGAATGAGGAAACTGAGGCAAATGAAGTTAGGTTACTTGCCCAGGGTCACACTGCTAGTAAGTGTCCAAAGTCTGATTTGAATTCAGCAAAATGAATCTTTTTCCCATCGGGCTTGGCCACTCTATCCATTGTGTCACCCATCTGCCCATATATGCTAAACTAATCATTGGACATTAAATAGGATGAGATACAGATGATGTGATAATACTTGGTTTTAGAGTCAATAGGGGGCCACCGGAATTTACTAAGTAGAAGAGTAACAGTCAGACCTGTTCTTTTGGAAAATCACTTTAGCAGATGGTGATTAGGAGACTCTTGCAGAAGTGCAGGTGAGGGATGCTAAGGGCCTGAACTAGTATGGTGGCTGTGTGAGTAGAGGGAAGGGGACAGATGTGAAAGATGTTGAGGTTAAAAACAAGGTTTGGCAACTGATTAGATATTTGTGGTGAGTGAGAGTAAGTAGTTGAAGATTTATAGCAAGATTGTGAACTTTGAAGGCTGGTGGCTTCCTGATGGGTATTGGGGAAATTGGGAAGGGGGACAGGTTTGGAAGGGAAAATAATGCAATGAGATCTGTCATACAAATTTCAGCACATTCATGACTGCTCATCCTGCATGACTCACTCTGTCACACTAAAAAGGAAAAGGGATGGGGTGAAGGCTCTTACTCATTGGTCACAGTCCTAGAGTACACACACACACACACACACACACACACACACACACACATACACACACACACATTTCCCTTTTCTCTGCCCATCAACCCTCCAGTCAAAAGGAGCAGAGTGTAGATACCCTGGGCTGAGGAGGCTAATTTTCCCAATAGCACTTGCTGAGCTTTACATGCTGGTAAAGATGCACAGGTCAAGATTAGGTTATAGGCATCATAAGGGTCCACTTGAGGAAGAAAGGAAGAGGTTGGGAACATGTGTATACCTGGAAGTGGGGAAGTGTGTTGAGAGGTAATGGTGGAAAGGAAGTGTGGCTGTGTTGTGGTTAAATGGTTACTACAGAGAAGGTGGCATAGGATCCAGTCTCCTACCCTCTAGCCGATCACATGATCACATATCTGTTGGGTCATGGCCCTGCCAGCCAGGAAGCTGCTTTCTCCCCTCCCTCCCCAACATATACAATGAGACCATTAAAAGGATTATGTAATTTTTAATCAATGGTCATATAAAGAATTTCTCTCTGTGAATCAAGACTTACAGGTTTAAAGAAAGTAGTATGATATCTAAGTCTAATGATACTTGTATTATATACTCCCACCAGGTTATCATGACAATCCAGTGAAATAAGATATATGAAAACAGTTTGTGACTGGATTACTGTAAAAAGCATGAGCTATTATTACTACCAGCTATCAGGGGATTTGCTTGGTCAAACTAAATTTATGCCAAATACATGAATATACTTAATGATTAGCAGACATCCACTGAACCATACTCAGTCAGAAATAGGCTTTAATGCTGTTTCTTTTTTTTTTTCTTTTTCAGCAGCAGCAACAATAGACTTGCACTGTTCTATTCACCCTCTCTCGTCCAGCTCCCCCAGAGAACAAAGGCAAATATTTGGAGGATAGTTGACTGGGGTGAGGAGGTTAGTGTGCAGCCATGGAATAGAGTAAGTATAAGTTCTTTGACCTTGGCCTCATTAGTACTGTATTCTAACCAGCTAATGCAGATATGAACTGTTTCCAAATATTTTATCTCTTGTGTTTTTTTTACCGAAGTGAGTGTCTAGTTGTCTTTTCATTATTGGTTGCTAGTCTGTTAAATTAGCTTTGAATTTGCTAAGGCAAGTGGACAAGAGTCTTCTATGAAGAAATGTCAGTTTTACCAGATCTACCAGTTTGAATTCTGCATAATAAATTTTATTATGCTAATTGTCTAACAGGGGTGGTGTACCTACCGCCTCGAGGTCACATGTGGCCTTCTAAGTCCTCAAGTGTGGCCCTTTAACTGAACCCAAACTCCACAGACCAGATCCCATTAATAAAAGGATTTGTTGTGTAAAAATTAGCCCCAGTCAAAAGGCTGCACCCACGGACCTAGGTCACACGTGGTCTCAAGGCTGCAGCTTCCTCACCCCTGACCTCTAGAGGTTACAAAGCTCTGTTCTCATGAGCATTTATCAACTTCATCTGCTCATTTTTCAATAAACATTTACTTCAAATATAGACTGTGTTGCTTGTTGTTGGGGGAGCTGAGAAGTTAAGATGAGACATAGTCCCTACTCTCATTGTGCTTCCAGTCTGTTAAAGTGATTCCCAATTAATTAACAAGATATTCACCTTTAAGTATAGATCACAAATAAAACTAGACCAAATAAAATTCACTCTACCCCTTTTCCCTGAGGCACTTTGATATGTAAAGCAATGAAATCTTTCAATATTATTGCAAATTTTAGTTGATTAAAATTAACTAATGGACATTAACTTCTCCATTGTTTATTTATTTACATATGCCCACATACACACACAATAGAGTTGGATTTTTTTAATGAAAGAACCACTTGGAAAAATTTTCCAGACAAAATTTCCTTAATGTATAGAATTATCAGTCTAGAGTGACTTTAAGTGGTAACTTAATCCTGCACAAGCACATAAAAATCAATACAATTTTTGAGCTGTTAAAAAAAGATTTTGTCCAAGTAGTTATTATGCCTAAAAATAAATTCATCCATTAATTTTCCTGGTGCATCTGAGGAATTGTCAATGTCACCTGGTATGTTAAATGCTGGACAACGTTACTTTTTTAGGAGAGGGAATATACTTGTGATTTCGTTGATACAGAGAACTCCTTAATGGGGAAACTCCCTCCACCAATTCAAATTGGCATCTTTTTTGAAATTTATGATCTTACAGAGTTGCCTATAGCACTGAGAGTTTAAATACCAAAAGTAACACAGCCTATATATGTCAGGGGTGACACTTGAACTCGGCTCTTCCAAGCTTCAAAGCCAGCTCTCATTATACCACATTGCTTTTTACTCTTTCACATTTGTTAAATGTACAGAACGTATAAAGTGCTGTATTCAGTCTGATTATGTCCAATGTCCTTCTTAGTTTCATTGTTCTATTTTGATAATATGGTTACCGAAACAGTAAATGACCATATAATGAAAAAATAGATTTTCTTTTTTTCTTTATAGGAATTATAGTAGAAATTATAGGTAGTCTATGTAGGAATTATAGTACAAGTAAATGAAAATGTAGCTCTATTCATTAGAATTAAAATGAAACTAAAGAAAAATATCCCTGATGAAAGGAAGTATGGTATAGTAATAAAAAACAGTATCATTTGGAGTTAGAAAACCTGAGTTCAATTTAATGGCCTACTTCAAATAATAATAAAAACAATAAATACTGATCATGAGATTTATATAGCAGTTTAAAGTATGAAATGTGAAAATACTTTACATACACTACTTCATTGGAGCCTCACAACAACCCTGTGATGTAAATATTACAGGTATCATTATCTCTGTTTTATAGAACAGTTCAAGGACTTGCTTATGGTCACACAGTAAGTGTCAGAGTCATGATTTAAATCTAGTTTTTCCTGATTCTGAGTCTAGCCTTCTACCTACTATGGCACTGGTCCTTAAAAAGTGGTCTGGGGACCTCTGGGGCTCCCTGAGACCCTTTCAGGGTGTTCACAAGGTTAAAATTATTTTCATAATAATACTAAAATTTTAATTTCATTATGATAAATATTAATCTATCATATTTCTATGATCTACATAACCAAACCTCTTTGGGATGCTTTATAATTTTTTTTTTGCTTTTTGGGGGCCAATTGGGGTTAAATGACTTGGCCAAAGTCATATGCCTAGTTTTGTGTCAAGTGTCTGAGGCTAGATTTGAACTCAGGTCCTCCTGACTCCAGGGCCAGTGCTCTATTCACCATGCCACCTAGCCGCCCCTGCTTAATAAATTTTAAGATTGTAAAAGTGTCCTGAGACCAAAATGTTTGGATGAAGGAGTACTAGAAATTTTAAAAGAGATTACTTAAAACTCAATTGCCTTCCTCTTTTTATGGTCATTAGGGTCAGGTAGCTTCTTTATTTATCACTTCAGGTTTGTCATAAAGCAAAGACTTTTGCCTTAAAAGCAAAACCCAAGACATTCCAAAATTTATGTCTCCACAGCAGCAGCAAGTTGTCTATCAGAGACATTATAGGAAATCCTGCTATGGCACATATTATCAGATTAACTGCTTCATTGCAATAAATTTTTGAATTTTGGATGCCTAAAGTTTGGCCCATTCCAGTAATGTTCATTTTTTGCTTTCCATTTCTTTTCAAATAAGAGAATAGATACCCTTTACTCAGTAAGAAAATTACATCCTACAATAATACATCTATAATTCCTAGACTCATCTGAAGTGTCTAGGAACTCTGTCATTAAAACCATCTTAAGGATCTTTGAAAAGAGAATGTAATCAGTTTTGGTGGCTGGAGGAAAGGTGACCTTTTCTGTGGATGCTGGATGCTTATAGGCATTTCACAAGCCTGAGAGAGCGAGAGACCCTTCAAGAAACTAGCTTCAGGTGCCTCTTCTGCACTGCACAAAATGGGACCCATTTCAACAGCTTTTCATGGTCTATTAGAAGTACATTAAACAAGTGTCATAACTGATAGTGTCCTAAACTGCAAAGTACAGATCAACAGTTTTCCTTAGTTGAGCCCTGACAAAGCTAAACTTGGGGGGAAATACTGGAGGTAGTAATCTTCCCTATTTTCTACCCTTAACAAGTATGTATTCACAGGAACAGTAAGGGGAAAAATGATTTTCACAGAATAGAATTTCAGAAGTGGAAGGGACCCTACAGACCAGCTAGCCCAACCCCCTTACTTTATAGATTGAAAACTGAGGTTGAGAGAGGAAGAGTTCTTTCTAACTCTCACAATAAGTGAATGCCTAACCTGGAACTAGAAACCAGGTATATGCCTCCCATACCACTGTACTGTATTTTAGAGCAGGACTTTTTAAACTTTTCCTACTCATGACCCCTTTTGGCCAAGAAATTTTTATGTGACTCTGGGTATATAGGTAAAAATCAAACATTTGCTGATAATAAATGATGAAGAAATTTATTTTAAAATAATATTTTGGTATACATACAATTTTACCTTTTATTAAAGATTAAAGAAAATTGCATACTGATGAGATGGATGTGCTGCTTTATTTATAGATAAAGAATTAAATGTCTTTTTTTTTCTTTTTGGAGGGCAATTAGGGTTAAGTGACTTGCCCAAGGTCACATGGCTAGTTTTTGTGTGTGTGTGTGTGTGTGTGTGTGTGTGTGTGTGTGTTTAGTGTCTGAGGCCAGATTTGAACTCAGGTCCTCCTGACTCCAGGGTTGGTGCTCTATTTACTGCTCCACTTAGCCACCCCAAGAATCAAATCTTGGTGGAATATTTGATACCGCAGGATATAGAGCATCTTCAACTTGATTTTTCAGAGTTGATCAGTATTTTGATTTTATAATTGTTGATGCTTAGAATGCCACTTCACACAAATATGGACTACAAAATGTACAAAATGGCAGAAGTATGTTTAGGGCCATTTCAGAAATTGTTAGAAATTTTATTCTAATCCCAAGTCAAAACACTGCAATTCATAACATACAATAGTCTTGAATCTGAGCCAAGGTGTTTCTGGCAGTGTTTGTTGGTGTTGTGTGGCATGATGGTATGTGCAGTTCAAAGTGTACATGTTGTATGTTCAGAACCAAGGCCTCAGTGAAGTTATGTGATACATGGGCAAGCCCTGCCAGAAACACTAGGGTTCATTATGTGTCTGATTTTGAATTAAGTTTTGATCATTGTATGTTTAGAAACCTGTTACTGTTGCCAAATTTCTCATGACCCCCACATTGTTATGTGACTCTATATGGGGGTGCAACCCACAGTTTAAGAAGTGGTATTTTATAGCAGGGTATAGCCCTCCCTTATTGCACGGTCAAGGACTCTTAAGATAAATAGTCCTTAGAGTACTAGTTGACTTCTATAATGATTGGACCTAGTGCCACCTTGGCCTTGGTAAGACTTATTACTGGTTTTTTTTCCCTAAGTCCTTTCCTTACATCTACTAGTGAAATAAAATAAAATTTAAAGCCCTTTTAAAGTAAGATGAATAAGATTGAAACATCTGAGAGCAAGCTTGATTCTTTTTCCCCTCTGAGATTCTGTGGAGTTCCTTAAAAGAATGGAGGATGTATTTCAAAAAGAAAACAAATTTGGGGGAAGGGACTCTGAAGAGAGCCAAAATCTGGAGAGTCATGGGTGGAAGAGTGTGACCAAGAGAAGGGAAGAAGAACTCTGAATATTTGACAACATCAAATACATTGCATACTCTTCCCAGTAGAGGGAGGAGGCCAGGAAATGGTGGAAACTTTGGCACTCCAAAAACACAAAGGGGATCCATTCTGATGAGAAGGGGAAAAGGAGAGTTGTCCAAAGAAGCTAATATGGACATGTAGGCAGCTCACCAACTAATTTATATTTAAAAAACCTATCTACAGAGAAAGAATATAAGAGAACAATATGATCCTTCAAAAATAGTAAGGAATGCTAAGGGTCAAAATTAGATAGCGTTGGAAAGGGCAACATATATGTAATTTGTTTTGAATCATTGAAAGACCATGATAGTATCATTTGCAATTATGGTCTGGGAAAGAGATTCTTAACAAAATAAGGATAGAAGACAATATAAAAAATAAAAGATTATTTTAATGACATATAATTGGAAAATCTTTTGCTTGAATGAAGCTAGAATTAAGAAGGGAAACTGTTAAGAGAAATAAATCTTTGCATTAACTATCTCTGAGTTTCTAAAATTCAAGATATATGATGAATTAAATAACTCTATAAATCCAAGAACCATTCTCTAATGGATGAGTGATTAAAGAATAGGAGAAATTAATTTTCAAAAAGATTTCCCTTACATGGCACAGTGGATAGAGTACATGATCTGGAGTCAGGAAAATCTGAGTTTTAGATGCTTAATACCAATATAACCCTAGGCAAGTCACTTTACCTCTATCTTCCTTAGTTTCCCCATCTTAGAAATGGGGATAATACCCACTTATTGTGAGAATCAGATGAGATAGCATTAGTAAAGTGCTAAAAACTATAATAAATACTAGCCATTATTATTGTTAATGATATCAATGCCTGTGGCAAGTCAGTAAGCAAAATAGAAATTAAAACAGCTCTGACATATCACAAAGTCAGCAAACTGGCAAAAATGACAAATGATGGAAATAGTACATCTTAGCCACCAGGCCACAGATGACTTTTGATTGTACCTATGAGTCCCATCTCTAGTGGTGAGTTCTTCAAAAAGCTTCGTTTTGGGAGAAGATCCCAGTCTATCCATTTCTCATTCTTAGCTATAAGCCATCAAATGGATACTTCCATCTTTCCCCCGATTTTCAGCTTCCCTATTATGTGTTGTCTTCCTCCAGGTCATTTCTTTGAGCAGACTATCTTTCTGACTATATCTACATCCCTAACACTTAACACAGTGTCTGACATTTAGTAAGCACTTAATAAATTCTTGTTGACTGACTGATGAGCTAATGTTGAAGGAACTATAACAAGATTGGAACAATAATGAATTGTTGATGAAGCCATGAATTAATCCAGCCATTCTGGAAAGCAATTTGGAATAGTGCCCCAAAAGTCACTAAAATATCCTCATTCCTTAACACAAGAGATTCCAATCTTGGACTCACATCCTAAGGAAGTCAAAGACAGAAAGGTTCCATGTACAACAAAATGTTCATAGAGGCACTTTTTGTGGTAGTAAAGAAAGAGAGGAAACAAAGTAGGTGTCCATTGACTGGGAAATGACTAACTAAATTCTGGGACAAGAACATACTGCAATTTGACAGTGCCATATAAGAACCAATGAAAATGAAGATTTGAGAGTAACATGGTAAAACTTAAATGAACAGATGTAGAATGAAACTGAATAGAAAGGTGAAGTAAAATCCAGGTGGAAATGGGATTGGAACTGCAGTAATCACAAAGGGAAGAACAACAATCACAGTATCTAATAGCCCTGATAAAACTTGTTCTTTGGAAAGACAATGATGTCTGTCTAGCATTGTTTGAATGCAAACTGTATTTATAACAATGAAGGAAGGCAGTATAGTAGTATGTAAAAAGCATTAGACCAAAAGTCAGGAGACTTGGGCTCCTAAGCTGTCTCTGCCTCTACCTCATGGTTATTTCCCTAGTCATTTCACCTTTTATAGCCCTGGGCTTCTCATTTCTAGAAGGAGGGAGTTTAATTTCTAGGTCTAATAGACATTGGTTCTATGTTTCCATTAATTCACACTAAAGAGGAAATGATGGCTAAATCTCAATGCTTTGACCATCTGGGGATATTTCTATTTTACTAGCAACTATAGTCATAATAGTCATAAGCCAAAGAAATGACTTTCTAAGATGGAATTTCAGATGTCAAGGAGTGAATATTCTTTCAGCTTAACTTAGGACATATACAAATCTTAAGTTAAATCATAAAATCACACAAGCAGCTACCTATTCTCTCTATGTGTATTTCCTTTCTAATAACAGGTTAAATGCCATACATAACTCAGAAAATGATCTTTTGCTCTATAGAGTTTGCACCATAAAGACATAAAGAAGACACTCTGAAATTTATAAATCATAAGCAATTTTCACTCACACAAAATACTCTAAATTGTTGCCTCAGAGTTGAGAATAATCCATATTTTAGGAGGGTCTTTGTCGCCTGTACTCAATGGGAAATAAGCTTGGACAACCTCTGCCAATAGGGTCATTCTGGGCTGTTTCTGGAAGTCTCAGCAAAAGTAATGATGGCTTTTAAAAAAATTCAACCTTTCAAGATTTCTGTTGCTATAAAACTCTGTCTACAGGAAGAAATCATTTTTGGATTGCAGCTTCAGAATTTGGCCCTGCCAAAATATGCTTGACCAAATTTAAAACTTCATTCTAGTGACAGTTTGTCAGTTTCCTATTCACCTTCCCCTTCCTTAAGAGCATTATTCTTCTCTGTGAGAATGCATCTTCCTAATACAAACTCTTAATAACCCAAGGGACTCACTTTGACATTCCCTGAAGCTTATCCAGCCTACAGCACAGAGAGGCAGTGTTTTTCTTTTAAGTCTTTTGCCTCTTTCTTGTTCTACTGAACATAAAAATAGATTGGAGAAATATATATATTTTACAAGTTGAATGGATTATTTGATTCTGGGCCTGTATTTTTCATAAAAAGCTTTCATCAGCAGCTAATGCAAGGTTTCTGAAAGTGTAAAATATGCATCTTAACTTGCTTGTAATTAAATTATTCTAGTTAATATAGATGCTTCAGGAACTAGGGCAAGAGAAAGAAACATACCTTTTCATGACTCTATTTCAATATTCATACCCCTCTTCTAGAGAGAATCACTCATTATACTTCCCTTACAACTATTTTAGGTAAAGCCATGCCCTTCTTCATTAGGACCCACCATGAGTTAAAGGAATTTAAGAGATATGACTGCATGTAATAGGGTTTTGTCCTAAACAAACATGGAAAACCAAGTCAATCAATTGATCAACAAGCATTTATTTCTTAAGCTCATATTATGTTCTAGGTATTAGGTTAAGTGCTTGGAATACAAGGACAAAACTGAAATAGTTCATGCTCTCAAGGAGCTTACATAAAATTTCTTTAATTTCTTTAATAATATTTTATTTTTTCTTCAATAACATTTTATTTTTATTTTTTCCCAATTACATGTGAAAACAATTTTTAACATCTTTGTGTTGTTTTGAGTTCTAATTTCATTCTTCCCTCCCTCCCCTGCTCTTCTCCCTGTGATGGTAAGTAATCTGCAATGCATGAGAAATCATGTAAAACATTTCTATATTAGTCATTTTGTACAAGAAGAATTGAACAAAAGAAGAAAGAGAGAAAAAAATATGCTTCAGTCTATTCAGACAACATCAGTTCTTTCTCTGAAGGCATATCACATTTTTTTATGATGAGTCCTTTGGGGTTGTCTTGGATCTAAGAATAGTTAAATCATTCACATTCTTCCTTGTGCAATATTGTTACTGTGTATAATGTTCTTCTGGTTCTGCTGATTTAACTTTGTATCAGTTTATGTAAGTCTTTCCAGGTTTTTATGAAATCATCTTGCTTGTCATTTTATAGCACAATCATATTCCATTACAACCATGTACTACAGCTTGTTCACCTATTCCCCAATTGATGGGTATCCCCTTGATTTTCTATTCTTAGCCATCACAAAAAGAGCTGTTAATATTTTTGTATAAGTAGAAGGAGCTTCCATTCTAAAAGAGTAAACAGAAAGTAGAGGTTTAAGCTTTGATAACTTAAAACTATACTATGGTTTTGAAACACCAGTCTCCTACAGAATATGTGTATATAATTGGGTTTTTAAGTGGGAATAGAAACTCTGAAAGTAGCAATTCATTTGTTATCTGAAGAGAATTAATTGTCAAAACTGAGACTGTGAAATACAGAAAAGACTAAAAGAACTTCTCTGAGAGACTGAGTTCATCAAAGAGAAAGATTCTGAAGAGGCATTTTGAGGGAACTGAGTTTAAATATTATCCTGTGGAAAAAAAAGACTCCCTGCCATCCTTAGCTGAATGGTGATACTAGGTTTCCAGAGTTTGTGGAGAAGTCTGCAATTACAATTGATGGTTAAAAGTCTCTCTGATGTGTGATTCTCCTCATAGCTGATGTATCACTGAAGTACTTAAATATATCTTAGGGTCATTTTTCAAAGGGTGGGGCATGAGTTACAATGTCAATCAATTCTAAAGTCAGTAACATTAATGATTAAATCCATGGAACACAGGATCAATGTTGAAGGAGAGATGAGCAAAAGCCTATGGGGAAACTAGTTTCTCTAGTATATCTATAAATTGGGGTGAAGGCTAAAAATAAACAGATTGTGAATTTCTAAGGAAACATTAGGACAGGCCCCTGGATAATAATGATTACAATTGCTTACATGCAGATAACACCTTAAGATTTGCTTTGCACTTTCAGTCCTCAATGTTTGTGTGTTTAAATTTTGTGACTTTAAGCACTCAGATGATTTTATTAGTAACTTCATTTTCACATTTGCAACCATGTATATTCACAGCTATGCAAAGAAGAGGAAAAAATAAGAGGCTCAATGAACCCTTTGAAGGTTCATTTTGGAGCAGCTGGTACCTTACTAGGTGCTTCCTCACTATACAATTGTAAAGCACGTCCCATACATTTGTTGCATACTTTCCTTGTTTCCCTTTAAACGTGAAGTTTTGTGTTACAATTATGTCCCTGATGATCTGATCAAGCTGTGTGTTCTTCACGATCTCCAATAGCATCCTCCAGTGGTGAAGAATAGAGCATTGGAGGTGATGTCAAGATCTCACTAGTCTTAGCATTTTCTGACAGCAGTGACTAAAGTCTCATCACCCTCTCCCTTGGTTTTCAGACAGTGGCCAAGGTGGAGAAGTTGACAGCAGAGCTCATAAAGTCCAATGCTATAAAAAATGCTATACTCTGTACAAAAGTACAATGCCTTTACCCCACCATCTGATATAGAGAAAGGTAAGATAGAAGTTAAAAAAATGATTTAGTGTTAAGAATTTTATTTGCTGTGCAGTATTTACAATACTGAAGATTTCATATGCTATAAAAATGAATATTGTCTGAAATAATATTTTTTAATTGAGATGTTAGCCCAAAAGGTTATAGACTTCTAGTGAATTTCTGGCAAGAAAAATGTTTTGCACATTTCAAATTTTATTTTGTGGACTGCATTTTATGGGTTATTTCATGATTAATTTATTAGGTAAAGTGCATATTATCAGAATTAACTTGTTATAAAAATTATATGCAGAAAAGTATATTTTTAGAAATCTCTAGTGAAAGGTGATAGGTATGTGTGTGTATGCATATGTGCGCAAATGTGCACATGCACATAGGAACCTAACCTCCAATTTGCTAGAGGTTAATGTATCAACATTTCCATTTTTACTTTCACACTATTTTCCATGAGGGTCACATCTATGAAAACTGAGGACTGATTGTTTATATTCTCTCGTTTGATTCTCACAAAAATCTGTGAGGTAATTGCTATTATTATTATCATGCCCATTTTACAGATGAGTGAAAGAGGTTTTGTGACTTGCTGAGGGTCACCCTGCTAAAATACATCTGTAAGAGGATTCAAACTCAGGTTTTCCTGATGACAAATCTTGCACTCTCAAGTAGAAAGTACAGAAACGTGACAGTTGTATTTAGAGAGGAGTGAAGGTTGGTATGGATGTTGATTAGTTTAGTGTACCCCAACAGCCCATACAGTTATATGTGGGGTGATCATTCCTAAAACTCTGCTACATGAGTATTTACAGAATATAAAAATAAATAAAGAGAATTTGGGGGGACCACAGTTGAAGGGATTAGGAGAGGTTTCACATATCATGTTGTACTTGAGCTGAATCTCCAAGGAAAGTAGGGATTCTAAGAGGCAGAGGTGAGATGGGAGTGTTTTCTGGGTATGGAGGACAGTCTACACAAAAGCATAGAGATGAAACAGGGAATATCATATATTCCAGCATGATTGGACCTTAGATGCATATTATCTAAAAGAGCTACTTGGAACTCTGAAAAGTGGGAATTTAGGATTAAATTTGGGCAGTGTTTTCTCTAGTACTGACTAAACAAGAGATTATACGGAAGAGGTTGGAGCAATATCTTAATTCACATTTTGCCTTTGTAATTTTTAAAAATTGATTTGTTTGTTTACTTTTAGTTTATAAGATTCATTTTCACAATCCCTTGAGTTTCAAATTTTCTCCCCTCCC